>JAWWEV010000039.1:1360567-1377717 GCA_035583235.1 Hafferia zeledoni | reverse complement strand
TCCAACCCTTGGTCCAACTCCAGTCCCTTTACCAGATCATGGCACTCAGTGCCACGGCCAATCTCAGTTGAAAAACCCCCAGGGATGGGGAATCCACCCCCTCTCTGGGCAGGCCATTCCAATGCCTGAGCACTCTTCTCTGGAAAGAATTTCTTTCTGATCTCCAACTTAAATTTCCCCTGGCAGAGCCATCCAGAATCACAATGACCCCAAGCCAGGAGAGGGACCCTGGCTCTGGATGTGTGTCAGTGTCAGAACAGCAGCAGCCAAAGGCAGGCCACGCTCCACAGACCTCTCCACAACTGTAGGACAGTGTCACAGGAAGATTAGCTCATCAGAGCTGAAGAAGGACCATCAGCCAGGCAGCAGGATTCCACACAGAAACCCTGACATTGGTGGCAGGCACCTGACAGGACACGGGCTCGTTCTGCCCACAATTGCAATGGCAAATGAGCTCCCGTAACAAGTCTGTGCACTCAGCACAGAGAGCTCTGTGCATCCACCTCGGCCATAATGGGATCCAGAACGCAGGGATCAAAGCTCTGCATTAAGCAAATGACACCAGAGCTTTATTAGCTCCTCAAGATGCTGCTCAGGAACAAAGACATCACGTGCTCAGAGATTTGACCACACATCTTCTACAGAAAACCACACTCAGGCTCTGCTCAAAAGGCACTACCAGTTCTGATAAATCATTACTGCCAGGGGTAATCCTGAAAAGCATTTCAAACCCATGGATTTACCCATGCACACTGCACTGCCCAAGCACTCATTGCCTCACCCAAGGGCCCATTTCCACCCCACCCCAATTGCAGGTGTTTTTTCCTGTTCCTCACTACAAGGGTACAGCCTCTGGTAGAGACACAGCAAGAGTGAATATCCCTAGATACAGTATCAAACAAAATGGGCCATTTCTCTAAATTCTCCACCCTTGCAGAATTTAGGTGTATTAAAATTGCTATGAAACTTCTGTAGAAAAAATGCAGAATAAGATTTATTTGCATTAAAACGTTGTGAAAAACCCAGCTCAGATACTGACAGGCTCAGTGAAAGTTCAACACGACTTGTTTACACGTTATTTCAGATGGGAATATCCAACAGCATTACAGAATCTGATCAAACTGGGACAAAACCAACTTCAAATGAAAGATGAAACTCCAAAAAATGAGTAACTGGAAAGAACTTACACCACACAGCAATGGCTTTGCTTCTCATTTCAAACCCTGTTAGTTTATCAGGACACCTGACGTTTTCATGTCAGACCAAGTAAAATGACACACACTCACACTCTCAAATAATGAAAGTACTTCAGTGTAATGGAGCCAGGCAGCTTTCCAAGTGTTTATGTGGCTAATTCCAGCCACTGCCTGCCCTGATTTCCTCAGCCAGACGCTTCCTCTCTCTAAGCAACTGCTACAGCCTTGCAGCTGGAACTCCAGCAACAAGCCTGGCACATGAAGTGCAAAGAAGCCAGCAAGAAAGGGCTGGGGGGAAGAGAAAGAGAAAAAAATCACCATTTCACAGATCAAGAATAGAGGCATGAAAATAATAAGTAACTTGTACACGGTCACAAAAGTCTCTGGCAGAGCCAGGGAAAAGAACCGAAATTTCTTTAATCCCTGCTCAGTCCCTTAAATACAAGGCTATTCTTCCTCTTCCTACTTGATATTGTGTCAATGCAGGAGTGTAGGTGTTGAAAGACTAACAAAAGAAAAGTAATAGTATGGTATTATGAGCTGAGAAACCTAATCTTTATCAGATACAGCAAATCTCTATGATGCTGCCTGCACTGGGAACTCTCTCTTTGTCCTGAATATGCTTTAAATTACTGGTATAATGTGTACTGGATATTGTTCCACTCTTATATTTATTCCACAAAAACCCCTGTGGCCCGCATGCGATTTTATCATTAGCTGGCAAGGTAATTTCAGGCCTGGCTCTGCAATCATTCCGTGAGCGATGCCCCCAGCGAGGCGGGGACGTTCCGCATGCAAAGCAGCTGCCAATCCAGGCCTGCCAGAAAGAGGCCTTGGCTGTTTTAACTACTGGGGAACATTAGTGACAATACAGAAAAGGAGAAAAATTACAGGGCAATTCTTTGTATGAGTTGTTTTGTACTATGACAAAATACAAAAGTGTGCTTGGAAAAACAATCTACACAAAGTATTGCCCATGAGATAAATGACAAGCTATTTTTGCTTCATTTATTAAAACTGAATAGACTACAAACTGTTTTGTTAAAATAGGAAAAAAAATTCTGCAGAAGTGATAAATCCTTGGCCAAGATTTATGAATGACCAATACACCTAAAAATGTTAATATTTTGCTTTCTTTTGATTTCTTAGATACATGTAAAAAGGCAGAACTCACCCAAATCCATGAAGCTTCCAGGATTCACCCAAGTTAACATGTTGAAAATATGTTTTTATGCAAGATGTACACGACTCCTTTGTATGATAATCCCCAAAACCACAATTAGTAAGTGGCTATTTTCAAGAGCTAAGTATTTTAATACAATATTTAGATGCTGATACAGATGCAGAAGGAGAATAAACTGGTTTTAACTTCACTGAAGCAATAGGAGAGACACTTTAGACATAAAGGGAGGTCATAAAATCCCACTCTCTTAGCTCAGTACCTGCTCCCTGCACCCCACGTGCCCTCAGACATCATCAGCCTCCTCCTGCTCTGCCCTGGAACCTCCGGCTCTCTCCGACCTGCCCCTGCCAAGGGTTCCACCAGCAGAGCCCACACACGTCAGTCCTTTTTGGTGGGGGTATGGGGAGCACCAGCAGTTGACAAAACATGAGCCAAATATTTGAAAAAACACTCATTTTGGTGCTTTATTTTGGCATTCAATTCAAACTGCATTCTTGGAAAAATGCACAGGCATTTCTGTGATTCACACAGTGAGTGATTCCATCTTGGCTGGGGAGGTTTGATGCTGTTTTGATTATTGATAAAGTAAAACTTGCCCCTGCACACCATAAGAATTGTTAATAATGATGTCTCTTATTGTGGTGACCAGTTTGAGACCCTGTTTTCAGTTTCTTTACAGTTTTCAGCTGCACCAAGCCATGTTTTCTGCTCCACATTCCTCTAGAACCCTAAGGCTTCAGTTCACATTAGCTCAGCATCCTGCCAAAAGCACCTTCAAGGCAAACAGAGCTGAGTGAAATGCACCAAATCTCACAGCTTTGGCTGAGCAGTCCCTTCCCTCCCACAGGCACTGCTCGTGCCTCGGAGGAGGCACCACCTCTGTCCATTCCAGAAAAGCACGGGCATAACAGCTTGGCCCCAATGCCAAAATGTTACACAGCTATTTTAGCATTAAAACTAATCAACAATAAAATACAAGTTACTGAATTCCAACAAGTTTAAACTCCAGAATGCAGCAGGTATTGATCAGTAATTGCCATAGCTCAGAATCACCCCGAACACTTCATTAGCTCAGTCACTGCCTGCTCCATTGATTACTACAAGAGTAGTTTTCCATGTCTCCATTTTAGCAGCACAAAATTACATTGCTCCAAATGCAGGAGCTGCTCATTTAAAGAATGAAACTTGCCTAACTGTGTTCTTATTTCTGCTAATGCAATACTTGACACTCAATAGCAACTTAAACTCATTTCTCAGGATTAAATAAAATACTCAGAAACTTTTCAGAACATTTCCATCACATACAAAAAATGCCACACCACACCCACCTTTATTAAGCATTAAATTTTCAACTGCTTATTTTTCCACGCTCTATAAATACTTTCAAAGCTTAAAAACCAGTTCCTAACCTTTATTAAGCATTCAATTTTCAACTGCTTATCTTTCCACCCTCTATAAATACCTTCAAAGCTTAAAAACCAGTTCCTAAGGTGCTAAAGAGTTAATGCCTCGTCCTGTGGTCAGTGCAATAAGCAGAGTTTGGGTAAGCAATATTGCTGTCAGAGACACAACGCTGTGCAGGTGTGGGCAATAATTAAAGGTTTCAGCACATCTACCTGGGTGAAGTATTTTTGCCTCCTATTCCGAGGAGGAAGCCCTCTCTGTGGAGAGCAGAAGAGCTCATTAATGAGGCTAATTAGGTGTAAAGGGGGTAGAGTCTGGCATCAGCTGCAGCTTATAGAAGCTCATCATTAAGCCCTGTAATCTCTACCCCAGAACAGCAGATGATCGTGTTCCTCGGTGACTGATGTTGCTAAGAAAATTTCCAGCACCTGAGTACCTGACCAAATACTTTTTGGCGAGGCTAAAAATTCCCTTAACCCTCCCCGTGCCAGACAGCACAGTCACATCCTTTCCTCACTCATCCATATTCTAACAAGGGGTACCCAATGAGATTTGAACTTGGCATGAGGTCTTTAATGTGATTTATTTTAGAATTAAATAATAATCAGTGCCACCAACAGCATCCTGAAAGGCAGGACAGGAAACAAGGGCTGGTGGAGCACCATGCCAGAATAATAGACAGGAGCAGTAATGCTTGAGAAGAGTGACCACATACACCTGCTGAAGGTTTGTGAGCTCTCTGTGCAATTCCTTGGCATAAAGTAGTGAGGGTAGTTACAATACCACAGGGATGAAAGCCTTGTTAATAAATATGTAAAATAAGGATTTCATTGTACTCACCTAATTTGAAATGAGAAAAAGGACATAATTTCCATGGAGAGAGAATACATGGAAGCAGAGCTCAATCTGGAACTTGTTTTGCAAAATGAATTGCAAGAATAGCAAACTATTGCAGCACCTCACCAGGAATTTTGGAGCTGATCAGGCAGAACAGACCCTTCACTGGCAAACTGCTGCTGTCTTTTTTTCCCTCAAACTAAGCAGCAGATTTGAATCAAAAATGTTTAGATTCAGTTCAAATTCAACAATAAGTAGAGTATTTTTTGTCTCCACGTTACCTGTGGAGACTTGGAGACAACAGGAGCAACAGGAGCTGCTCAGAGGTGGCACAGGCTCTGTTGATAATCCAGGACACGGATGTACCGCAGGATGAGCCACACTGGACCCTTAACTCTCCTGTGTGTGCTGTCCCGGGCAGTGCTCCCTCTGTGTGTGCAATCTCGGGCAGTGCAGTCCCCCTGCAGTCTCCCCCCGTGTGCACTGTCCCCCTGCTCCCGTGCCGTGCCATTGTTCCTCAGCCACGCACCCCCTTCAGGCCGGTAATTAGCTGTCAGCACGGCCCTTGGTATGGCCTGCTCAAATCGTATTAATGAAATGCAGTCCACTAAACGTCCTGCGTGCACAGCTGTGGTTGTGCTACAGGGGAGGCTGGGCAGGGGCAAACTGCAGCTCCCCAGCAGGGCACTGTGGTCAAGCACATTAATCCGTGATTTCTTAGGGATCTGACAGCCAATTAATACTACAGGGCTTCCTATACAGCAGGAAGGACCAGTGATGCAACACCCAAGAGGAAAAGCTGTGTCCAGCACTGGTGAACACAGCACCTTGGAGGAACAGACACAACAACTACAGGTGGCAGCAGGGCAGGAGCCCCTTCTGCATTCAGAGATTCAGCATCTGGACATTGAAACCCAACCGTAGAACACTCAGTGTACACACCACTCTGAGCACAAGGAAATCAAATAAGCCCCAAAAGCCTTATCACACATCTAAGTGTTTGAATTGATGTTTCTGGAGGACACAAAATGCAATTGATGACTCCTGATTGCAAAATGATACTTGTCAAGCCACTGCTCCATTTTGTGTTTCCTCATCAAAGACTTTTTCAAAGAACAGAGTTTGGACAAGATAAGAAACACGAAAAAGACACAATGGAATATCCTGTGGGTATATATATATATATGGTCTTTGGAAAACTTTCCCATCAGTTCTGACTGCAAAATTGCTATTAATGTTTAATTAAAATTGAGCACAATAAGCTATGACAAGATAATGGCTGGAAAACGTGGCTTTAGGGCAGAGCGAGGATCTCTGGAACTGGCTGGATGGGATGAGTTATTTTTGGTTACGTTTGGCAACTATTGAGATTTCTGAAACACAACTTAATTATAATGATCTACAGAAATGAACAGAAAAGAACAGCTCTGCATTTCAGTTACCTCAGGATCTGTAACATATGCCAACTCAGTAACAGATTTTTTGGGCGCCAGTACCATCTAGTCCTTCATTTCATTCACGTTCACACCCACACCAAAGAACACTCTTTTTCAACTAAAAAGCCCCTGCAAGCCCCTCCTAAACAATTAAATATTTTGTTACTTTTCCAGAAATAAAATTATTTATTTTCTCCCATGGGTAGAAATTCTCTGACTGTCATTTACCTCCACATCTGAAGGCAACAATGACACAGACCTGAGGCAGAGGTTGTGAAAAGCCCTGGGAATGGCCCTGACTCAGGGAAATCAATGGCCTGGGCTGGAGAAACTTCCCTGCTTGCCCTGGAAACTCCCCATAGGAGAGCTGGACTGCAATTCATTCAACATGCAAAGGACAACACGTGATGAAGTGGCATTTGGGAGAGAACACAGACTCCAACATTAGCTGAAAATCCCCAAATGAGGGGGCGCAACACATGTATGTTCTTAAATCTTTGATCAAGCAGCCCCCCAGGCACTGGAAGCCACTGCTCCAGAACAACAGGGATTCACAGTTCCTGAGATGTGTTCGGGGAAAATACAGACTTGTTACAACTAACAATTTTACCCCAAGTATGAACTTCCCTGATTATATTCAGTTTCTGCAATAAGGAATTCACACACAGGACCCCCCCCTTTCTGTAGGTGCTGGGCAGGGGCTGTGAATTCAGGGGCTCCACTGAGGAAATGCAGAGCCAACCAGCACCATCCCTGTCCTCGGGACAGGCTGTCACTCCTCTGATTTTACTGCCACAGACACAACAGACATCCCACAGTTTTCACATTTTAGACATGAAATTAAGGTAGGCAACAGCACTCCCGTTCTCTGACTGCCTTCAACTCACATACAAAATGTTACATATAAATAACATATAACACTATATATAAAATGTTCTTGTGTGCAACAAGAAAGCATATTTAGCCAAAAGTGTTCCTCATTTTTCATATATTCTTAGTTGAGAATGTGTAATAAATGACTGGCTGACAGATGGGGGCTGAGCTGTATCTGTCCAGGTACAGATGCACACTGAGGAAAGGCAAACTGAGCCCACATGCAACTCTTACAAATCACCTGCATTTTCACCATTAATCCTCTCCAAGATAAAATGTTCTGGACACACAGACTTCAAGTGCTGCTTGGAGAGCTCCACTAAAATAATTCTTTGATATATTTTTCTTTTCATTGAGCAGCAGGAGCAGGCAAAGCACACACATAATCCACAGCTTTTCAAGTGCACTCAGAGCAAACACTTGGCACCTTCATTTGCACAGGACTTTTAAGAATCTACTGTTAGTTACTCTCTGAGTAACACTTAATGCTGAATTCCTGTCATATGTCAAAATAGTGTAATATCAAACCAAGCTTTATGCTTCAAGAATTAACAACATACATGTATGATACAGACATATATATAAAACAGGCAAATAGTTACTTGAGATCTACTATAGAATTTCTTATTACCTAAATGACTAAACTGCACACTGCATCAGAAATTATTCAAAAACCAGCTACACTTGGGCACAAGAGTAACCTTTAAGGAGTTAAAATGGCCTCAACTACAAGTCAAGTTGAAACTTATTTAATTAGGTTCTGTATTTGAAAAAATGAAATAAATTCTTTCATTAACTAAACCAAACTCCCTTAAAGGCAACAATATGTTCCCTCTCTGTCAGGACAGAGCGCAATGAAATCTTTATTTTAATTGGGGTTAGCTAAGGGGCCATTTGGCTTCAGATGCTTTGTTTATCAGCCCTAAGCTGTACAGCTTAGCCAGGACTTCAAGTATTTTATTACAGAATAATTTCACTTAAAAAAAAAAGTATATATATGTATATATATGTGTGTGTGTGTGTGTATATATATATATATATATGCTCTTCCAAGGAGTTTTGATAGAGATAATTTGAAATGTGCTTTTTGAAAACTGGAAGTCCAAGTCCGAAATACCTCAAGAGAAAACCCTGATTTCCTTCAGCATTACAAGCAAATGAATTCTTATTTGGTAGATGATACCTTTTCCCTTTTTCATTTAATAAAGTAATTTACAAATATCAGACATCTCCAGTAATAGAGTTACTGAAAATCCTACGGAACCAGCAATTCCAGGGAGGGACAGTGAGCAGGAACTCCCATCCCCAGAGTGCTCCTAAAATTACTGAAATAATCCAGAAAAATTCCCTGTGCTATTGTGAGGATCAAGCTTAGGTTGGATTGGGGATTTATTCCTTATTAAACCTTCAAGCATTAGGAGTGTTCCTAAAACTAAAATAAAATGAAAAAAAGAAGAAATAAAGGAAGCTCCAACCCTAATTTTCACAAATAAAATACATATAATGCTATTTTCCCATTCTTTCCTCCTGTGGATCACTGCAAGGTGATGTGTCATATATTACTGAAGACAAAGCCATGCCAATGGTATTGCACTAAGCCCAGTTAAGGAATTTGATTTTATTTTAAAAACAAAACTTAGTCTTCCTTTTGTTTTGAGAGATAGAAGCATTGCCACAGAATCCAAAAGCATAAAGCTTAATTCAAACAAAACACTGAGATCTGTGCTTCATCTTTATGCTGCCTTAAAGAAAATATAACAATTCCAAATTAAATGCATTATTCACACATATTTTAGATTTTCCTCCAGACAGCTTTGTGCACACCTTCTCTGCACTGTTCCCTCATGAGAACTATAATAAAATGAGCTGCTTCTGCAACTTCTCATCAGGTATTTTGATTTGAGAGGAATCACAGTCTTCTCTACAATCTTCATACAATTTATGTCCTGATCATCTAACAAATAAGTAAAAGACTTAAATTGACATCAATATGTATACTTTTCTCTAACAATGCACACTAATTGTATATCTCTAAATGAGAAAAATGTTTATTAAAAAAATCTAGCGAATATACCAACTATTGAGTTCAAAGCAAAGACACCACATGTGTCTAAATAAATATCAAGGAAGTGTCAGAGGTAAATGAGGAGAGACCAGGTGAAGTGTGTGTGATGTGTTAATTGTATTCAAAAAAATAATAGAGCAAGACAGAGAAGCTGAACTTCCAATTATCATAATGGTATCTACTTCACAACACATTTTCCAACTTGAAAGAGCCATTTTAAACCATAGGAATTCTGAGCAGAATCCCCCCAGCTGTGCTCGGCATAAATCTTGCACGCCGTACACACACAGTTGATTTAAATACCAAGGAAAGTTATGACTTACAAAATGCATATTTCAGTCACAATAGCATATCTGTCATTGCCAGAGCTGCTACTCACTGAATGAAAGGCACAGAAAACAATGAATTAAATTAGGAGATAAGAAAGGACAGAATGTTTTCATATGATGTTTTACCAGACTGGAGTAGTGTGTGTTTTAAAGAACAACACGTTGATCAGCCCTCTGCAGAGTTTACCTTTTTTCTATGATGAAAGTCTCTTTAGTTTGTTCCTAATCTGATTAAATATTCTAATTTCTATCATGATTTCATCAACTTTGTCTGCTACTGAAATCTACTTTACGAATCCCAATACCAACATCTCTTCTCCCAGCCTCTGCCAGGGGAAGTGATGCTTTCTGTTCAGCTGCACAGCTGCCCACAGTGCTGAGAATGTTTCCCTCCTCCCCTACCTGCCTGGAAAGTCTTTTGGGTGGGGCTTTTAGTGCCTGTGCATTGTGTGCTGGTTTGGGGTTTCTCCTAATGCCAGATACAACAGCTCATTTACAAAACACGCAGTCACTGAGTGCCTTACACAGGAGCTGAATTCAGGGGTGATGTTATTTGCTGCTCGCTGTTTGTTTATGTGCCTTGTTGTTCCCCTCCAGGTCCCCTGCGCTTTATTAGTTCAGGAAATATCTCCAAGTTGTGCTGCACAGAGGCATTTGCTCGGTGCTTCATTGCTGCTCAGCTGGGCTCCCTCAATTACAGCCCAAGGACCGGGAGACAACGCAGTAAAAACAGGCAACACTCAGGCTAAAACAAACAACCAACGGCTTGAAGCAAATTGAGAAGAGACAAAAACCAGGTGCATGAAATAGCACAACCCCCAGAACCAGGTGCGACAGGCACAGACCAGTAAGTGAATATCCAAACCCTGGCAGAGCAAAGCTGATGCACCAGGACTGCTCCTCACTGCACAGCCTGCCCTGGTAACAGGGAGATTGAGAGGCTTTGGAACAAAGCTCCCTTTATCCTGCAGCCCCACCACGGAGGATGCAGAGTGCCCTGATCCAGGCTGGGGGCTGAGCACACAGCTCTGCAGGGGCTGCACAGCCCCCAGTGCCAGCAGGGCCAGGCCAGCTCTGCTCTGCCCCCACACAGGTTTGTGCCACAGACCGAGCCCAAACACCCCACACATCACCAGGGGAACAGTGGTGGTCCCAAAGCAGCCCCGTGTGTGCCAGCACTCTGAAACCACCCCAGGGAACTCCACGTGGCAGCTGCTCCTGCTGTCAGTGTCAGCACACAGCACTGTCAGAGCACCCCTCGCCTCGCTCTGGGCACTGCTCCTCCAGCCAAGCACAGAACCATCCCTGTCACGGGGCTGGGACAGCTTCCCTTCTCTTTGAGTTCTGGGGGGATTTTCACTTGAACACAAATGCCCTTTCCTGGCAGAAATGCCCCATTCAGCAGAGGGGCATGTCAGCTTCCTCAAAACTTTGTATTATCCTCCCTGCAGAACCTTCAGCTCCCCCCTCCCCTCAGCGTGGTGCACAGAATTAGATAATCCAGGATCTTGTAACAGTTTGGAAATTACAAAACAATTCTATTTACTACATACCAGACTGTTAGAAGAGATTAAAGAGAATGTCTTTTCAGTTTCATTAACATATGTATATCTCAACAGACTTAGATGCAGAATAATAAATGCATCTCGAAGAACAGTAAATGCTTGTTAGAAAAAGAGCATTTTTAAGGTTTAAAACAGCAAAAGCAGAAACTTGTCTATAGCAACAGTAAAGCTCAGAGAGGAAACAGCAAGAGGATTGAAATGAAAACAAACACCACACAGAAAACAAACAAAACTGTCTTTCCCACTAAATCTTTTCCAGTCAATGCCTGTGAATCCAGGGCAGTACAGCTCCTACAGCACTTCCCACAGATGGGAAAACATAACAGTGGTTACAGGTGGCTGCTAAGGGAAGTTGTCAGAAACCTGGGTCTTCAAAATGCCACAAAACACACAATCATCAGAGCAGCAAAAAAAAAAAAAAGTCTTAAGTTTCAGTTCCAGAATATACAGGAATTCATTTTATCTCCATTTTTATCACACAAACATCAGGTTTTACACACTGTCAGTGCCACTCTCGTTGTCTGCTCCAATCTGTTAGTAAAGTCATCAGGATGAGACTTAGAAATGACTGTCATTTAGGCACTCCCAGACTGTCTCTGCAGTGATGGATTTGAGAGCTCACATCACCTGAACAGGGAAATGGTAAAGATGGGTGGGAGAAAATTCCTATTGAGATATAGAGATATGTAGATACAGATATAGATCTCAGCACCAACTTTAAAAGGAACACAATAAAACTGCAAGTAAACCACAAGTTCTATTAATAAGCTTCTGCTCACAGTTTCCCCAACAGCTCGGGGTTAGTTCTAACAGGTCTGTGCACAAGTTGTATAAGCATTAGGGATTGTCCTTCTTCACATTTTCTCCAGGTGGACAAACACTCCTAAAGCTCTGACCTACTGAGATACCTTTGGTGACAGGGAAGAATCTACAGAGTATGCCTTTAAAATACACATGCAAGAAAAAAAAGCTATGCAGAAGGTGGCCATGGAGAGGGAGAAATTGGGATGTGGCAATTACTGGGAGTTGGAAACAACTATTTACTCTTCCACTGAATAACTTAAAAAATAATTCACCATGGCAACAATCATACTTCATAGTAGATAAAGCACTGAAAGCTACAAAGCCTTTGCAGAATGAATTATGCACCAGCATGTAGCATGCACTTTCTTCATGTTACTGCACACATATTCCAACAAAATTTGCTTTTAGACTCATCTGGCATTTGCTTTTTCACTCTGCACCAAATACCATCTACTTTTCTGACTTCTGTCCTGCTCTGATCTGGATCTGGAATTGCTGAAGGAATTTATTGTGTTCAAGAGACTGATATAAAATAATGTGTTAATTATTTCCTTAAGTTGATTTGAATGTTATGTTGAAAAAGAAAAATTATTTCCTCCTATTCATACTGGCTTCTTCTCCCACCATTGCTCTAATTGCATCACATTAACAGAGAATTCGTATCAAAGTTACAATTATGAAAATTGGTAGTGCATTGTCTTCTCTGTTTAAAATCCAAATAGGCTTTGACAGGACAGCAGAGCTAAGGCAGCAATGTGTACACAAAGACAAACATTCCTACCTGCAGTGCAGCTCAGCTAAAGCAGTGTGAAAACTGCAGTATATAATATGTCTGTGAGTTTCAATTAGTAGTTTCATATTAAGATCAGCAATTCACAAATTAGCAAGTAATTCAGCAACGGAAGCAAAAAAAAGGGTGGAAGGAGAAAAGTACATCGACCCTGCCTCAGATTTTCTGTTTACTCTAAAGTGGATGTATCTAAGGAATATTTAGGTTACATTTAAACCAAATCAATTCAGAACAACTAAAATTATTCAGAAATTACCCAGTTATACAACTAATGGCTGCTCAGGCTAATAAACCGGAATTAGGTTGAATAATAACCATGAAGACATAAAAGAAATTAAGTGATGCTTCACTGAAGAGGTTCAGTTATTATCGGTAATTCCCACCACATTCAAGCAGGCCCTTTTCCTGACCCTGGGTCGATGTGAAAGGTGTAGGTTACAGAGCAATATTTACAACATGGGCACAGCCCATAATCCACCAGCTCACTGCAAGTTCCATCCCCAGACAGCAGCTCTGCAGTGCCAGGGGACAGGCAGGGCTTGGCACTCCAGGTGAGTGCAGGTCACACCAGAGCCTGGTGTGCAACTCCCCCTGAGCAGGGGACAAAGCCCCCAGGGCTGGGGCTGCCCCCCACACCCCAGCGCTCCGGGCCCGGCCCCCCGGAGCCCACCTGCACCCCCAGGTGTGGGGCTGGCCCTCAGCACTGGGAAAGGAATGCCTGGCACCACTAGGTGTCAGCAGAAGAAAGAGCAGAGCACAGCCACAGCTCCGAGCCCAAACCTGAGCCTCCCTCCCAGCACCACAGCCCCCCTCACACACACCTGCCAGTCACACACCTGGCTCTGCTGGAGGGGACCTGCTTGTGTGAATTAAGTATTTACAAGTATTTACAACATTCCCTCTGCAATAGCAAAACACTGGGAGTTTGAAAAAAGTCATACGAGTGAACAAAATGCTCCCCTTGGTGTCCCTGGCAGGAAGTTCAGCCATGCTCAAGAAGATCCCCTGCCCCAGCCCAGCCCAGAGAAGCCCCTGCTGCTCCGTGTGTGACTGTACCTGACACAGGCTCGTGGTGGCTGCACAGACACCACACCTCACACACTGCTCTGTGCTGAACATCCAGCTCAATCAACCACAGAAAACATGGGAGGAAACAGCACTGAACCAGTTATTTTGGCCAGTAAATCTTATTATTTGCCTTGCAAACTGTATTACCCAGGTATGTTTCTTCCCACAATTTCTAGTTCTGGAGGTCTCAGAGAGTTCGTGGCAACAGAAACCCCTTGTCAGTGTTCTGGTTTATATGCACATTACACAGCCTTGTATCTCTAGAGTAAAAGCCTCTGAGCAGAACAAGAGCTCTTGCTCTGCTCAAGTGTAATAATGTTAATTTAAAGTCTGCTCTGTGACACATTCTGGGCCTACAGAATAATGAAAAAGAGATGGCACCGTTTATGCCACAAAGTCAGCTCACACCGGTGAGGTGGCCTAGGAAATTAAACAGTCATATGAAACATACACTATGAAGGAGGAAAAGCTGCTGCTTCTTTGAATTTATTTCCTAATTACTGATGATTTTAAATGAACAGTCAGATTCCTTGAGTTATGGGACACAAAATGCAAAGAACCACATCATATTTGGTATTGTTTATGCCCTGTATTTGCCCCACCTGAAGGTGATACATGAACATGAAACACTTGCAAATTTTCTTTATCTAAATCTTAATATAGAAAGGTATAATTAGAAATTAAATTTTTGATTAACAAAAGGAGTCAGGAAAGTCCTGAAAATTTCCACTTCCTGGTTACTAAATTGGATCTTATGACATATTTGTGCAGCTCTACAGTTTACAAGTTTTCTTTGATGGAATGCTAAGCAAACCAAACCATTTCTTTTCCTTCCTCAGGTCAGCTATCCCTCCAAGTTGCACTTTCTAGGGGTTTGCCACTGTCAACTCATTTCAAAGGTTCATCTTTAACATTCAGCCTTCAAAATACCAGATGGTATTTCCAGAACAGCAATTTAAATTTTTATTTTCCTTCATAAATCCCTTAACTAGTTAATCTCACACACACAGGCAGGCAAAGCACAGAGCAATATTCCCAGAGTTGCCTGGCAACTCCAGGGAGGAGCAGAGAAGAGGGAGGCTGCGTGGCTGGAGGGTCGGTGTGTCCCCGCAGGGATGGAGGGAAGGAGGTCACACCAGAGCTCCTCTCCTCTGCATGGCCCCTTCCAAACACTGCCCTCACTCCACCTGAGGTGCCCCAAAGCCCAATTCACACCCAGACAGACACACACACGTCAATACAATGTGTTTTTTCCGCACACACGACACATGGATTCCCCCAGTAAGAGGTGGGAGGACTCATGCTGACTTCAAAAGTCATTTCTGAACCCTGAATATGAATCACTGAAATGATGCTTAATTGATGATGGTAACCAGGCTGTTTAAAATTCAGGCTGAGCTATTTTTTCTTTCTGGCTTTAAAAAGAACAAGTAAGACAAACTATAGTACTGAAGACACTTCAGTTACTGAAACATCCTCCAGAAAACACTACACTTGTAGTCCAGCTTTTGCCCTTTTCATTTAACATCATGATTAAAATTAGATTATCCTGTGTCTGCAGGTCAGAGCTCTTCATTAACCCTCACAGAGAAGGGGAATGCAAGATACACCACATGTTCTCAAGCAGTGAGCCTTCATTGTCACTCCACTCCTTGAGCCTCCCCACTCACACTCAGAGCCCAGCATGTCCCATGTACTCCTCTGCTGCCTCCTATTTCTGTTCTGCCTTCAAAGGCCTGAGGGGGAGAAAAGAAGGGATTAAGACAAAAGGATATTTTGTCCTCTACAGAGATCTTGTTAAGTGGCCACAGGTTAAACAACAGCAGTTCAACCAGGGCCATGAACGCTGTGCTGGGATTACTGCACTGGACTTGCACATGTGGGTGCTCCCCCTGCTGCAGAGACAGGAGTGGGGAATGTTCTGGAAACGTTCTGGGGATCACTCTGCAGTTAGTGCTTTTCATCCACTGTGTTTCTGGGATGTGTCTCGTGAATTCCACGGGAATGTTCCTCACACTGCTGGCCTTGTCCCTGTCTATCAGCACATGAACACACTTTAAACAGCCCCCCTAACACACAGTACCAAACCCAGAGCCACAAAACGTGTGCAAATACATTAATTGGCAGGACTCAGTTGCATTGAGGTCCATGAAGACACTCACAGTAAGCCAGGGACAGATGCCTCACTAGAAGCAATAAAACCCAAAATAAGTACAAAAAAGTCCTTTCCCCACTCAGATGGCACTAAATCGAGATCAGCTCTGAACCAGGAGCAAGAGATTGAATTTCCCTAACAGATATTTATTGTGAATAGTTACAACTCCAGACAGTCTTCGTATTTCTCTAAAAGCATAATTTCTTTACTAATTATGTTCTTAACATCCGTGATTCCATAAATTTGCATGTTTCACAGTTAAAAATACATGTGTAAAAAGTTTATCTTTTACTACCTTTAAAAATAACACAATGAAGGGATGGGTTTTGCAGGGAAAGGTCAGCTCTGCACCAGCCTCCTATGATCAGTTTATACTTTGTTATAATCTCTTTTCCAGCTCAGCTGCCTTCAAACACCAGCAACACCCATACCCTTCCACAAGCATTTTCTCCCTGTGTGAAGGATCAAGCTCTTGCACCTCTTTAATTTTGGAGACCTGAATGCTGTTTTCAGTACAAGTCAGCCAAAGAGCCACCATGCTGACCTTAGTAAAAGCAGGTTATGCTACACTTCAAATTGTTGGGTTTTTCCTCCACCACAGCTGCAGATTTACATCTTATTCCTACTAATTGCCTACTTACAGGTTCAATTTTCAGGGCGTTTCTGTAGCTCCCAAAGAAAGCTGCTTGTGCTTTTAGAAACGCTCTTGCCACGCCATCTCCAGTGGTTGTAGAGACTTTCTTCAGCCTGTTCTTCAGAGCAGAAACCTGAAATCACACAGCAGGTCCAGATCACTCTCCTGTCACAAACAATGCCTACCACGTCGGGGCGCAGCTAAATGAAAAACGTGCTAACCACAGCAGCAGTTGTGACAAAAGGCGACATTGTGAATTCAGAGTTGAATTTCTCACTTCTAAAAGCATTACTTTTCAAGCTGTTTTGCTTCTCCAAGATACTATTGGATTCTATTCAGAAGCCATAGGACAATAAAAGCTCCACTGAACCTCCCTCCCACTCCCACCCCGCTGCTGCCACGCTGCTGAGCACAGTTCCAGAGGAGCCCATGACATCTCGTGTCAGTCCTGATTAGCATCCAGGAAAGAATTACACTTAATGAATTCTGCATCAGATTAACAGGAGCTGGGGCCATCCATCCCCACTGAGGCCAAGAACAATTTCTGGGGGTCTGAAAAACTTGTTTGCCACAAACACAGGTGTTTTTCAAGGCAATAAGCCCTTGTATTTCAGAGGCCTCGTGGCAACCAAGAGCTGTGTCTGTGGGTTCCCTCATGGCAACCGAGGGCTGTGTCTGTGGGTTCCCTCATGGCAACCGAGAGCTGTGTCTGTGGGTTCCCTCATGGCAGATGAGAGAGCTGTGTCTGTGGGTTCCCGCATGGCAACCAAGAGCTGTGTCTGTGGGTTCCCTCATGGCAACCGAGGGCTGT
>JAWWEV010000039.1:1320253-1355289 GCA_035583235.1 Hafferia zeledoni | reverse complement strand
ATTGAGTTATTAGAAAAATTAAATACTTTACCAAGAAAGAGCGTGAATGAGAAAGAAAATAATTTCTGAATTCTAGCAGTGCTTGAAGTGATTATGTAGGGATCCATTTCCCATCACATCATAGGATATAAAAGGCACAAAGTTTCTTACAGCTCACCTGGAAGCAGTCAGAGGAAAAAGCCCACACAATTTCATTTGGAACCAAGTTACCTAAAAATGCAGATTTCTGGCTGTGAGCATTGGCTAAGTTTCATTAGGAGGCTTCAAACCACGTTTGCAAATGTGCAGACAGACATTCCTGAACACCTGAGGGAAGGGCTGAGGGGCAGCAGTCTGAGAGTGCCCCAGTGAGGCCCCTGACTCAGTGCCCCCAGGGCAGCCCTGGCAGCTCAGGGACACTGGCCACACCATCCATACGTACCACGTCGTTGGGCAGGCTCTGCAGGTCATCGAAAGGCGTCTCCAGGGTGTTGGTGTCGACGTTGAGGATCACCACGTCCTCCAGGGCCATGCTGCGGACCTTCTGCACAGGGCAAAGCAGGACAGGGCACAGGGTCAGTCCCATGTGCTGCACAGAGCGCACGGCGATGGCACAGCACCTCAGCACCTCAGCCATTTCAAACACAACCAGCACTCCTGACTGTGTCAGCATTTGGGTATTTGTGCATTTTACAGTGCTGCAAAATGACCCATCAGTTGGCAGAGGGACGTTCCTAACACCAAGCACATGGAGACTTCAAACCAGGGAGTTTGCTGTTATTCAAGCAAAGAATTATTTCAAGCACCTCTACTGATGTTTGTCTTAATTCTGTCCTGTTTGCACATTCAGTAATTTCCAGCTGAGTCAGGATTTCAAGCATATCTTTTTATATCTGGAAATTAATAACAATAAAGAGTGGGTTTTCTAGGAGTTAAGAGTTGAAGTAAATCAGGGATGGGAACTGGTTTTCAAATTCCAGACTGAATTTTGGAACTCCAATAGGGTCAAGTTTACAACTACATTTCAGTAAAATGGATACTACCAGAGGTTAATTAATTCCACCATATCCTGGTCAGGAAGTCTGAACTTTTTCTCCTGTTCCCATGAACTGAGGGAAAGAAAAGTCTCTAATGTAGTTTGAGGGTTAACACCATCTGTAACAGTCTGTGGGCACAGAAATAAAATGCAGAACCTATTTCTCAAAAGAAGGATCATTAATACCTATGACTTTAGGTGTCTAAAGGTAACAGTGATCCAAGCAAATTTAAACATTGTCAGACTTGATTTCCCTGCTTAACAAAATGAATCACTGACCCCAAACAGAGCAGTATTTAAATACTGAACACTTCTTCCACTAACAGGACAATTGGATCTTTTTTTTTTTTTTTTGACTGACTAAACCCACAGGTTTAAGGTCTCTTCAAATAAAGCTTTGCAAATTCAAAATCAGAAAAAGTGGAATTACAGAATATGGTAATTGAGGCAATTTCCCAGTGACACTGAAAATAAACATTTAAGTACCTACATACCTACACACACAACCAAACGCAAGTTCCCCAGGAGGAAAGGGAACAAAAACATACTCAATTTTTAATTAAGGTTTTGTGGGGTGGGGGGAATTGTTTCCTTTAAAAGAAAGGAACTAAAGTCCTAAAACAATGGCAAAGTTGAGCCTTAGGCAGCTAAATAATTACCCTCACTTTTCAAGGCTCAGTCCTCTGTCTATAAAGCAAACTGCTGTGTACTTAGGGCTGAAAAATCCCAACAACCATAAAACCCACTTTGCAGACATTTAAGTTTAGGTCTTCACGAGACATTTCTTCAACTTAAATAGAAGAATATTACATTTAATGCTTTCCATATAAAAAGCAGCAGCAGTGCAGGAGAAAGCAGGCCCTTTGCCTCTCAGGAACCAAAGGTCACTCTGGTGGCTGCATCTGATAAACTCTAAAGCAATCCAGGAGCTTTGCTCCTTCTAGGAGGCCGGAAGCACCAGACAAACTGATTTGCTCCTTCCTGCTTCACAAAATTAAAAATCCCACTTATACTCAGAGGAGTCTAAAACCCTGCAACAAAAAGGCCTTGCAAAGCACTTAACCAAAGCCAGAAGCTTGTCAAACTGCAGTGCTGGCAGGACAAGACAGGAGGAATGAAAACCTTCCCCCGGTGCTGCCCCAGGAGCAGCACACGCAGGCTGGAACTCTGGGCACGGATCTGCACCTTCCCCTCAGCAGAATTTGGGGTTCTGTAGCACAGAACAGGCTGGGGCACAGCGGGGATGCTGCAACTCTGCCCTGGGCTCATCCCACACATGGCCCAGAAGTCACTGTCCCCAGGGGAATCCCACACTAAACTCTGCCCTGTTCACCTCTGCACCACAGAGAGCTCAACCTCACTGAAAACTTCTCAGAATTTGTACAGGGCAGTGGATTTCCCTTGAGCCAAACCCTCAGATTTAATAAAACACCAGAGACCAACTTGATTAATGGCATCTGTCCTGCAATGCATTTGAAAACAGACTATTTTTTGATGGTGCAATTGTGGCTCATCTAGAGAAATGCAGACTGACCAGATCCTCTTAATCCTTACCCGGTTTATCTCCTCTCCTTTCACTATCATCTTTGATAAAGGTATTATCAGACAGTTAGAAGGGCTTTTGTCAAATAATCACATGTCCTTGTCACTAAATGTGGCACCTCTCAGCCCACTGACGCAGACAGAACACGACTTCCTCTCCTGCTGGAATCTGAGTGAGAATTCCCATCATTCAGCTGCATTTCTCACATTAAATCCCCCTGGACTCCCTGAATCACAACAACATGTAGATCATTTTTCACAAGTACAGTTTGTGTGTCGTCATAACTCTGTGGAAATGCGAAGGGACAGCCACAAACCACACACACTCCTGAGCCACATTTCACAACTGCCTGGAGAGCCAAACAAAGTTTTACAAGGAAAGTGATACCTGTTCAACAGGCTGGGCTCAGTATGTTCATATTTTGCTGAAAAAAATATGGACAAGCAAAGACCAAGAGGAAACATGAACATTCTAGTTTCCTAATCTCATTTTCCTACAAACCAGGGATGTGCTGAGTCAAAAGCAGAGATGCAGTGAAAATGTGCATCACATCTCACTCCTGCAAACCTTAACCATCCTTGCCCAATTACTTGTAGCCATAATTAATCATCTAAAATCCATCTAAATCAAACTAACATCTACACCTGCCTTTTATTTTAAATGTCTCTTTTTAAAAGAGTGGAGAGGTATGGAAAGCTGGTTTAACAAGCACATTGAACCCATTGTTTATGGCCTCTATAAACATGGCTTAGTAAGAATTACTGACTTAATCAGAGGGAACTTATCTCCTGGTGAAAAGAGCACTTTAAATTTCAGAAATGGCACCTTTACTGTGAAAATCTCTTAACTTTTCAAACAAACTCCAGGGGGCCTTAAACACCAGGTCCGTAAATAAGGCAGTGAGGGCGCCTGTCCCTCCCAGGCTCCCAACACTTGGAGTCATTTAAATGCTTTATGTGGAGTTCACAAAACCAGAGAAACTAAATTCTAATACAAGTATGAAGGGCACTCCTTGCCTCACTGCCATCACATCTCCAAGCAATATCCATCCATAACCCCAGCACCAGTTTGCACTAAATGTGTTTTATCACCCCTGGCTGCAGCTGGCAGGTTTTGCATCCTCCACCACACAACAGCCCAAGTGAAACTTCTTTCAGGTGAACCATTTTATTGAATAGTTCAATATAAAAAAACCCCAAACCACAAAACCAAAAACCCCACAACAACCAACCACCACCACCACTCCCTCCCCTCAAAAACCAGGTTTGTGTAACTTCATGACTAAACTGGTGCCAAAACATAAGCCAAGCTGATCATGAGGTTTCACAACCAATACAAATGTGATCAACATATTACAGAATGATGCAGCAATAAAAGGGTGAGGTGCCTTCCACCAATCTTTCAGAAGGGCAACACTCTTAAGAAAAACTAATGTTCTAGCTGGCTTGTGCATTAGATTTGAAATGACCTGCAAGTGTGAGCCCCCAGAAGTCCCAGCTCCACGTGCTGATGCCTGGCCTGTGCTCAGTTCCCACTGCCCTCCCTGCGGAAAGCGCCGTGTCAATGTGGCTGCCAGAAGCAGGAAAGGCAGCGGATATAAAATTTTATTATTTCATGCCCCAACAGCAGCCAGAAGGACTTAATGAAACCCCTCTCAGATTTACAATCTGAAATGGCTATTCAGCAGACAGCTCTGGTGGAGGGGATGTGCCCCCTGACCCCGAGCCCTTTGATCCGGGCACAGCAGGTGGGCCCCCCCTGCCCATCTCCACCTTCCGCCCATCCTGCCCGGGCACCCCGAGCCTGCACAGGTGATCCCAGATCCTTATCAGCAGCAGCTGCTGCCAACTGAGTGACAAACAGCACCGGGGCTGCCCCAGCTCTGCCGGACACACAGAAACCAACATTCTGCTGGGAACTGCAGGGCTTGGCTTTCCTAAGCCTGCCCCTCCAGCATCCCCCACTGCAGCTCTTATGAAGCACAGTTGGTATTTCCATTCTTCCACTGGCTGGATAAAGGACAATTCCACAAGTGATCTGCCATGCTTTGAAAGGCATTCTCAGCAACACTTGTGGAACTGGGTGCAGCCACACTGGTAATGTTTGTGAGTGACTGAATGGCATTTGGGGTTTTTACACCAGGGTTCAAGTGTATCTAAACCCCTTCATTTAAACCCTGTGGAAAAGCTGCACTTCTTTCCTTACAGGTAGAAAGGTATTGATTCACCAAGCATAAATGGGGGAAAAAGCTAATTACTACTTCTCACCCCAGTCAATGAAGGTACCTAACAATTAACACCAGCAGTGGCAGATCCCAGTGGTCAGTGAACCCTCAGAGTGTGCTCTGGGGAGGGAGGACCCCCTGGCAGGGCAGGGCTGAGCCCAGCCTGGCACAACCCGTGCTCAGGGCTCGTTAGCTCCGACTGGCACTCACTAATTGGGCTCTGCCTGCATCCCAGACAGAGCCTCCTCACGCCTCCCTGAGCCAGACCAGGAACTGTGCCAAGAAGTGTGCCCAGAACGGGTGTGGGGCTCAGGGCCAGCTCTGCACTCACCTGGCTGCACGGGGGACAATGGCACCACCAGGTGACATCAGCCACTGGGTCTCACCACATGGAACACAGCAGGAGGTGCAGTGAACATTTTCTTTCCTAACAGGAACATCCTTACTGATACCAAGTTAAAACAAAACCAAAACCTGCTCATACAGCTTTTATGAGATACAGAACTGTCCTCTTTGCTTAGGAAAAAGGTCAGAAAATCATTCTGAAATGCAACAGGCAGTTTCACACACAAATTCATCCTGGACAACTTTGCAAAATTACAATTCTAAAGTCCCCCAAAAAGTCCTTGAATGACTGGAGCATTAACCAAAGAAGTGTAAGGAATGCTTTTGTGCTCACTAACTGTAAATGCTGGGTTTGTGCCCCAGCAGAGCAGGAAGAGGCATGACTGGCTCCTGGCACACAGTGTGGCTGCCAGAGCTCCCCAGCTCCCAGCCCAACACACCCATTCCCAGCAGTCAATCAAAACCACATGTGCCCAGACTCCGACAGGGAGGCTCCCGGGTCAAGGGCACTCCTCCTCCATCAGCACCATCCCACTAATAACCTTCCTACAGGAACAGTTGTTGAAACAACCGTTTGCTCTGACAAAATGTGAAAGGCTGCAGCCAAGTTTGGCTCCACTTCCAACACAAAGGTCAATTTAATATAATGTGAAGACTAAAATAACCCACAGTACAGAGGCAGAAAATAAGATCATGAAAGGGGTGTGTTCTTTGATAGAGTTTCATTTTTCTATCTCATTATTTATCACTACTAAGTACTTATCTTCCTCTAATATGAATTCAATTAGTTCTGGAAGCATGTTCCATTATTCATGTGATAGCCCCAGCCTTGCTTATCCAACAGCTTATAAACTTTCAGACCTCTTTGAAGTCACTTTATGGATTGCTAAATGGAAATCTTATAAAGAATGACTAACTAGGTGATGATAGAAAAGCTGAAAAATAAGATCACAAAACACAGCTCTGTATTTTCTACCAAGGTTTTTCCCCCATAAATCAGTCAGAGCCCTCTGACCTATAACAGGAGATTATCTTATCTCGCTGGAGAACATTTCAGTCACAGCAAATTAGATTTAACAGTCAATGGATATGCCTGATATTTTAATCATAAGAAAAATTTGTCATCTTCCATTAAAACAACTGCTCCTTCTCCAGAGCCCCCATGGAACGTGGGGAACTGCAAACTGACTTCAGGGGACAACACAGTTTGGAAACACCCCTCAAGCTGACAGAGGGTGTATTTTGTTTATAATCACTGACTCTCCTGCTTCTTCCAGAGGCCCATTCCAGCACTGGGATAGCAAAGCCCCCAGAAACAACATTTCAGGTAGAACATGATTTTTTTCCTCAATGCCCAAATTCCCCCTCCCTGTGCCACCTTAGGCAGAGGACAGTCCTACAGTGGGAGCAGCTGGGGCAGAGCCTGAGCCCAGACACACCTCGGGACACCCCTGGGCTCTGCACAGGTGAAGGGCCCACCTGAGCTGGAATGGAAGGCTGGGAATTAACCCCTTATCCTGACACTACAACATGTGGATTAACACAACACTTTTAAAGTCCCGTTTGCTGAAAATTCAGCGTTTAAAGAAAAGGAATACTGAAAAATGGCAGTAATTCATAGTTCTACTTTATAAAATTATTTTGAAATGGAAAAGATAATATATTTAAAAAAATACACAACTGCCAGATCATGAGAAAAAACCTGCTGTTGCTACCAGGATGTTATTCTAACAAATAAACCACAGAATTTTATATCTATAAGTGAAGGCAGGACAAAAAGAGTGAGCCTTCAGGATGAGAAACAGGCATGGGGGTAACCCAGGCACTGCCCAGCTCACGTGCCAGATGTCACCTTTCCCTTGCCCAGGGCCCAGGAATTCTGCAGCACTTGCCAACAGACAGACCCAACAGCCACTGTGGGATCTGATGTTACTTTGCAATGGAAAAAGCAGAGTTACTGCAAGATGCAGCTCTGTCTGCTTTCAATTTATCCCTAAGAGCAGAGCAAACAGTTTGGTTTATTTATTTCATTTATTTGATAAGGCACTTGGAATAACTGCACCTTGCCAAAGCGTGTCTGTGTTCCAGAATCTCTGGCTATTCAGCAGCCAGACTGGATTTAGTACTAAACAGATTTTTTCGCAAGTTACTAAAACGGAGGAAAATTGGCTTCTCCAAGAACAACTCCTTTTTTTGAGTTTTTACAGATGGAGTTTGGAAGGCCCACAGAGCCCTGCAGTCTGAAACACAGAGACAAAGGAGGAGGCACTGGGTTTGTGGAGCAAGGCAGGAGTGAGACATCACCCAGCGCAGCTCCAGGGTGGGATCACTAATTGTGCTGTATCCACTGACAGGCCAAGCACAGCTCGGTGTGAGCACAGACCTGGGAGAGCTGGGCAGTGGCTGTGTGGAGATGTGAGCCCACCCTGCCCCAGGGCTGCTGCCCCTCTCACAGCACTGTAACCATCACAGCAGTGACCAGAGATGGGTTCCCCCCCTGCCCCAGGGCTGCTCCCCCTCTCACAGCACTGTAACCATCACAGCAGTGACCAGAGATGGGATCCCCCCTGCCCCAGGGCTGCTGCCCCTCTCACAGCACCCCAACAATCACACCTGGGACTGCCTGGGACAGACAAGGGGCAGGAAGTCTCTTGATCAATATAAAACAAACGTTTCTTCCTAGATACAACCTCACTCCTGTCTGTGCAGTGTCCAATGGGAGTATCAGAAGCCCCTTGAACATAAACATGTGAGTGCAAACAAATGTACATGGTGACTTTTAAAATAAATGGTAATTCACTAACACATCGTGCTGCCACTCTGTACTTCGTTTAGCAATAGAAAGGGCACCAAAAAATCATCTGTGCCCAGGATGGGAAGGAAGAGAAAAAAAGACATTCTGCATGTTCAATCTTCCCATGACAAAACTGACTTCTAAAATTACCTCACATTAATGCTGGGAAAGGGGAAGCTGCACAGCACACACAGAGGCACAGGGCAACATTATTCCATGCACTGGCCCTAGTGCAAGAATATTTGATCAGTATTTCCAGAGAAATTACACATTTTTGAGGACAATACAAGCACAATTATTCTAGTAATTCAGGTTCCTTTATGTGATGCAAACTCAGCTTCCTGAACTGTTCTGAACACAGGGGCTGAATTTCCCAGCCAGGGACTCAAGTCAATGAGCTTCCATGGGCACATTCAGCTCCCACCAGCCCAGCCCTGCTAATTTAAGAGCCCTAAGGAAGCAGGAATTGCCTTTTCCCACCCGGAGCACACACTCCTGGCTCAGACCTCCTGTGCAAAGGGGCTCAGTCAATAAGGACGAGGATTTTCACCAGGACCTGAGTTAGGAGTTTATGTTGTCCCCCAGATACTTTTGAGGAAAGTCATCGACTGTTTCACCAGTCAAAAGCAAATGTGTTATTTCCACTTTTAGAGTTTTTAAAAAGTCACATGAATTACTGGGAATTGTTTATAGGAGAAGCTTTCTGTGAGGGCTGGTTCTCTGCCAGCTTTGTGTTAACATTAACAGCAAGTTCCTTCTTTTCAGATCTTTCGAACATTAAAAAAATTACAATCTGTCTGCAAAAGCCTAAAAGAGAACTGTAACTGTCAACATTGTGGTTTAATATCGACTCTGCTTTGTGATTCAGTCAAAGCAAGGCACTGAAGGGCTGAGTGGAGCCCCGGGCTGGGGAGGGGACACGCTGTGAGCACAGAGAGGCTGCCCAGGGAGCACCAGGATGAACGGGGCTCCTGCAGCCCCACAGCCATCCTGGGTGTCAACTCAGCACGCCCAGATTAACAGCATTAGTTCATTTGTTAAGCATACGAATGAATGTATAATTGCTTGTGGAATCTGGCTCTAAACCATAACGCTATCTATAGTTTCAGAAATGGTGAGAGAGACTTACCTCCATCAGACTTAAGTGAATTCCAATGAGGTAGGGCATGGGAGCACTGCAGAGAGGAAAAAAACTGGCTTTAGGTTCTCACAGCACTGAAATCACACACAGGACATAAGAATCAGCCACAGGAAAACACTGCCATGCTGGACTAGACTTTGCTTAGAAACTAATATATACACATACACAAACAAACCCCATGTGAACAAAGGGTTATTCCAGATTTGAAAGACCTTTTCTACTACACAATATCCTCTCACTTCTTTAAGACTCATTTTTCTTGAGAGCAGAATTTCTAAGTGACTTCCTTCAGGCAGGTACCTAAGGACAGCCACTACACACATCTCTTACTGGAGCCTTTTGTTTAAAAAATCCCAACAAAATGTGTTATTTTAAAAACATACCCAGAGTTTTCTAAGAGCATTCTTTCAAAAAATGGATCCTGTTGCAGTGTCAAGTGGTTAATTTAGTGTGTATGTATCACCTGGTACTACAAGCTTTGAATTCTTTGGATGAGTCCAGACACATTTTAAGCAATTCATTTTTAGGTGTAAACCTTGCCATGTTTGCATTTATAAAAGAAAACATAGAAATGACTCTTGAAGATTCTGATAAACTCCAGAGTCCCCAGGACATACCTGGATACCAACATTCCCCCAGAACACACACCTGAAACACCCCAGGAGGCTCTCAGGGCAAGTTTGAGCCCAGCTCAGGGGTGACCCTGTTGCTGGTGAGCAGAATGGCAGCGTTCAGGGAGCTGGACCCTCAGTGTGTGAGCAGGGATGGGCTCCAGAGCCCCCAGGGAGGTGCCAGAGCTGCTAATTGCAAATGTGGCACATCCTGCCTGCAAAACGCAG
The DNA here is from genome assembly GCA_035583235.1 of Hafferia zeledoni. Classification (NCBI taxonomy): domain Eukaryota; kingdom Metazoa; phylum Chordata; class Aves; order Passeriformes; family Thamnophilidae; genus Hafferia; species Hafferia zeledoni. Next base: position 1,345,388 of record JAWWEV010000039.1, on the reverse strand, counting down.
CGCACACAGACAGACACAACTTCCAAAATAGAGCCTCCCTTCACGGCCCATCCAGCAGCTCAAAGAGCTCATTTTCAATTTCAGATGAAAAAACGAGAGAAATGTCACTGTACTGCCTTGGATTAAAATATCTCCCATATTGCTGCTCTGAGCTGGTGCCTACTGCTCAGTGCTGAAAACCCCCTGAGACACCAGAGCAGCAATAATCCCTGCTCCTCCTTCTCCGCAAAAATACCTTAAAAAACCTGTATTTACTGACAAGCATATTAATATTTATGTTGTTTATTAACACACCCCCTCAAACCACCACTCTGCTGGATGCTCTGCCAAGGTGGAAACAGCCTCTGCATCAGACATTCTACATGAACCCCCTTTTTATTTTTCTTTCTGAAGACATTAAACACACACAGCTTCCTTCCCAGTTCCTTGGGGAACACTGAAGCACATCCCTGCAGGGATTGCATGGGAACTCCCCACAGCCCCTTGTGACAGAGCCCAGAGGGGCTGGCACTGCACAAACCAACCATGAACGTGCTGATTCCCTGGGAATTCCACAGGTGAGAGCCCTTGGACAGGGACTGTCACCACACACCAGGACACTCTCCAGTTTGGGAGTGGCAGACATTACATGTAAAGGCAATACAGCACATAAAACTATTATAGGGACTGCACAAGTAACCTCAGTAAAATATAATTCAGGTGAAGAGCATAAATCTTTCCAATAAAATCTACCTGAGAGATTCTGTTCCTCTGTCATCCCTCATCAACCTGACTGAAAAGGAAACACACCTAGAAGTGAATGGTGAAGGTTCATGTCAGGCTCCATAAATTGCTTTTATCACCCTTTCTCTTTACTGTGAGTTAATCATGTGCCATTATTTAAATACTCCATTCCATCCTGTGCAGGGGACCGTGGTGTGTCCCCCTTCCCCACTCAGGGCACGCTGAAATTGTCCTTCCTCACTCAGATTCAGGTCCTGAGACACGAAACTCTCCATCAGGTTTTAATATTTTATCAGGTTAGATGGTACTTCCAGGACTTTCAATGAAATTCAGTGAGACACATCCCTTGTATGAAGGGAGGAACACCCAGCACAACCTTTAATCCTCCTGGGAGCCCTGGCAGATTAAAGGCTGCCCCTCAGACCAGGCCTTCCCCACTGCCTGACACCTCATCAGTCCTGGGGCTTCTTACAGCCACAGCCACAACTACTAATTACTCAAAGTTGTTTGCTGGCAGCCAATAGCCATTAAGTGCAGAATTAAGAAGTATCAATTTCTACCCCACTTATTTACTGCTCAAACAAAGTGCCTGTGAGAGCCCTTCGAACAAAGAGAGGGGTCATTACTCCTCCTGCTGCTGCTGCCCAGGCAATCAGTGTTATTTATAATCACATGAGTTATCCAGGTAAACACCAAATCATTACAGTGGCACTGCACAGGCATGAATATGGATTTGGGGATGTAATGGCTGTACAGTGCCCATTTATTACAGCTGCATTTTTACAATTTCTTTAATTCCTTTCCTTAGGCAAACGAGAGACCTCTTAATTATGCTCCCAAGAGGTGGGTAACTACTAATTGGAAGAGAAGCAGGTGAAATAGAGGGACATTTCTTCTTAAGTTAAAAAAGCCCAGCCTTAAAAAATGCTGCAATTCACCAGGAAAGTGATGCAAAAAGCTCAGGGAACTCCAAAAGGTTCCCACTTCCAGCCACACAGGGATGTCACCGTTTTGCTTCCAGGAAAATGGGTGAGATCCCATTTACTGAGTTCATGTCTTGACATACAAACACTGACTGAAGGGGTGGCTCTCTCCCACCACTGGTACTTCCCTCTCCAGGGCACTCTCCTGGTTGCTCCTCAGATTCCTCATTGAAATGCAACAGAATTCAACGTGAAGTTTATTTGGGTAATTGATGCAAATTAGAAACCTGACTGCATAAATTGGAACAATGCAGGGAACACACAGGTAGGACCAGGAGAGCAGCTCCCAGAGCTCCCAGGGGTGCCCAGCTGTGCCAGGCAATGGCAGTGCCACCCACACTCCCCAGCCTGCAGGACACCCTCCAGCTCCCCCTCCACCCACCCAGAGCTGCATGGTGACTAAACAGACTTAGAAAACTGGAGAAAGGGAGTTAAAAAAACCTCCTGGAAGATGCAGAGGAACAGAAATATTAGGCTTAAGAAAACCCTTTCAAGAGGGAAATGGGAAGCAAAAGGCAAATAATCACAGGTGGAATACACTTTTTTCAAAAACTTTCAAAGATCACGAGTGACACAGTCTATCCACCCTCTGTGAGTTTCAAAAGAGCAGGAGAAGATTCAAAAGCATCACAGCACAGTCAGTAAAAGGGCAAAGCCAACTGAATGAACATGATATTCTGTATTCATAAGAACTGAAGAATTCTTATTGCTTTAAATTTTGTTTCCATCTCAGCTCTCTGAAATTCTTATGTCATATTTGCAAAAGAAATAACAAGGCAATAATTAAAATTAAACTCTTCTATTTTGAAGAGTCTCAGGTCATTTCCCTTAAGAGGCAGATGCCAGCAAGCAGAAATAGTGCCTTAAAGCAGAGAGCAGGGAGCTGATTGCTCAGCCCTCCCAGGCACAAATGACATCTGCAAGTTCACATGGTTACCAAATAGATGGACTCTATTTTGAGAAGTATATTTATGGCACATAAATTGTTGCTAAATTGACTTACTCAAACAATGACAGAGTGTGCAGCCACCTCTACAATTAAAGTTCCTCACTGGGTAAGGAAATCAGTGGTTGTGTTTGTGAGCTGCAGTGATGCCCTGCCCGACAGTCCCACAGTTTGGGATCACTTCTCACAGGGTCTGGCTCCCCCCTGATGGCCAGGAAGGAGCCGTTCAGTTGGGCTCAGTGGCTCTGTCCCCTGGGGGCAGTGTCCCAGGGGTTGTGCCCTGCCCCAGGGGTTGTGTTGTGTCCTGCCCCAGGGGCTGTGCCCTGCCCCAGGGTGGGCTCTGGGCTCAGCCTCGTGTCCCTGCCCTGTCCATGTTTGTCCCCTCCTGCCCAGGGCAGCACACACAGCAGGGCTGTCCTTGCCTGCCAGGCCTGGAGAAGCCTCTTGCTGCCCTTTCCATCCCTCAGTTTAAATCCAGCCAAGCTTTGGCCTTACTAATTCCATCCCTGCACAGACAACAGTTCCATTTACATGGCCTGGAAGTTTAACTTCTTTAGGAAGCCTGAGGTGAGGTCACTGTTCATTCCCCTCAATAAGGTAAATATTGTTCTAAACACACACTCACCATGAAAGATCACCACAGGAAAAGGAACAGCTTTTTCCTGCCCCCAAGAGAATTTCAGGCAAGCAGGAAAATGAGAGGATCTTCTCCCTGTCTCCTGTACCACTGGAGTCTTAATTCAAATGGGAATATTTAACACAGACATGCTGAAAACAGAGTTTAATGACACAATATCTCAGTTGCAGCATCCCACAGTAACCACTCCTGCTGTATTTCTACACAGGGACAGACAGTCACCTCTTGTCAGAAATATTTTTACTTTCTAGGTTGGTTTCTCCTTAACACACTGCACTTTGAGAGCACCAGTTGCACCCCAGGAGGGCTCAGGACTGCCCTGGAGGTGTGAGCCCCGAGGGGTGTGCACACACCCCCATCACACAGACACACAGACAGCCTCACTTACCAACAGTAGTCCAGCAGGTGTGGGGGCAGGACAGGGATGTAAACGTGCTGCCAGAACATGGGGTAGAGCATGGCTGCAGAGCCATGGACACAGGCAGTCAGCTGCAAAACACACCAGAGCTGCCTCAGCAGGGGCACAGACCCCGGCCTGCAACAGCAAAGGCTCAGACAGCAAAGTAAAGAATCAATTCTTCCCTCACATCAACAGGTTTTATCAGAAAATACAGTGCTGCTGCTAAAAACAAGGGGCTCGGGGTGAAGCACAACTGGTTCCTGGTGGTTCTCACCCAGGAGACTTTGTGAGCAGCTGAGAACATGATTCATCCAGCAAACAAAACCTGCAAAGACCACCCAGCACTCTGCAAAGCAACAGAAACGTGGAAATGAAAACACAAAGGCAACTAACAAACAGTAGATCTCCCAATCCTGGAAATTACCATCCATTAAACATCATAAAAATGCACTGAAATTATAACACAAACTCAAAAAAATGGCACATATTTGTTAAAAACATACCACCCTAAACTCAGTGATTAAATCTCCATTGTTTAAAAGGGATTTTTATCTAATTGCCCTAATGGCAATCAATTGATCCATTGAATTTCTCAGTTATATTGTTAAAAACTCATGCAGGAGAGCACAAAGCTCCAAAGCATCCCAGTGCTGACAACGAGTTTCCAGAGTGAGAATATGCAAGGATTTAAACTAGATTGGAACCTCTGTCCTAAGGAAACTGTCCTTGGAGAGCAGACAGGGGACAGCAAGTACCTGTTGAGAATCTCTCAAAACAAGCTCTTTATTTGCAGGTGAGCATTATTTAGTGGTCCATGGGGGATGGAAATATTAGGATGTTGGGACACTAAATTTAAAAGCTACAAAATCTAGAATTTATTTTAGATTTATGACTCCTGAAACACTAAAGATTTGTCCCTACCCCATTATATTTCAGCCTCATTTGGCAGCCCCAACCAGCAGGAGGGCTCTGCCAAGCACAGGGGGCTTGGGCATTTGGGTTCATACCTGGCTCTTCTGGAGGAGTGGATCACAGAACACATAAGGAATTTCAACAGGAATAATTGTTTTAAGATTTGGAGAAATTATTTGCATTTCCTTTTGTAGGAAAAAAGAATAAAATCGTGGCTCATTAAGGAAGGCAAAGTGACAGGTAAGCAATTCCTCTTCCCAGGCTCTGTCACAAGGGGAGAGATTAAGTCAACCAACCACACAACCTCTGAAATGCTTTGGGCAGCCCTTCTCTTCTTCCCTCCTCTCTGATCATTTACTGTTCTTTTCATCCTTCTGTTGCTGAAATAAACACCTCTCCTTCATTTTATTCCATTACCAGGCCTGGGTGGATTTTTCCTGATTTTAGTAGCAGGGACACAGAACACTTGGCAGATATAGAAGTTAAGATTTTACAAGTTTCCTATAGTATTAAACTTTATAATACTTAAATGTTTCAGTTAAATGTGGGACCAATTGTAAACATTATTAGTAATTATTAACAGGTGCCAGAGGTTACTGTAATTCTCCTCCTTTCACTTACCCTTCACAATGACACTGCAATAGTTACTCTGGGCCTGAGCATGAGGCCTCACTCACTTCTGTGCCCTGTGCTGCCACACCATCCCTGCATGGGTTTATGGGCACCATTTCAGCCTCCCAGAGCAGTTCTAATCTCAGACACAAGGCAGGCCATGGTGACACAGTCACAGACTGGTTGATGGTACCCAATGGAAGTGGCAGCTCTGGCCAGGACCACTCGAGTTCTCCGTGCACAGCACTGGAAAGCAAAATTAGTTAAACCATCTTCGTCCCTCACAAAGGAGAGCAATCAATAGCCACTCACTGAGCAACACAACGAGCATGAGGCATTTGCTTTTGTAAGGAAAATCACCATCTTATTGACTGCTAAACCTTGAAATGCAGAACACAAAACTTTGAACTGCATCAGGCCTGGGCTTGTTTTGATCTCCAGCCATTTTCAGAAGAGAGTACTCCAGAATATTCAGCAGCTTTCATCTCTCAGACACTTGATGGAGCCTAAGTAGCATTAAGACTAAACCTTATCAAACACAACAGCAAACTGTGGATTGTCAGTGCACTTCAGCCCACTCGGTCGGTCCCTCTGGAGAAGGTCACTACAACATCCATTTGACAGTGTCATTTATCTATTCTTTTTGCTGTCACGTAAATTATGAAAAAAGAACTTCACTATGGCATAAGTCTTTGTACATTCATGTACCAAACAACCCAAGAATTCCTGTACCCAAAAAATCCTTTTTCACTGGAACACTGGAGGCCAACAGAAGTCCTGTAAAATCCTCAGATGCAGGCACAGAACTGAGCTGAGGTTGCATAAGGGAGGTTGAAAAGGGGACCTCGAGATAATCAGACCATTTCCATCCATGACTGTAAAAGAAATACCCCCCCCCAGTGTGCCAGAAGGAGCTGCTGGGCCCGTTACTCACCGTGCTGAGCTTGCTGCAGCAGATGAGGATGCGGCGCTCGTACAACATGCTGGCGTAGAGGTGCAGCATGTTGTTGACATCCACTGCCACAAAGTACTCCGTCAGATTCCTCTGCCAACAGAGAACAAGAATTTTGATTCATCCCATGACAAACCCAAGTGTCCTTAACAAAAAAATCCAAACAAAACCCCCAAAGCCAAACAGATTTCATTCTCCATTGCCCTCAGCCAGCAGTGTCACCACCAGTGCCCCCCCAGCTGGTGCTGCAGGGCACAGACCATGTGACAGTGCCCAAATATTCCAGGTGTCTCCTAAGACACAGCAGAATGGGGTCCTGAGATCTTTACTATCAAAACAGCAAAGCCACCACAAAGACAACTGGATCACAGTGTGTTCTCTCTCCCAGAACCAGGAACTTCTCAGGGCAAGGTAAAGAAAAAGGGATTTGTGTGTGGAGAGGGTATTTTCACTTCATAAAACACAGAAATGAAAGGAGAGCTGTGGAGGGAAAGGTAACACACCCAGAAATGCTGAATTAGGGAATTGGTTTTCAAACAGCTTCTTACAGACATGAAAGGGTTGCTATATGATAAAGACAGCCCTATACAAAAAGCACATGTGAGAGAAAATTAGATTAGTCATGAATTCAAGTGCAATCTTAATCATCCTTAAATAAAAAAGTGCAGAAAAGCAAAAAGCAAATATGATTTAGAAACTTAAAGAAGCTCAACAAAGCCTATTAGCACTTTTGACAGATCCAAGATACTTGGCCTGAGAAGTCTGCCAAGATGCTTCATACTGTGCAAAAATATGTTCCCCAGCTTGCCATCCAAACACAAAGAACTGAAGGAAAATTAAGCATTGTATTTGGGAGCCTTTGGTACCAGGATGTAGAGAGATAAAACCAGAGTTCATTATGGTTGGCTTCAAACATGCACAATAAAACAATCACTCAGGTCTTTGTTACAGCAAAGCTGGAGCCACAGACAGGTACAGTCAAAGGAGGAAAAAAAAGCCAACACATTCTGCCAAAAACCTATTAAACTATCATGTACTTTTTCTGTATTTCTCATCCCATCTGTGCTGATTAACATGATATTTTTGTCTAAACATAAGCTGTCTTCTCCACGGCTCTCCTTCCCCCTCTCACCGAGCCTTCCCCGGCGCCAAAACACGGCGCTGACGACACAGTCCCTGCACACTGGGGGAGTTAAACCACTCTCAAGGAGCCCTGAGACCCCCAGAGCAGGGGTGGGCAGCAGGACCCCCAGCCCCTGCCCCTGCCTGGGCAGCATCTCTGCCCCACAGGGACGTGTCTGTGGGGCCACAGCACCCCGGGGAGGGGAGCAGAGAGCGGGGCTTGGTCTGCCATTGTTCCTCCCTCGAGCTTCTTGGGCAGGATGACACACAAATGTACCTTCAGATGGAAAGCTCTGGGAGGGTTGAGTCTTGTCTGCTCTCCGAGATTTGCCAGGGACACCTGGGGAGCATGTGGGCTGCATGGAAATGTATTGGTACTGAGCAGCCTCACGTGTTCCCCCGACTGTATCTGTGAGAAAGCTGTCAGCTCTCAAGCTGAAATTGGGCCTTACGCTTGTATTTTGAAAGACACGTCTCGGAAGTGACAAAACCATGAATGAGTTAAATAAATACAAATGAAAGTGTTCCAATTTGCAGGATAATTGTTGGGGATTTGGTTTCCTACGACTTAAACCTTTCCTGGGGCATAAGAAGTGGGATTTTCAGAACAGGTGCAGGAACAGGTATCCCCACTCCTCCCAGATTTCACCAAGAGTGCTACAAAACTCCCTCATACTCCTTTGAAGGTTCATTCCTAGATCAATCACCCATTTGATCATTTGCTCTCTAATATCAATAAATACACACTGACTTTTGAGATCAAAAATCACAGACTTCTCTTCCACCATGGTCTAATAAGGAAAATGGACTCAGTGATACAAAAAAACACCCCAGAGCATCATCCCCAAGAAAATGTCACCATTTCAGCCTGTTGATTTACCTGATGCTTCTGAAACCAACAGCTACTCCCAGGAAATTGAGTCTTGCACTGTATTTCCTGCAGGGACCCAGATTTATTTCTGCAGTCTCAGTGCATTTGCACAGCCCTCCCATTAAACTCATCAAGCACAGAGATCTGACACAAAGTCAGATAATTCCAAGAGCTTTGTTAACATTCCAGACAGAGCTCTGTGCAGCTCTCCATTCATCATCCAACTTCATCATCCAACTTCAAAGTTTGGCACTACTAAAACTTTTGCCAATATGGCAATTACACAATTACTGATATGTAATTACTGACTATGAAATTACTGAAACGTAATTACTGAATATGTAGAATTTTGAATAAATCGGTTAATTAAAATACATGAGGACTTATGCTTATTTAGTGTCCTTGTATTATAAGCTTTAATTCCACATGAAAGTTGCATTAACACCCAGATACAAACCCAAACCAGTCTGTGATTCTGTGCATCAGGACAGGATTTGATAGCTGGTTTTGATTCAGGAACTGATTCTTGAACTACACTCAGTGTATCCTATTTGTACAAAAATAAAGCAGCTCAGAAGAAAGAGCTCATCTATCAACTTTACTGACAGGGTGTGTGTCAGTGTGAAGAGTCAGCACCACAGAAAAGCATCAGCAGTGTTTGGAACAGAAAGCAAAAGCCCCAAATGCATCTGCTGCACAAACCATCCCAGAGGAGATGAAATGTCTGGATGATCCCTTCTCTCTCTTTCCTGCCTCAACAGAGGTGTGTGACACTGAGACCAACCACAAAATGCTGCAGAAAGAAACCCGAGATGTCAGGCCCAGGAATTTGGAGAGAGACACAGCAGGAGCATCTTCCAGAGTGTTTAAGGGCAGCAGATGCCAGCCCTGCCTCCCCCCAGCCCCCTGGCCTGGCTGGAAAGCCCAGCCATGCTGAACACAAAGACTTTGTGAGGCTCAGAAAGTCTCCAGAAAGTGGCTCTAAAGAGCCCAGGTGTGTGTGACATTTTCAGAAGCCAAACAGGTTGTTGTCCCTGGTCCCTCAGGCCATCCTTTCCCTCAGTGTAGGATCAGCAGATGTGCCATGATTGTCCTTCACACATTTCAGCTTCTAATCACACACAGTGTCAGCTCCTGAGAGCTCAGTGTGTTACACAACACAATCCACCACCACCAAACAGCAACACTGGTTATCCCTCCTGCTGCTGGCATTAAATAGAAGCAGTAAAGTGCAGGGTCCTCTCAAATACTCACATTTTCAGGTATACTGGGAAGCTCTCTGGTGTCAGGCACAGTAAAGTAAGAGTGCTACAAAAAGAGCAAATATTGATTATTGCAGTGTTGTCCCAGGCAACCCAACTGCATCACATTAGAATCAGCAGGAAGGGCAGTCGCTCAGCTAAGTACAAATGACAGAACATCTGACAGCAGCCACCAGCCTGGCTCCTGCCCTGCCCACGAGCTGGGCACCCACATCCCTCCTGCCACATGAGATGCATTCAGACAGACAAGTACCAAATGCTCCTGGAAAGCTGTATTACGTTGTTTTGTTCTTTGGAGACGCTGGTGCAGACAGACTGACACAGGGAATGAGATGCCAAGGACACTCCAAGGCAGGCTGTAATTCCAGCCTTGTTTCCCCATCCCACTGCAGGATGGGCTGCAGGGAACAGCAGCAGGGCCTTCTCCCACTCACAGCACCAGAGTGTCATTCAAGACAGGGGTGAAATTATGGAAAAGTACCCAAATGTGTAATGGCTGCTCACCTGAAAAATACTAACAAGCTCTAGGTGACTTCTACACCCCCTGAAAACACAGCTTGAAAGACCATATTGATCTCACAATTTCATAATCCATCCTGTTGTTCCACGTTTTTTATGGTCTACATTCCAGGAGCCCAGTCTGGCCATGGATGACTCCCATGGTCCTTGGTCAGGGCTTTGGGAAAGGACAGAGGGGGGTTGTACACAACTCACATTACATTTGAGATTTTCACTATTTATCTTTGGGCAACTTATTAATTACTGAAGCTTTAAAGGCTGTTACATTCTTGGCACAGACCCACAATTAGCACAGTTTTCCTGTATACAGATCTCAGCCATTTCAGTGCCTCATGATCAGTCTGTGACCTGAAACAGCAGCAGGTCCAACAGGCACACTGAACACAGACACCACAAACACAGCTCCTGCTTCTGCTGTGCCCCTGGTTTGCTGTAGCAGCAAAGATGCAGTGCAGGAACAGCACACGGAGCTGCACCACAGGTGGGAACCTCACCCTGACCCGAAACAGGCTCAGAAACAGCCACAACAAAATGCAGAAAGACACCACAGCTCACAGTCCCTGGGCTGCCTTTGCATATCCTTTCTTGCTTCACTGCCCATGACATGTCTGAGACAAGGGGAGACCAGCAGCATTCCTTGGAAGCACTGGCATGAAAACACAGGAATACCCCAACTGCTCCTGGCCCTGCAGATGCTGCTCTGAGGAGGGAGCCCTGAGGGGACAGGGCATGTCCAGGGCCATGTCCAGGGCCAGCTGGGGCCAGCAGGGCCACCCCACTGCTCCCTGCCCATGCCACCCCAGGGGGGTAAGGGGGGCAGCTGCCTGGGCCAGAGAGCCCTGTGGAAGCAGGAGCAGAGGGAGTGGGAGGGAGGGGAGTGTCCTGGGGGCTCCCCACTGGCACTGCAGGAATGGGACCTGCAGCTCTCCCCATGCCTGGAACACGAGGCTGTGCTGCAAAAAAGGGCTGGAAAACAAATACCTCAAGAGACTAAATTCAAAATGGAACCTCACCAACAAAATCCCAGGTGTATTCTGTCTGTGTGCTTTGCTTAATTTCCTCACAGAATATAGAAATGAAATAAATTCTTTCTCATGTGAGTTTTTTTCAGAGAGGGGGAGAGGAGAAGGAACTAGTAAATGAGGCAAACAATTAATATTGCAAAGGCTGCTGTGACAGCTGTGTGAGTGTCCCCTGCCCAGCCCTGTCCCCTTTCACACTGCAGGACCAGGAGCTGTGCAGGGGCGTAGGCAGTCACTGCCACGGTGCTGCTCTGGCACCTCCCCTGGGGCACAGCCGAGCTGGGGGCACTCACACAACCTCCCTCCAGCCAAAGAACAGCATTTCAAAGACAGCTGAGGTTTGGGAAAGGGAAACAGAGGGCCCCAAATGTGTAAAGGGGAATTTCACAGCTCTGTGTCCTCAAAGCAAAACAACATCTGTGTACAAGCTCTGGGACAGAGAATTGCTTTTGACATTCCTCTGCTATGACATGGAATGAATATTAAACACCTTGGTTTACATTGCCCCCCTTCACTTACCACTCCAAGATGAACAGAGGTTCCTGGCTCAGGGATGGTGAGTTTATGAAATGTTTCTAGGAGCTCACTCCTTTGACTATCCTGAAATAAGGAGCAAAAAAAAAGGCATCAGTGTAACCAGGTTAACTCTAAGGCACAAAGGTCAGATGATGCCAGGTGGGTAAACCTGGCACTAGTAGGGTTAGTTCTACACTCCCTGCACATGACAAGTACACTTGGCTGACACATCTGTGAGAATATGGGAATTGGTCAGTGGTCAGGGGGCCTGCAGGGAACCTGGGCCTTGTGCTGGATCCACAACCACAGCCTTGGACTTCAGCTTTTCCCCAAAATAATTGAGATGCATATTTATTTTTCAGAAGCACTTGCCAAGCTGAATATAATCTCTATCACTGCATCATAGGGATCAATAATTCACATGGTCATCTCTGACAGAAGCACTTCCAACAGCTTGTTTCATCCTCTTGTCCCCATTTGACATTGGGCAGGGCAAAGGTGGGGCAGTATTTTAGAATAATACCTGTCCTTTTGCTGAATAATCTGCCAAGACATTGAGCAGCTTATAAAAGACTTCAAACCAGGGGAGGTAACTGAAAAAGAAAAAAAAAACAACAGAAAAAGAATACATTAAACTTGCTAAATCTCAGTTAATAAATCCAGGATCCCCAGCCTTTACACTACAGATACATCCTAATGTGATGCTGCACAATTATCTGTTAGGAAAGGCACAGCTCAATTCCACTGGGAGGAGAGCTCTGCCAGCAGCCTGAGGATCCCTCTGCCTGAGCACTGGGCTTTGGGCACCAACCTGTGGGCACCAACCAGCCCCCCAGCCCCAGGGCTGCCCTGCCCTGCCCTGCCCAGCACACACAAGTGGATTGTTCAAACTGTATAACCAGTGTCTCAGTGTTTAATTGCTGTCAGATCTCACTCCAGCACTGCACTTAGCCCAGCTCTTACTCTGGTCAGACAGAAACTTCACCCTCACATTGGCACACAACTTCCAAAGTAAAGAAGAAACAAAATTCAAAGCGAAACATGCAGAAAAATCCCATCCTTTTCCATCCCCATTCCATACAAAGATGCTCCTTTTCCCCACAGCTTTGGGGGGACTCTGTGCCCTGTTTTCACAGCACACTCCTCATTTCAATCCCCTTTTCCAGAGCAGTGAGGAATTTCCTTGGGCTGCAGCGAACACAAAGCCAGAGTGAGGCACTGCCTGATGCTGCTCTGACCACAGCTGCTTGCTGAAGCAAATGGACTCTATTTGATAGAGCTGGACAGGACTTGAAGTTTTTATAAAATATGACTGCATTGTGACAGCTGTAAGGAATGGAGTGCCCCGTGCTCCTGCCTGGGCAGCTCTGGTGATAAATGAGGTGAGAAGCTCTGTATGAGACAGACAAAGTGACTGGCACTTCATCATTAGTGTTTGTTTGAAGCCTGCAAATGCTACTGTAAAATGTAAGTAGCTTATCAAAATATACTGATAAGCAACTTAACTTTTCATGTTATATGACAGTATTATCGTTTAAATTAATATGCTCCAAACATCTCTACAAAGTGTGTGCTGGAATAGAGCAGAAAGACAGACAATTACCACTTTAAACAGCATTTAAGTTTGGCATTATATTGTAAACAATCCAGAAGGATTAGGTAGAAGATAAGTTTCTTTCTTTCTCTTCAGTTAAATAAACTTGAGCAGAGTTAAAAGCCATTACAAGGGTAACAAGAAATCCTCTCCAAACATATCTGCTAAGTAGAGATTAAGAACCTGGTAAACAAATCCCTGCAAGGCATCTATCAAAAGAGTTTGAGAAGACAGGAAGCCAAGGAGGCAGAAAGCTCCCTGGCAGTGGGAAACCACAGCTGCTGGTAGGGAGGCACAATTAAAGCTCTTCTTAATCGCTCAGGGACCCTGCTGGTAAAACAAACCCACCACAAAACTGGGGAAATTCTGCAGACAATCTCACTTCAGTTTTCACCTGCCCTTGTTGCCACTGCACAACTCAGGCTTTCTCTCACCCCAAAGCTTTGGATACATTAGAAAGCTAATTTATCCTGCCACCTTCAATACTTTTACTTCATCACTTATTCCATGTGTTGACTACTCAATAGTGAAACAGTTCTGCTTTTATTAGACCAAACTGTGACCAGTTAAAGTTGAAGAAAACTGAAAGAAACCCCAAGCAATATAGTTATCTTCATTTGTTACTAAGTCTCTGCCAAAAGGAAAATACATGAATGTCTTTCTTACAAAAAGCAAATCCTCAAGGCAGCCTCCAAACACCCCCCAAAGAACCAGAGGTTGAGTTTATAACCCAAACCCCTCTGAACCACACGGACCTTAAGCAGCACAACTGGTAGCACTGCTGAAGATTTATGGCTTATGACTTGCTCATATTTAATTTGTAACCAAACACTTCCCCTTCCTCTTAGCTCCCTCAGAAGTTTTGATTAACTCCTGTTTTCCCAGGTCAGAGGTTAAGCAAAGGAAGGGCAGCTCTGCAGTGAGATTGCCCAGAGCCCCAGCCCTGCTCAGCCCCGGCAGCAGCGCCCGCCCAGCCCGGGCACAGCCCGGGGGTTCAAAGGCTCCAACGGGCATAAATCACAGCGGGGAGGAGGAGCAAACAAAAGTGAACGGGCAGTCTGAATTTATTTGTGTTTTAGCTTCCCCCCCGTTTGCAGTTTCCTCACACGTGTAGGATGGTACAGACGTGCCACAGGTCCCGAGAACCCAATCACAGCCTGGGCAAGGGGGGCAGCCCCCATCATGATTTCTTTTGATATTTCTGAGCACTCAATAAGACAAGGAGAGTCCTGAGTTCCAGCAGGGCCCTCTCTCCCACTCACTGCTGCAGGGACAATCTCCAGTGCAGCCAGCTTGGAAAGGGAGGGACTCTGCAGTGTTACCTGTGCAGGTAAACGCCAAGGAGGAGGCACAGGCAGGATCCCCAAGAAGGTGTGAACGCTGAACTCACCAAAACAACTCCCATGGAACACTCCAGAGTTTGAGAACCTTGTCAGCAAAAATGCTCCATGTTCCAGAGCAGCACCAGCAAACCCCAGTGGCAAGGGGGGACCCTGGCACATGATTTATGAAGATGTGCCAATTACCATAGCAACAGTTTATAAAAGCAATTTTAACATTGACAGCTCCAACATTCATGTTCCTGGTGTGCTGACACCATGGGAAGGCAGAGCAAACGCTCCTGGAGAGGCTCCTGTGGTACCTTTGGTCTCCTCTGAACGCAGGAGGAGAAGCACCACCTCAGTTCACACAGTTCCTGGAGCTCCAGCACAGCCCCTGGGCTGTGGACAGGCAGAACTGCATTGCTGTACAACTACCATTGGAAATTAATGAGACTCATACTCGTCTGACACCGACACAGTTCCTGCAGCAGCCCCTCCCAGACTGAGTTGCAAGCACACAGAACTTTTACTCCTTCCATTCACACAGATCAGAAGTGGAATTTTAACATGTATTTATTTATAACACATACTATATATATTTTGATAACAGCATAACCAACTGCCATCTCCCTTGCAAAACAGAACAGTCATTTCCATTTTACAGATGGGCACACTTCTCTGTGGTGACAGGCTTACAAAATCTGTCTGGATTAGCCAGGATTGGATTCAGGGAGTTCCCAAACCTTGACCTTTTGCTCAGTACAATAATCTACAGTGGCCCAGAATGCTTCACTCTGTCAAGAGTGACCCTGGTTATTACATAAATGATCCCATGCCTCATCACTAACTCCTCTGGCAACCTCCTGATTGACACCAGTGTAAGGAGGAGGAAACTCAGGCCAAATCCACCCTGTGCCAGCACAGCTCGTGCCTGTGCCACTGCCACTCACCGTGCCCCAGCCCCTGCTGTGAGCAGCCGCTCCCCACAGGTGACACGGGGCTGCTGGGCTGGCACTGAGGCCCCACACACCCAGCAGGCTCCCAGGAGTGGCACACAGTGGGGCTGCCCTCACCCTGTGTCCCCTCCAACCACCCCACTGTCACACACTGGGAACTGGATCCCATCTCATCTTAGGGGGCATCTTTATATACAATGGTCGATGGCAAGTCCTTACTTGGGTGATTTGACACTGCATATCAATAATGAAAGTCGATTCAAACACTCCATCCCTGTTTCCTGTGCAGTGTGGCCACATCTAAGCAGTCACAGCAAGTGCCCCTGGCACTGACCCCAGTTCCCAAAATGCCACAGCAGTTCTGCCTGTATATATATTATTAACCCATGGGCAAAGGATATCCCAGAAAGCCCACTGGGTGAGAAGAGGGCTGAGATACTGAAGGGCTTGGCAGTTTATAATAAGATTTATGAAATGCAACAAGATATCCTTGGAGTAAAAAAGTCACCTTATGTTCCCCTTAACACCAACAGGAACACATTGACCAGTGGTTATCCTTGGCCAGGGTAAAATGCTCTAAATAAGAAAAAAAATGGCACAGAACAGCTCTACATTTAGAGCAGTTACTGATGATGTTGGCACTAAATTGCCTGGACTTCAAAAAGTTGGTTATGAAGGAGTTAGAGCAGTCTGGCACATGAGGCTTGATTTTAAAAAGCAGGATGCACCAGACAGCACAAGAGCCCAAAGATCCCCACTGAAGTGACAACACAGAGAGAGGATTCCAAAGGCTTAGCTTGTCAAGGAATCTCCCTTCTCAAACCATGTTTAAAGCACACATGAAAGTGCTGGGAGAGAGAACTCTGGATGTGGCAGACAATCAGAGATCCCACTAGGTTTGAGACATCTGGCATCAGTTGAAATCCATCACATTTCATTTGGGGATCAAAGCCTGCTGTTAAGTCTATCACAGGTTGAAATAGTAGATCCTGAACAGCCTTTTCATCCCAATGCAAATTAACCCTTTTTCCTTGACCAGAGAAACAGCTCCTTTTCATTACTGACTCCAATCATACGTGCTTGTCAAGCTATGCCCTCTAGGACTAAGTTTCAGCTGAAATTTCAGTAGAACTATGAAGGTTTTATTATAAATCCAAAGTGCTCCCTATCAGCACCCAGGCCATGTGCTCCAGCTCTGCTGCAGGGAGCTCCAAACCACAGCACTGGGACAGAGTTTGTGTCACAATCTGTAACACAGAAATTCCTGAAGGGAAGAGAAAAGTTCCAGCCCTGTGTGTGCAGGAGCCCCACTCAAGGCTGGCTGTGCTTGGCTCTACAGCTCATGGCAAAGCTGAGGCAGAGCCTCAGGTGTGTGACTTGGGGGACACTACAGGGATCCTCTGCACTCTGGAAAGGGAACTACAGAGAACCCTGGGGCAGAGAATGAGAATGTTTCAGTCAGAAAGACAGAGGAGGAATCAATGACATGTATCCATCTCCTGGAATGTTTTCCAAACCACTTGTGTTTCCTATTGGCAAGAAACAAACCTAAGGGAACCAAGGGGTTTTATGGTTCCCTTCACAGGGAGGGAACTCCACCAAGTGCAGAAATATTCCTGTGCTCAGAGGTGGCACACAGGCCTCTTAATAACAAGCAAAGTTGGCAGCAGGTCATAAACTCAAACCCAACCAGAGTTGAAAGAGCCAAGTGAGAAGTTCATTATTATTTTAGTACTCTAGTACTTGGAATTGATAATTTGGGAATGCAAGAAACTGGGCTAATCAGGCAGGAATCACCTTACCTACAGCAGGAGCATTTGTAGAACAAGATGTCAGCACAGCCCACAAGTGGGAGGCTACAAAGATCAGATCAGAGTCTGATATTTGGTTACAGGCTGTTTGTGACCAGCGTGTTCCATGGTTAAGGACTCAGAGCAAACATGCAGATGTGAAAACAAGCACACAAAATGACAGCACTTGACTCTTCACCTGCAGACACACCACTGGTGAACCCGTGCACAGAACGCCCGAAAATGTGACACAGGAATGAACAGAGGAGCCTCTCTGGCCCATTAACCTGCTACAGAGCACAGTTCTGATTTATGAGGCTCCTTCTCTAACCATCAGTTTAAGCACATTATTTAAACAGGAAATTGCCCACAGCCCTTTCCTCTCTGCACACTCAACCCTGGTAAGTCCTGGGCCAGGCTGAGCTGCTGTGTGGGCAGCCTGGCACAGTGTGGGAAGGGCTGTCTGTGCCCTGCACACTCACAGCCAGCCAGGCTGCCAAGGCTGGGTTTGTGCTGCTCCCTGCACAGCCCTGGGGGGCACACAGGGCCCTTCTGCCACAGCCAGAGTGCCTGAGGGAGGGTCTCTGTGGGCACAGCCCAGCTCTGCCAGGCTGCCCTGCGGGAGGAGCCTCCTGTGTGAGCTCCCCGGGAATGCTGCACGTCTGTCAGCAGGGCCAGGAAGGGCTCAGCCCTCACACAGGCATTTGTAAGCCCTCAGAAGGCAGCCCCAAAGTGACCCACTTGGGGAAGAGATGATCTATCCACTTAGCACTTCAACTACTTCCTCCCTACCCCTCGGTGCCAGGGAGGGCTTTTCCCCAAGGTGATGCACTAATTCAGTCTGTATTAGCTCTGAAATGAAGTTTCCAAGCTGGTCAGCCAGGGCCAAAGGTAATAAAAAGTGACATGATTTAATTACTTCTGTTGCAGTTGTTCAGCAACGAAAGGAGGCACAAGGCAAAGGCCTAATTAATTAAGTCAAATTGGTTTGTGGTGAGAAGGCAAGAGCAGGAGTGGCTGCACTGAATGCAGCACTCTCAGCTCCACCCAGCCCCACCAGGAGCACACTCTGGGGTTCCTAACACTCCACATCTGCTGTGATCTTCCTCGTTGATATTTTACAGAAGAGCTTTGACTTGCTGTCGAGATTAAAGCTCAACAAAACCTGCAGTAAACTTCCTTTGACACACCTTCACTGACCTTTAAATTCATTAAAAGTCAGTGACATTAGTATTGCCCTGGATTGGTAATGTTGAGGGAAGAGGAGAAGAAAGGAGGGAGAGTTTGTCTGTTTTTAGGGATCCTTGGTCTCAGGCCTGCAGTCAGTGTCACTGTGAAGCCACTCTGGAACCTTCTCCTAGTTCCACTCATCTCTCATTTTCCTGTAAATATTAGAACCAACATGATTTTTAAGGGTCTGTGCATAATTTACTGTTACCTTTGGAAAACACCCCATCCTTTTACACCCCCAAGTATTCCCAGGAGAATGTGGCAAACTGCACATAAAAACTTGCAGGGCCAGGACTGTTGGAACTCATGGAACTGCCCAAGTAAGTTCACAGATTTTCCTAAGGATACAAACTTTAAAGACACAGAGCCCTAGAAGTGCTCAGGATAAGTGTAATTGGAGCAGGAATTCTGCCTGTCCAGCCCTGGAGCAGCTCCCCCTGCAGAGCCACAACCCCCTCCTGCAGATCTGGGAACACCCACGGCAATGGAAGTTCCCCAAACCTGTTGCTGAATGTCTGGAGTGTTTCCATACTCAGGTTCATCTCCCTGTCCTCCCCGTGCTGGCTCCACAGTCCCTGCCACGGGATGGGCCAGCCCTGGCACTGTGGGCACTGCACCTGCAGCTCAGGACCAACACAAGGCAAGGACAAGCAGGAAGGGGACACAGGCACAGTTTAAAATGCTCATTTCCCCATCCCAGAGTTTGAGCTCAGGAGCTGCAGTGCTGCTCCCTGTTGCAGCAGTGCTTTGGAACCCCTCTGGGCAGCAGCAGCAGCAGCGACCCAGCGGGGCAGGTGCCACAGCGAGACCAGGAAGCGTTTGCACTGTTACACTGCCCATCACTCAACCCCTGGTTTGTGTCTGTTGCTACAGGTCATTGTTGGCCAGATGGAAAATATTAAGGCAAAAGGATTGCAAGTAAGTCCCTGGGCTGCAGCGTGGTGCCAAACGGCCCCAGGCTAAGCACAAGCAGCTCTGCAGCAGGCCCTGCCCGGCCGGCGCTGGCACAGCCTCTGCCCGGCCCTGCCCCGCAGGAGGGCTCAGGGCCAGCCCAGAGCAGCCACTGTGCCAAACAGGCTGTGCAGGCCTTGCTGCCTCAGTGCTCCCACAGAAAGGCACAATCGATGGGGCTCTCTGCAAACAACTCCCTGCTCTCTCTGCCTGCTGCTCACTCACAAGTGGGATAACTTCATCCCACTACAGAATTAATGCAAGGACACGGCTCAGCCTTCATACCAGAATCAACGTGGAAACAAATAAACACCAGGGCTAACACTGCAACTTCCAGTTAAGAATAATGATGTGTATATACACACACAGCAAAACTCAACATCCTTTCTCCAATGCCAAGCACCGCATGGGAACAATTAAAGAATGGCTGAACAGCAGCCAAATCAAGAATTCATATTCATTCTTGCTAACCTCTGATTTACAAGGGGAAAGGCTATTGAAAATTTGAGTTTTAATATTTATTTCTAATATCAACACTTCCCAGGAGATACTTTTCTTTAGTGCAGCTCATTGCTGCAGTAATCAGGGAGCAGGTCCAGCTTATGGAGGAAGCTCAGGAGGAAAGAATCTCTTCCTAATATTGCCCAAATAACCTCTTGTGGATTCAGCACTGGAGTGCAAAAAGCCAGGCCTGCAGATGAAACTTCAATCTTGCTGGATGGACATAAGTCACTTCTTTCCAGTGGATGGTAAGAGAAAAAAATGATAAAGGGGGACTCCAGGTTCATCATCACCAGCTGATCACACAACAAACCATCTACAGCAAAGCCTTCACATCCCCTCCTGAAGCCATAAGGCTTTACTACCTTATTTAAATTATCTTATTTAAAATCACTTGAGCAGGGGAAGGTACTAAGCTTTACAGGCTTTCTGAAAGAAGTTTCTAGAGTCTACAGAAAGGTTTAATGGCAGAGATGAAAACTGAAGACAAGAAATGAGCAGATGCATTACAAAATTCTATTCTTCTTTTCCTGGAACTGTAGTTTGAAATAGCTCATCTATCTTGTGAAACTTGTAAGGACAATAAAGAAAAACCACAGGAAGTTTGGGAAAACTATACTGGAGACAGTGTATCAGGGAGAAGAAACACAAAGCAGATAGCTGAACTTAATTGATGTCAAGCTCCCTCTTCACTGGGTTCATCACTTTTCCATATATATTCTGACAAGCAACTGAAAATAAAAGCCAGTGCCTGTTTAGGCCAATCAGCAGGGCAAACCCCTCAACTCTGGAGAAGTGAACTGTTTTATAAACATGTCAAGCTAAGGCAGAATGCTGCAGCACCCCGAGCCCAGCCCAGCTCGGTTTCCTGCCCCCCAGCCCAGGGAACTGCCTTTCTCCAGGAAGGTCAGGCTGGCCCCACGTCCTGCCCCTCTGGCCCTGCCTGCAGGGCCCACACACAGCATGGAGGGTCCCTGGGCCTGCAGCTCTCACTGGCACTCAGGGCACGTGCTGAGGCCACTGCTAAAAGTGACAATAAAAGTCTACCCAGGCAGCAGAGAGAGCCTGAACAGCAACATTTCTATTAGGTACAATTTGGTTGTAGTGCTGAATCAGAGATCTCCAGTTTCTCATGATTTATACATGGATTTCATGGCCGTTGCCAATGTCTAACAGGAGCAGTTTGCCATTTGCTTTCATCTCCAGAGCATTTTAAGCAGAGCAGGGATTGCAGGGTCGATACACCTCAAGGACCAAACAGACTGGCCAGAAACTGTTCCACAGCCTTTCCAGCCATTACCAAACATCTCCTGCAAGGCTTCAAAGTATCATGTATGGAAGCCAAGTATTGATTCCACAGATTACCATTTTATTCAACATACAACTACAGTAAATCCTCAGCAAATAAAGACAGGACTTCTTTCTTACTTAATTAGGCAGTAATATTTTCTGTGTCTACATAGAAATCTAACAGTGAAAAGGGGAAGGAAAGAAATCAAGTTAAAGAGAGAGAGATAGAGAGAGAGAGAGACAGAGAAAAGTGGAGGGTTTTTTGTTTGGGTTCTTTTTATGGCTATCTCTGCCCAGGGGTTATGAGCAGTCACTACTTGCAGCCTAAACTTGTAACTACAACTTCAAGCTGGCAAAAGAAATTCTTCCTCTGCTGTAGGACAGCCCAGTTTCATTCTCAACTCTCTTCCTCTCCTTTAAAACAAGTGGATTACATGTAAACTTCTTTTAAATAGTAATTATAAATTAATGGATAAAAGCACTAATGTCACCCAGGCTGCAATGAACTAAGTGGAACCTGACCAAGAAAAAGCACCCAAACTCTTTCTCTCAGCTTGCCAGAGCACAAGTGCTTCAGGTGCACACTCATGGCACGTGTCACTGACGGAAACTGGGTGCACAACTGGCTCCTTCTTGTTCTCTGTGCTGGTTCCCTTCTCCACCTTCCAATTCCCTCCAAAAATCCCCACTATAACTACTTTCCCAGTAGGCACAGAACAGTGTTCCTATTAATTTACTTTACACATGCAAAGGAAAAACAACAAAGCCACCATAAGTCAGGTAAGAACTTTCGGTTAACAAGAAGAATTCTAAGGCTCAGCCTTCCCATGTATCAGACTGGTACTAAAAACATTTAATTCCTTGTCATTGTTGCCAGTGCACTGCACAGCAGAACACTCCTGTTAACACTAGTTGAGAGCATATATCACAAATCTGTGCCTGTTAATGTTCCAGACTTTCCTCCAGACCCAGTGAGAATGGGATGTTCTTCCTTATTCATCTGCAAGTCCTCCTTCTCAAACAACAGCTACAGAACATTTCAGAACAACAAAATATATCAATCTTCCTAATTTAAGTGCTGAATAATTTCCATGGGTTATTGAAGAGTTTCTATAGGCTCAAGCTTTTGTTGAGCTGAATTACTCCAACCTGAGTCACTAACATGAACCAAATGTTCCTGGAATATGCAGGAAGGCAGCAAAGTCATCTCTGGAAAAGTCAGCTCTGGGTGGAATCCAGTGAAACTCAAATTATTTCAATTATTACTTCACTAGGAAGCCCAGGCTGGGGCTACAAACACCAGCACAAGGATTCAAAGAGGATGACAAAGATGAAGAAAAAGGCAAGAATCCTTTCCCTTCAGTGCAAGAGGGTGGTGCAAGGGGGAAGCAGCTTCCCATTTCTTCCACCTCCATCCTCCCCAGCCCTGGAAAAGCAGCTCATGTTGCACTGCCCTGGGGAGAACGAGGGTCATTCACCTCTGCATCTCCTGTTTTCTTCTTTGAAAGAATCCCCTGGGAGATGCCCCAACAGACACACCAGCCTGACACCATGTGCACCGTAGGAAACGAAGCCTTTATGGAATACCTGAATCAAAACTCACATATCTGGGTGTTTTACCAGTGCAGGCTGTTCAAAGGACAGTGAATGCACAGGGCCTCACCTCCCAGCTGGGAAACAGCAGCACATGGGAGGGTGAGTAAATACCTGCCCTTGGTGCTGGGGTGGTGCATCCCCCAGAGCTGAGGCTCAGCCCAGCATGGAGCCAGCTGGGACACACAGCCCAGGGAGGGCACAGCTGGCACAGAAAGGAGGGCACAGGGAGGGGCTTTGGGAAATTCAACCCCTTCATAGTATGGCAATGTGTTTTTTCAACTCCATTTTTCAATAATGTCCACATTCTAAAATCAAGAAGTATTCTCTGCCCCCAGTGCAAATATTCTGCTGTGGCCTTTGGCCAAATCTGTGCCAAGGGCAAATTCTGGAAGACAACAGGGCCACTCTCACAGAGCAAAGGCCAGCACAGAGTAGGAGCTGTGCCCCAGGGCAGGGCAGTGCTGGTGTGGGGTGTGCTGCCCTGGGGTGGGCAGGGCAGTCCCAGGGCAGTCCTAGGGTGGGCAGTGCTGGCCATGGCTGTGCTGCCCCAGGGGCAGTCCCAGGGCAGGGTAGGGCAGTGCTGGCTGTGGCTGTGCTGCCCCAGGGGCAGTCCCAGGGCAGGGCAGGGCAGGGCTGGCTGTGGCTGTGCTGCCCCAGGGGCAGTCCCAGGGTGGGCAGGGCAGTGCTGGTGTGGCTGTGCTGCCCCAGGGGCAGTCCCAGGGCAGGGCAGGGCAGTGCTGGTGTGGCTGTGCTGCCCCAGGGGCAGCCCCAGGGTGGGCAGGGCAGGGCTGGTGTGGCTGTGCTGCCCCAGGGGCAGCCCCAGGCGGGTGGGCACATGGCCCAGTGCCCTGCCAGTTGGCACAGCCGGGCCAGGAAGCTGTCAGTTCCAATCAGGGCTCGGCCCTGCAGCCCCATTAAAGGAGTCTTGCTGGTGAAGGGTTGGCCACTGTTTCCAAAGCATGGGAAAAAAAAAAAAAAAAAGGGAAAAAAAGGGTTCTGCTTTCCTTAGATTTGAGCTGGCAACTTTCACTGAGTGGAGTTTTCAAGGAGCTATGAATGAGCCTAACAAAGGAGTTCTGTGGCCAGTTTCTGGCTGAAATCCATGTCAACAGTTTTTAAGGTCACAGGTCACACTAACTAACATTTATTCCCAGCAGACCCCGCTCTAAACACAAGCTGTAAGTAGTACAAATTTGGAATTTTTCTGTAATCCCTTGAGATATTCCTGATCCTTCCACATGTTTCTGCTCAATTAAAAACAATTCTCACTTTGCACCACAAGAGAGGCCCCTGCTCAGAAATCTTATTCTGTCCTAAGAATAAATGGACAAAGACTGCAATCAAAGGGAAGGAAAGGGGGGAGGGAGAGGAACTCACAACAAATCACACCAAAAACCTCAAATAACTCCATACAGAATCACATTCAGTTAGTTACATTTTCTGCCATCTGTCACAAACTATTATGGATTCATTTCTTTTTATCTTAGAAAAAGAGTGGTGCAGAGCTCAGCTATTTCGGCCAAGAGGGATTTCCACACAAATGTTTCTGCATTTCACTGGAGGAACAATTTCCAGTCTGGGTACAAAACCTGAGCACCCTCTGAAAACTTCAAATTCAGTAAAACTGGAATCACAGCTGCACATGGCTATGGGACCTTCTCAAACTTTGCCCAGGAAGTTTGTGAACCAAAGCAAAGTTATGCACAGTTGGGTTTGGTTTGGTTTTCTTTCTAAATAAAAGATCAGAGCTCTTCTCTAAATCCACAACTATCTATGCTGTTCTCCTTCAGACCCCCATGCAAAATCTGATGCAAAGTAAGATTAAAGCAAACCTCGAGAAACAATAAAATCCAGCCTCTTAATGCATATCCATTAGGATTTTTTCCACT
The DNA here is from genome assembly GCA_035583235.1 of Hafferia zeledoni. Classification (NCBI taxonomy): domain Eukaryota; kingdom Metazoa; phylum Chordata; class Aves; order Passeriformes; family Thamnophilidae; genus Hafferia; species Hafferia zeledoni. The sequence goes on along the minus strand of JAWWEV010000039.1, from coordinate 1,320,792 downwards.
GGGGTCAAAATCCTGAAATCCTTGAATAAAGTCTTAGAAAGAAAAAAATCGTTGGCTGTGAATTTTTTTCTAATTCCCAAATTAGAGCTCAGAACTTGATGACTGGTCATCAGCTCTCACTTTAGTGAGAAGGAAGTAATTCCAAAGCATATTTTAAGTTTTGCAATATATAGTGTTGAAAACTGTGTTTCCCCAGGAGATGTTGGTGTGTGGCACGAGGGCCTCTGGGGCTGTGCCTCACCTGGGGCTCACATCCCAAACCCAGGGAGGGGGTGTAACCCACCTCGGCTCACACCCTGAGCCCCCCAGCGGTTTGGGACTCACCTGGGCTCACACCCTGACTCCTCTGGGGGTCTGTGTCTCACCGGGGCTCCCCTCAGAGGTCTGGAACTCACCTGTCCCCCCCCGGTCTGTCTCACCTGTCCCCGCCCCTGGGCCGTCCCTGCGCCCTCTGGCGGCCCCGCCGCGGCAGCGCAGCCCGCGCGAGCACGAGGAGCCCGCACGGGACAGGGGGACAGGGGGACAGGGGGACAGGGGGA
>JAWWEV010000039.1:1304838-1320153 GCA_035583235.1 Hafferia zeledoni | reverse complement strand
GCCGCGGCAGCGCAGCCCGCGCGAGCACGAGGAGCCCGCACGGGACAGGGGGACAGGGGGACAGGGGGACAGGGGGAGGTCCCGCACTCTACAGAAATTTGTTTAAACACTGTCGGAGTGAAAAGAATTCATTTTTTCTCCTGTTCCTCTTCAGGAACTAATCTAAACACGTGATGATTTTCCACCTGCAAACCATTTTACCACAGCCAGACCCAGAGAATGTCTGATAAACGTGTGAATATAATCTCTACTAATAAACACTATCACTTAGTTCTTATACTACTGCTGAGCATAGCGAGGAATACCTGAAGCTTGCTGCCATCCAATCTGTAACTCAGAAACAAATAAACAAACATTCTTTTCTTCCCCATATGATTTTTCATACCATTCTCACATTCTTTAGCAGGTTTTTCTCCATCCATTTACCATGTACCATCCTTTAATCCATACAGGACACTGAGAAGATTCACATCAATAATGGGAGCTGCAGTCCTGGGAGCAGAGGAAGTGAGTTCATGTAATGCTGATTTTCACTCTTTATCATCCTCTAAAACTTCCATAAGTTTGCATTAATGACAAACTTTCTTTTTTTCATCACTTCACAGAAGAAAGAGGCAATAGGAATAAGGCAAAGAGTCCTAATTCATCCACTGTGTTGGTGTATTTTGGTTCTGAGTTGAAGCAGAAGGCATTTAACTACAACAGAACTCCATTTCTTCTTGGCACTCACTCAGCATAAGGGAGCTGACAGCAAAGAACTCTTATCCAGGAGGGATCAAGAAGGGACTCAGACTATTCCTCATTCAGATTGTCTTTTTAAAACTCTGTTTTTCCTTTAATTTGACATAAATAAGGAAAAGCTCCCTTCTGTAACCAGACATTGCCCACATGAGATCAGGGAATGAGCCATGGGGAGCAGGTTCACAGGAAGGGCTGGAAACACCTCCTGTGTGCAGGACACAGTCCTTGCTGCTGCAATGCCAGAGCAAATCACAGCTGAGGAGTCTCCCAGAGAGAAGGGAATGACAGAATTACCTGTCAGCTGCTCCCACTCAACTCATTAGCCATTTTGGTAGATGTCACAACAATTCCTCCAAATACTGAGCTGCTCCAGTGAAGGCCTCCTGAGCAGATCCCCCCATCAGCTGGAGTGCAAGACATCAAACCCTGGGAATCCTCAGCAGCCTCGTGCCAGCACAGGGGGCACAGAGACTCACTTTAACCATGTCCTTCAACCCAAATTCCACTCCAAGGCTGAACACAGCCCACTGGGAGGAGGTGTCCTGGCACTGGGTAGGTGGCCTGTGTTTGGGATTGTTCCCAGGGGGCACACTCAGTCCCACACACAGTCCCAGGTACCACACACAGGACAAAGGAGGCTCCTCTGTCCTTACACTGGACTGTCCCTGCACAAAGCAAACCAGAGCCCAGACAGGCACCTACAGCTGCTCCCAGGGCAAAGTCCTCACTGTGACTGATGCAGCAACTCCATCACCCACCTGGCTGTCCCAGGGCCCCCTGAGCTGGCTGTACCGGGGCTGCTGCTCCCCAGTTTCCAACTCCTCATGACCACACAAAAGCACAAAGCAGAAGACAGAGAGCTCTTAAATTCATTTAAAACAAGACAGACTGGGTGCCCCATGGAAATCTTCCCTCCACAGATGGCCCTAATGGGTCTCATATATTGGCAGACATGAAAACTGATTTTATTGGCATCATCTCTTGCAGCAAATGCAAATAAAAAATTATGGACTATATTCCTACATGGCTGTGGGAGGTCATCAAAAGCTGCTCAGATAAAGCCTCTTTGCCCATTTGGTGTGAAATGCATTGCCCCAACTCTCACTGACTGTCTTCATCATGCCAAACTTCACAAAACCCTCAGTGGGACAGAGCAGAGCTCCCACATCCCAACTCTGGGGCATGGAGAGCATCGGTGACATTCTCTCCGTTACCAGCAGATGCTTTGTTAATAAAACTTGCATATACAAATGTCCACAAAGTGTCTTAACCAGCTCAGTTGTGACAGCTAAAGATAGCAGCTGCCATCACGCTGTGTCCTATCCCATTCCTGCCCAGAGCCTCTGCTGCTCGCTGTTAACTCCAGAGCGTTGACTGCAAACACACACAGTTATCTACAGAGCAGCTCCAAGGGCAGCAGATCCTGCACCGCTCGTGCACAAGAGCAGGGACTCTGAGGCCCAGGGAGGAAAACAATTCTGAACAGCTGGAAATGGTGCTTGCAGTGTGGCAGCAAAGGCAAACACTGCTCCCAGAGCCAGCCAGAAGCCAAAGCACAGACCTACCTCAGGATACAGAAGCAGCTCTTGGCCCCAGAAGACAAGCGGCAGAATCCAAACCTCTGCTTGCTGTCAATGTCTGTGAGCACAAAGGTGAAGTTCTGCCCCACTTGGTTAACTGCATGGCTGGAACAGAGACAGCAACAGGGCAACATTAGTGCTGACTAACTCTGTGTCAAGTACCAAGTCATTGAACCTGTAACATTTCCTCCTTCAGCAGAGTGTTTTTGAGGCAGTAACTTTGCGGGTATGCACCCGCTAGAACCCCAAATGTGTTTGCTGTTTGATGAGGGAGGAGTGGGGGCTTTGTGGTTTGGGGGTTTTCCCATTTTTGAAGTGTGTGAGGATACTAAAAATGCTAAATTTATCTTTAAATGAAAATGGTTCTGACTATCAACCATGTTCAATGAAACAAACCCTGTCCTCTCATTTAACCCAAATATTTCTAATGATATGAAATTAGCATTTATTTCAGGTTATGTTCTAGGGGTTTTTTTAGTTTTACTGAGAAATCTGACTTTCATTGACATGTGCAGCTTTACAAATCATTCCTACAACTGCAATAAATATCCCATTAAATTCAGGGCTATTTAACCAACAGTGACAGGCCTCAGAATATTGTCTATAATGCCATATACAGTATTCATAGAATCATAGAATCATACAATACAATAATTTCTGTGGGAGATTATACACTCAGTGCCTAGAGGAAACAAAAGAAAAACAGACTTTCAGAAATAAAAGTTGGATCCAGATAGGAAAGATGTCACTGTCCAGCTTAGAAAGAATCCCTCAGTGGATTCCAAACAGGGAAGGAAAAACATGCAGTGATGAACAAAAAGACAGACATTTAAAGCATTTCAGTAGTCTGAGAATTAGGCAGTGAAGTACAATCATCCTCCTGCAATCTAAATGTCAGCAGAGCAACCACTTCCATAAAGCACAGTGAGCAGCTGGGGATACCCAAAAATCCCTCACTGGGGGTGTGTTTTATCTGTAAAGCTTGGATGTAATGTTACTATGGTGATTTTAGTATGGTGTTTTAAAAGGGGATTATATGCTTAATTTTAACAAGGTTGAGAGCAGAGTGTGTGTGAGAAATAGCATTTGAGCTGACAATTAAAATTATGGAGCGGGGGGAAAACCTGTTTCATTAGCAGCAGGGAGAGGCTTGTTTATTAAACCACTGTGACAAGCTGGGGAGTTCCTCCAGAGGAAACCTAAAAGTCTTGCCTTGATGTGATCTGCAGAAATCAAACCTGTCTGAGAGCTCCTGCTCAAGTTGGGTGCCAGTTCCCCCCAGGGAAGGACAGACCTCCCAGCACACAGAGTGTTGTTCCTGAGTGGAACACCAACCCCCCAGCTCCCAGCTCTGCTCCCAGTGGGGGGAGGCCCATGGGGAGCTCCCGGGGTGGGGGCACCACAAGGCTCCTCTCTAGCTGGGCAGACACCAGCTGGGGCTGCAGGGCAGGGAGGGGGGCAGAGGTTAAACCCCCCTGCAGCTCTGTGTGACCCACACGGCCCTGGCAGCAGAGGGGCAGCTCTGCCCTCCCACAGCCTGTCCCTCCCTCCTGCCACCCCAGGAGCACAGCACTCCTGGTCCATGGCCTGCAGGAGTGGGCAACAAGCCCCTGGGGACTTCTGACCACTGCCACGAGATCTGTAGAAAGAATCAATATGAAAACAATGCTGTGTCTGTGTCACTGAGTGCCAGAACCTGCAGGGCCCAGACTGAGCTTTTACATCAGGAGGGGCAGGAGCTGCCACAGCCTTACCCTGGGGTGTCCTCTGCCTTCTGCAGGACTGAAAGGCCACCCTGAACTTTAAATTATTAAGTATGCTGTGGATTCCAATCTCTCCTTTATGTTCAAGGAGTTGGCTTACAGTCCTTCAGTGACAGTCTGTGATACTCAGACAAACAAGTGGATCCAGAAATGGGAATCACTTTTCATTATGTTCTCATTTGCACCCCATATGGGGTTTCAGTGTTCCTATCTTTCAAAATGTTACATTGCTGAGGAAAACCAAAAACAACAGAACAAACAAAACCCCTAGGTACAATAAATCTACACATAGTAAGCATAAATATTTCTAGTAGAAACATATACATGAGAAAAATATATATGAGATGAGTATTTTCCTGCTCTCTCCCCTCAGGAAAGGAAAAGATGAGCAGCAAAAAAGTGATTCCAAGTTGTAAAATGAGACAAAGATTTCGAGCAGTTTAGTCACAGTTCAGGTCAACTTCCTCAACCCAAACCATTCAGTGTCTCAGCTGACAAAGGAAAGTGACTCTGCCCAATTAAGTGATGCTCAGAATGATGTGAGCACTGGGGCATCCTTTCAAAATTTCAATTCTTGTTCTCTCCATGAAATCACCAAAAATAACTCACAGTAAAAGGAAAACAAAAAGTTCTAGAGTTTTCTAAATTACAAGAATTAAATATTCTCAGATCTTCTCTCATTCATTGCACAGTTTCACCCCCAAAGCACCAGCATTCCAGCAAGAGGCCTTTAAATGCAAAGCATTTAATTCACTGCTCCACCCAGATTTGGGCAATGAAGAACTAAAATGCAGAAGCACACAAAGCTTTGATATTAATCTGCATATTTGACAATTGCTACCCAAGCACCCTCAGCAGAAGTCAAACAAAACACCCTCACAGTGCTGCCACTGAACAATTCCAACTCTTAAAACTTCTTTTTTTTTTTTTTTTTTGATGGTGCCCATAAAAACCCCAGGAAAAAGTGATTCCAAGACTATAATTTGCACTCGGGTGCTTTAGGTCCCAGTCACACAGACAGAGCATTATGAATGGTATGGTTTTTATTTTCTGCAGGGGTTTTATTGACAAGCTTATTTTCTTGTAAAGTTTGAAAAGCCAACAATACCTGTCCACATAGAAGGGGAAACAAAACTTGGTCAAAGTCTGTAGAACTTCCTGTGGAGAGAAAAAAAAGAGATAATTTATACATCTATTGGGACCAATAAATCTAATATTAACCACATCACACAATTTCACAACTTTGCCCTGAAGAAATAAGAGACAGATGAAGAAATATGGGCTTTATCAATTACATGGAAGGAGTACCAGGCAGTCAATCATGTGAAATAATAAACATGATCAAACTTCATTAAAAATGAAAAATTAATCAAGCTCCACACATGGGCAGGCAGCAGGGGCCATGCAGCAATGCCCCCCAGAGGAGGAGGAGGGTGGGCTGTGAGTGTTAACCCCTCCCTGGGGACAGCCCTGCCCGGAGCAGATGGATGGCAGGGAATGCCCCAACCCACCCGGGGCTGGCCTGGCAGGAGCTGCTGGCACAGCCTGGGCTGTCACCAGGACAGGGCTGGGAGCACAAGCACTGCCCACCAGAGAAATAACAAAGGAAAAGCCAATAGGCCTCGTAGCAGGAACATTCATGTTGCCCACTGCTGTTAAAAAGAAAATTCTGAGTGTTAAAAGACTGATTAAAATAATGGATATTAAAATGAATACAGATTGTTTCACCTACAAAGCATTTTCTACAAGTTGCAAAACAACCCCAGAAAAGGGGAAACCTTTAAGCACAGCCTTTGCATGAGAGCAGAGAAAAGGATGGACATGAAAAGTGAAAACATGATCAGCAGATAAATTAATCATTTTCAACTTTAGGTTAAACATTCACAGCCATTAAAGAGGCCAAACCAAAAACATGTTAGTCCCCAAACAGTCATGGCCACAGACAAAGGGAGCCCAAGAGATGCTCCTGTAACATCCAAAATCTGAATTTTGTAACCCACAACCCACCATTAAAGGTATTCCAGTTTGCAGATCTTTCCTCCAGCAAATTCATTGCTCGTTCTCCTTCACACTTAAATATTTCAGGCCCTGAAGTGTAAATTCTGTCTCTGCTTTCAGCTAAACAGGATAACCCCAAGCAAACAACAGCCCCCCTAATAAATTCAACACTGCTCTGACCAACAGCAATAAATTATCATCAATGACTAAAGAGATGCTTCTCACTTCATTTATTCCTAACCCAAATGCCACGGTGCCCAAACCAACTCCATCAATCTCACCAGCCCTTCAGAGCAGCACAAACCATATTGAGCCCCTTGCAGAACATGCTCCTCCTGCATAATTCACCCAGCCCAGCCCTGGGCTCGGCTCAGCTCCACACTCGGCTTTGCAGCTTCCCTGACAACCACAACGGGGCGAGTTCTGAAGCTTTCAGGCAGAAACAGATACGGAAACTTTGACTTCTTGACAGTTTATTGATAGATTATTTAACAACCTCCTGTTTTTAAAGAACAAGAAAGGGCCTATTGAAGAAAGCTGTGTAGAGCAAACACATCTCCTGCTTGGAATTGCACGGGAAACTTGGACAGGAGCTACGCAGATTCCAGAGGAAACTCTGCAGAAATCTGGATTTTGATACAAAATAATGCCTTGGTAGCAAAGGTCTCAATAATGAGATTGGGTTCCCCCAGTGCAGAATCTCACTGACCTCCCCAAGCTGAACAACTCCAATTGCTCACCCACAAAAACTGCACCTTGACAAATCTTAACTATTTTCTTCACCTGAAATCTTAATGTCCAAAATGCTAAAAAGCAAGCAAAAACATTCAAAAGAATTCTGTAATAATCAGAATTATAATTGCAGGAGAGCAAAGTGCCTGTATTTTTATTGTCCTTGCCCATAAAAACTGCCTTCAAATTAATAACTGTGTATCTATTTTTTTAGAACCAAACCCTGCAGATACATCAGATTCTGAAATAAAAGTGTTAAAAGGTTACAAGCTATCAGTCAACTCAAAATGGCAGAATACATTCTCTCCCTTATTTTGGTGATTTAAATAATTCCTGCAACTGCAAGGAAAACCATTCCCAGAATAAAACATTGAGCATCTCATCAGCACCGTGTCACTGGAGAAGTGCAATGCTCACAACTTACTCTGCCCCTTGTTTCTTGACATTAACAGCTTCCTAAGAACAGCAAATGAAATTTTCTCTTAAAGAGGCAATATATTGAATGTATTGGATCTGTACTACACTGCATTGTCTTACAGGGATATTATCTGGCTTTGGTAATGTCAGTGGACATGAGTTGCCACCAATACTTACCTGCCTTGATTCACAATCAAAAAACCGAGACTGGCACAGGTTAACCACAGGTTTATTTTTGAATTGTAAGTCTTTTAAAAAATATAAAAATCATATGCAGAATTAGTTTTTAATTAGTAAAACTGCTGATGTTTTGGATGTAAGAAGTACAATTACTGGAGAACTAGTCCATTTTTGCTCAAGTTGCAAGCTTGTCACTCTAAATATAATGCAACTTTCTTTTTCTTTTCAATTCTTTAAATACTCCTCAGTTTGAAAGATAAGCAATACCTAAATCATAAACAACTTCCCACCTGACCCCTTTAGGTGGGTGGTTACTTATGACCTAGAAAAATCACCATTTCTTTGTGATTTCAAACAAAAACCATCACAAACCCAAACGTGGAATTGCTCCATGTCAGCATTCTATAATCTTTTTAATGCTTTCTTACCCAGCATGAAACAGAGAGGAACTACCAGTAGCCTGTTTTCTGATTTTCTTCCCTTATGCCTATTTTGTTACAGACCCCGGTGCCCACCCCCTGCAGAAGGAGCCCCAGCAGCCCCCAGAGCAGCCCCCAGCAGAAGGGCAGCCCCCAGTGCATCCCCCCAGTGCAGCCCCAGCAGAAGGAGCCCCAGCAGCCCCCCAGCACCCCCAGTGCAGCCCCTCCAGTGCAGCCCCCCCAGTGCAGCCCCCCAGCATCCCCCAGCACAGCCCCCAGCACTGAGCAGCGGGTGCTGCTGGAGCTGCCGCCGTGCCCCAGGCACCGCACGCCCCTTCTCTGCATCCATCCCCAACTTGGTATCTCCACGACTCCTCCTCCCTGCAGTTTGATTCCTGCCACTTTAACGAGCAGCCAGAGCCCCCCAGCAGGCAGTGCCCCAGTGACAGTGCAGGGCAGGACCCCGTCCCGGGGGCCAGCACAGCCCCAGCAGCACAGGGGGCTGCAGGACAGGCACCACCTGCTCCCCATCCCAGGATGCCAGCTCTGCTCATAATCAAAGCACTGCTGACATTGGAAACCCCACGTGGGTTTTCTAAAACCCTTCCCAATCAATAAAGGCAGTACATAACTTAGCAGAGACAACACAGAGCTCATTGATTACGTTTGGTTTGGGTGGCAAAGTTTTAGAAATAAATGAGGCCGGAGCGTGCTCAGCCCTTTGTGCTACAGCTCCTGCAGGGGAGGCAGCCCCGGGAAGGGTCTCCTGCTCACAGCACCCAGAGAGAGACTCAGAAAGCCAGGCTGGGAACACACTCTGCACACCCTGGGCTTGTGGCCCAAACCATCTACTGACACAAAATCCTAAGAAAGCTCAACAATGCTGCAAAATGTGCATATGCACTGGGGAGTTTAATATGCAAGCTGTAGCTGGAGTCCTTTTTATTTTTATACCTTTCACCGTATGCTCCCACTTCCAAATCAGCAGAAGAGCTTCAGAATCCCTTAAATACAACTCTTTATTTCTCTCCTTCAAATGAACAGCGGTGACAAATATCCTCTGTGCAGCTACAATTAAACAAAACTGCCCTGATAAATGATATGCAAATGGCTGGGCAAAGCATCTCCTCTCACAAAACAGCCATGGAAGGGGAACAAGGAGTGCAAGGGGAAGGTGGACAGAAAAAGAATTAAATACAGGCAGAGAACTGTGAAAAACGATGAATGATTAAGGCAAGACAGTCAAATACGGATGTGAGTCAGAGCAGGGACAGAACACCCCACACAAACCAACAGGTTGGGAACCTGTATTTGGAAGCCTATTGGGAAACCTGTGGAAAACCTGGATGAAATGGGAAAGGCTGCCCAGAGTCCAGTGGGTCATGGAGGGGAGGGGAAGAACAACCCAAACCCCAAACTGTGTGTCACAAGAGAACAGAGCACAGCAAATAGCAGGAGCTTTCCATGGAGAGAAGAGGTGACTGTGATGGAAAAGGTGGATGCTCTTTTGATTCCCTGGCCTTGAACCAGAGGTGAAGTTCAGCTGAGGCTGCTGTAAGTGGAACACTGAACTGAGAGGGTGGAAACAGTTTCCATCTTACCCAGCTTGAAAGAGCATCTGAATCCAGGAAACAAGCAGGAAACCCTCCCTTCTCCATGGGGGACACCAAGGGAGTTCCAACACTCCAACAGAGGGATGGGAATGGAGGAGAAACTGGAGACCAAGGAGGGCCCAGAGGAGAGGGGCAGCCAGCCCGATGAGATCAGGGAATGTAAGAACAGGGAACAGCATCCCAGCCTGACCAGAGAGAAACTACAGGGGATTTCATTCCTCCTCAGAAGAAACATCAAATTGAAACCCTACAAAAATGTTAATATAGCATTAAAAAGTGCTAAGACATTATCTGAAGCAAAATATTGCCCAATTAAATTTGGGTTGTACATTAATCTATCCTATACCTATAGAATTGCAAACTGCTCCTAGATTTAAGTCATCTATTTGAATCATTTTAAGCTAACAATTAATTAAATCATCCACTACAAGGGAATAACAGGTTTAAGAATTCACAGAAGTTGTCAGTGCACCCAAATAACCAACTTAAACCTGACAACAATTCTGCTTGAAGTCCAAGGGGTGGTGAAAGAAAAGACACAGAACCATCCAGAGCACCATCAATTCCATTGGCTGTGCAGGGTTGGTCAGAAATTCCCAGACACTTTCCTAGGAAAGGGAACAGCTTCCTGCACAGTAATAACCACCTCAGTGACAATGTGGTGACTTTAAACATTCCACAAAGCCACTCCTGAGAATCTTATTTATAGAGTATGAACATAAGAAGGCAAAGCCAGCACAGACAGTTCAACCCCCCCAACACACCCACAGCTCTGAATGACAAACAGGGACGATTCCAGGTCGTGTTGTGAAAATCTGAACCTGACTTTGCATTTATTATTAGTGCCACCTCATATTACCTCACATCTGATTTTCCCCAAGTTATTGTTACAGAGCATCCCCATCAATTGCCAAATGCTGTGGAATTTGCTGTTGAAATCAGAAGCATTTCAGTCCCAGTATCCTATCAAATCAAATTCCCAAATTCCAAAGTCAGTCCCTGCACAGTCACTGGTGGCACACAACAAACCACTGAGACTCTGCAAGATGAAGAAGCAAAGCAAACAGATTTCTCTAAGTTTTAAAGCTTTCCTAGTTTGGAACAAATTGACAAAACACAGATTCTTTTTACAAAATCACTGCTTGTTTAAAATATTTATGGCAAAATTTATATTGCATTGATTTTGCAATAAAATCTTTTTATGTCTCAGAGCACTACTGACCATTACTGAATTTTGTAAGTCAAAGTATTTTAGGGGTTTATTTCAATTAGCTCTTTAAAAGAATGTTGTACCCAAAAAATAAAATCATGGCATAATTTGCTTACTAGAATTACTTTAAATTACGTGAATTTAGTTTTATCTCTTCTTTTCTATTCTACTGGTATTCCAATACAACTTTACAGCACTAGATCATCCATTTGCTTCATGTTCTAGAAATCCATCAGCCCCTTCTAAAGCCTGAATGAGGGGAGGGTTCTTCTCCCAAAGTCTGAGGGCGAGAGGGGAACGGGGCCAAAATAACATCATTTCACTCAAGGCAACTGAGTGTTCTCAGGAAAATGCTGGTTTTTAAAAACAAACAAAAAGCCCCAACACACATATCCCCAGTCCTGGAAACAGGAAGAGCAGGAGATAAATAACATTTCCTAAGCATATTGAGGCCTGCTAGCATTTAAATATTTTAAACGTACAAAATATGTGCACAGATGGGCAACTTTTCTCCTTGCATTACTAAAAACATATTTCAAGATAAAGCTCCAAATCTCTGAATTTTTTAAAGCTAATTGTGACTGTGTTTCCCAGGATTCACCCCCAAGGCCAAAGCTTTGCTGCCCTCAGCCCTTCAGCTGAGCCTTGGCCACTGCAGGGGAGGCTCAGAGTGCCCAGTCCCTGTCCCTGCAGCACTCACAGACACAGAGAATGGGCTGGGGAGGAACTGGGCTCTGCTCAGCCCCCAGTCCCTGTCCCTGCAGCACTGACACACTCACACACACACACACACTCACACACACACACACACACACACACACACACACACACACAGAGCAGATAATGGGCCCAGGCTGAACTGGGCTCTGCTCGGCCCCTCCTGGGACACAGCCCTGGCAGATGTGAGAAAAACTGTGTCACACAAGTAGCTCCAGTTTTTGCCTTAGTGACAACTTCAACCTCTCAACTACTAGAACAAAAGAACAGGGACGACTATCACTTTTTCCAGTAGGAAAAAAAAATCTGAAAGTAAAGCTGAACTAAATGTTTAGGCAGTTTTTTGAAAGAGATCTCCACAATAAATGTCTTTAAAACCCCTGTAATAAAATCTGAGATTTAGTTTGATACTACAAGAAAAAGATTTAAGCTAACATGCTAAAAACCCCCAAACTACAGCCACTGTGGTAGGAATAATTGTTCCAGTCTTAAATCACAAAGAATTGAAAAATTATACAAACAGGCATGAAAAAAATCAGGTCCAATTACGTGCACAAACAGTGATCAGTTGGTAAAGATAAGAAGTGCCAATCCCAGAGAGCCAGAACACTGATTCAATAAACATATTTTAAACATTTAGGGACTAAAAATGAGGAGTATTTTCACTTCCACATTTAGCAGAAATTAGGTGAGAACAATTAGCTGTGAAAAGATAATCACATCCTGCACACCCCTAAGTCAACTGCACAGGTACAGTGGATCCAAACCAGAGCTTTAAATATATCCTTGGGTTAGCATTTGTTAAATATTATAATTCTGGCTTAAGATGACTGGCCTTTCAGCCCAACGCTCCATTCAGCCCCGAGCACATACCCACTTAATCAGCAATCATTGTTCTCTCAGGCAGGACTTTGTTGTCAAGACAAGCACTGAAACCTTTAAAATATTTCAGAACTGGCATAAGAAAAAAGTGATCTTTGTCAAACAAGGACAAATTTATGCAAATCTTTTATAAACATTCACAAACATTTATTTAGCTTTTGAAATGTTGGCCTCATTTGAGAGCATGAAAATGAGGGGGAAGTAGGAAGATGCAAAGGACAGCTTAGAGGCTGGCACACTACATAAATATTCAGAAGGAAGATTATAGGATTCATGTTAGGCTGTCTTAGGTTTCTCCAAAGTCCACATAGAATAGCAAAGAACAAAACTAACGAGAAGTAGAGCAGATGTTAGACAATGCCCCAGCCCTCTTTTCCACACTCACTTGGCTATACTTCGATGCTTTCATTTTTTCTTTCAATATGGTCAGGTCATTCAAGGATTCTCCTATAGACTCTGTATTGTGGCTGCAGCGCTATAAGCTGGACCTCTGTCAGCCTTCCAAAAGTTCCCAATGAAAAGGCATTATGCAAATTGCACCTCTCCTCCTCTCTTTTCAGGAAAAAAGCCTCCAGTCTGCAGCCACCGGAGTATTGGGAGTCCCAGGCTTCATTTCTGTATGGCTGTGTTTGCCTTAGGGCCATGCTGCTTGTTTTGACAGTGGATCCCCCCAGATAGTTGGGATTAGTCGAGCTTGTTTAGATAAACTGGAAATCAAGGCCTTCTCTAGGTAGACAGCTCGATGTAGCTACTGAGTTTCCAGCTGCCTTCTGCTTTCATCCCCACACAACTGCAGCTCCGCAGCAGAGATCACAGCCACAGGCTATGGCACATACATAAGGACAAAATTAAAGGCTGCTAAAAGAAGCCTTTGTAAGTCTTAGTGCTAAAATAAGGAATCTGTACTGCACAGTTTAAACAAATTATTGAAGAAGCACCAACAAAGGTCTGCACTGAGAGTTAACAAGACGTGCAGGGAAGAAATGCCCTGGTTACATCTCTGGGCAGGGTCTCTGCTCATCTTTGCTGCCCCATCCCCTGCCCAGCCCCCCAAAAACATGCAAGTAAATACTCCAACAAAGCAAGAGAATGAGCCCTGATGGCAAATACAAACTTCATGATCACAGCAGACTATTAGCACAGCACTATTCCAATTAGATTTTCAGTCATACACTCAACAAGACTCGATCTTTGCTATAATCAGATAGTGCAAACCACAGGAATTCATTTACACAAATATAATATGTTAAAAGAGCAGGGCCAGAGCTCCAAACCTAAATTAAAACCTGAAATGAAGTCCTGCCCATGTGACCACGTTACACCTCTATAAATCTACACTGTAGTTCAACCCCAACAGGAGATGCAGTTTCAGAGGGTAGGAAAAACCCCCCACAAACAGTTTTGGCTTTTAAAGATTGTAATCTCTTCTAGCTGGGCAAATTCTCATATACACTTCTGCTGCATCAGGCACAACAGATGGGAAACTAAATTAAAGGAAAAATTAATCCTCAGGATGTTATAAATAAACAACCAGAAAAAAAAAGAAAAAACCCAAAGAAACAAACAAACAACTTAGTTCAACAAATAGTAAATATCATTACAAATCATCTCCCGACCCTTGCTCAAAAAGAGGATGTGCAGAAACCTGCAATGTTGGAAACAATGGAAAGTGCAGAGCAGAATGTTGTGGTTTAAGGACAAGGAGAGGGTTTCACAGCCCCCTCTGTGCACAGGAGCCCTTTGGAATCACCGTTCTGCCACTTCCACAGAGCAGAAATCCCACCACCTCTCACACTGCAATTATGTCATGTCACTGACAAGATCTTTGACAGAAATTCAAAGCACTAAAAGTGTGAGGAGTAACATTAGCCTTCGATTTCTTCCTGCCCTGGTTACCACAGAGAATATTAGAGCATATCCTGGATTCCCTCAGTCATTCCATGCCACAGATCCCCGTCAGTGACCCCTGACAGGAACAAGGCACAGGCTGGGACTCCAACCCACCAGCTCAGCAGATACACAATTCCTGAGGAGGGCTGAGCAAACCGGCCCCATCGTGCCAGTGGTGCTGGAGAAAACACACCACACCTTCAGAGAAGTTGCTAATAAAGAAACAGGACTGGTGAAGTTCCTGAGGGACTCCCTCACCCAGGCCAGAACTGTAACCAATCCCACCAACTGTCCCAAAGGGGGCAACAGTGCCCAGCTGTGGCACTGCCCAGTCCTGCTCCTCGGGCTGTGCCTTCCCACAGCACCCGCGGGAGGATTCGCTCAGCAGGGAGTTACAAAGGAGGAGAACGGTGAGGACACTCCTGCCCCAGGGCAACTTCTCTAACATTAAACTTTGCAGAGCTGAGATGCAGCCAGTGATCACCTCAGACAACTGAAGGTTACAGGAGGACACAGCTTTTCAAATTTATCAGTATTTTCACAGCCTTTAGATTTCCATATACGAGAATATGCTAGAGAGAAATGTGGTCAAAACCCTGAAAGCTAAAAGCATTCACTAGCCCTGGAAAGCGGTTTTTACTTGAAGAAAAAGAGCTGATTAGTCCAAAGGTGACTGAACTTAGAATGTGAAGTTTCCCAAGTATAAAGCAAAGAACTTTGGAGTTCCCTGGATTAACACAGAGCAATTTCCAGTTTGTCTGTGTAACATGCCAACAGTTCTGTGCTGCTGTCCACACACACGTGAAGGTCTGAGTATGTGAACACCAATTAGTGCCATCTATCAATCACCAACGAATCCTTCCAGGCTGTTTTCCAACCATTCCTTTGAAAAATAAATGTAAAAAAGAAAAAAAAAAATGGAAGCAAAATAATGTTGAAAACTCAATTAAGGCATCATGCAATCGAAATGCTTTGCACTATCCCTTTATGAAATTATTCAGAAGGGACACTAAAACCAAAGCACCTTTTTAATCAAGTTTCAGAATCAGTTCTGCTGTTTGCAGAGGACAGCCCTTCCCAGTGCCCCTGCCCTTCCCAGTGCCCCTGCCCTTCCCAGCGCTCCTGCCCTTCCCAGTGCCCCTGCCCTTCACAGTGCCCCTGCCCTTCTCAGTA
>JAWWEV010000039.1:1301238-1304738 GCA_035583235.1 Hafferia zeledoni | reverse complement strand
GGGCCTGCCCTTCCCAGCGCTCCTGCCCCTCCCAGCGCCCCTGCCCTTCCCAGCGCGCCTGCCCTTCCCAGTGCCCCTGCCCCTCCCAGCGCCCCTGCCCTTCCCAGCGCTCCTGCCCCTCCCAGTGCTCCTGCCAGGCAAACCCCAGTATCACCAGTCAGAGCAGGGAAGAGCTTTACACCCGTGGGGATGTGCTGACAACACCCCTGCCAGGCCCACAGCCCCACCTGAATGCTGTCTGATTTTATTTTTAAGCAAAACAAAGGTGCTTCCTACTCATTACAAGCCTCTAAATAATAATTTTGAAATAGTTTCTTAATTATCTGTAGCACCAGCACAGAACTGAATGTCTGGCCTCCCAAAACTGCTCTGCCACTGCCTGGCTTAACAAATCCAAGCACAAAATTACTGCCAAAGCTTCTCCCATTTTAAAGAAAGCCAGCTTTACTTGCAGGGAATATTTTAGACTTTTATCAATACATTTAAACATAAGTAATAATGATTACTCACTTCAGACCTGATCCCACAACCTTTCCTCACACGAGCAGTCCCACAGGATTTTAATATGAGCACCTCACCCAAGGAGGGTTGGCAGGACAGGCTGTAAATTATTCATGTATTCAGAGATTTTTAAGACCAGAAGGGACCATTATGATGATCCAGTCTGACCTCTTGCACAACAAAGGCCATATGATGCATCCAGGACTCTTTGCACTCACTGAACCATTTGTGGCAAAACCAAACTGTGTTTATCAAACTCCCAATATTGACTCAAATTTTACATGAAAGAAAACTGAAACTGCTTAGAAAGTGGCTTGGACCCAATTCCTTACACTTCAATCCAATTATTCCTCTATTTCTATTCAGAATTGTTCTGATTGTTGGACACTGTGTGTGAAAACCATGTCAAAAACCAGAGTCCAACGTTACCTCAGGTTCTCTCAGGCCAAAATCAAGCAACCCCCTGGCTCCTTCAAAACATTAATTGCCAGTTAATTACTATTTGCTCTCTGCACTTTCACCCCTCCTGCCCTGTCCCATGATTTCTGAAACACAGGAATCATAACTGAAAAGGAATTAAACTGATGCTGTAATGAAGCACAAGCAGGGAGAGCAGCCCCTCCAGCTCAGCCTGTCCCAGACAGAGCAGGAGCAGCAGCCCCTTCCAGCAGCAGCTTAAAGACAACAAAATAGTGTTGGGTACTTTCTCACTCAGCACATCTTGCACTTCAGGACTCACTTTTTTCAGGGATACTTACACAGACTGATTTTGCTCTGGTTTTTTGCAGCCAATCCCCAAATAGTAGTAAAATAAACACACAAAATAAAACAGCAATCTCAAACACTATGGTGCCATGTGACCTTCTGAGCAGGTCTGATGGATCACCAACTCCAGCTCTTCCTTAGGCAGACAAATGCATCTTCTGGCTCAATTCTCTCACCATGGAAATACTTAACTAACCTATTACTTTTAGAATTATTAACTTCAGTTCTAAAGTGGAACTTGGATGAACAGACTGTTCTATTAAGATGCAAATCAGCTTTGCCATGTAGTTCTCAAGGGCTGCAACTCCAAACACCCTGCAATGCACCTAGAACAGGACACACCAACGACACACAGCCACTGGACCTGAGGAGGCTCTGCATTTTTTATTCTAATTCAACGACACTAGAGAGGCATATAAAAGGCACAAATAGCAATACATAAGAAAAACTGAGCACCTCTCTAGATTTCCTAAATGACTAATTACTCAACCTGTCCAACCCAACTTCTTCACCTCCTTCTCAGGGGACAGCCATTGTTTTAAACTACTCTTAAGGCAGGTTTGATCATACAGAGTATGCAACCTGCAAGGCAAGAGGTTCATACTCACAATCCTGTGTGCAATCCAGGAACATCCCACTGGATTATGATCATCCCTGTCCAAGCCAGTCAGTCCCCTCAGTGCACACAGACCTTTCAGGACGGGGGTTCTGCTCCATTCCTGGCCAGCTCTGGGTAACTGCTCTCCAATCACACAACTCTCAATGACAAACAAAGTGCTTTTTATTTTTCCCTGTGTGCAATGTTTGTATAATGCTCCCAGACTTGGTACAAGAAAGACCATTAGTTTCTATATAAAGACTGCCATAAAAGTTTTACAGTTTATCTATAAATGTATAAAGATGTTGGTTTCGTTATAAACTCTCTTTCAATGCCAGTGGAAAGAAAAATTACCAGCAGAATGGCAGCAGCAATCTGCGTAAGTACCAGCTTGCAAGCACACATACCTCAGCCATTCCTGGAGTAATTAACTGAGCACACAATAGTTCATCAAATCACAGACAAGCCCTCCTAGCACTGAGAGCAGCTCACAAACGGGAACCAGCTCCGGCACTGCTGAGTTCTGCTCCAGATGAGCTATAAAGATTAGAACACTCAGGGACCAAACGATGCACGACTCAAAAAACCAGCATCAGAAAAGCTGCTGCATTGGACAAGATTGTGCATTTCCTCCTACACCTCCTGTTGATTGCTTGACTATTTTCTATTTTTATATATTTATACAACAACTATTTGCTGTGACATTGTATTTGATAAAAATTTGTATGTTTGTTGCAAACTTCCCTGTATGTAAATCAGTTGGCCCAGGAGAGCTGTTAATCTTGGGATTAATCCTCCAAACAGTGGACAGCCAAAATCCACATGGTGATAAGGGCAAAGTGTCCTGGACATAGTCTGGTCTTCACAATATTCAATATATTACAATATAGCACAGGATCTCACCTAAAAAAAATTACTTCATTACTAAAGTTTTGCCAGGAACCAAAACCAGAAAATACACTGGCACAGAAGTATTCTTCTGTTTTTTAAAAGGATACTTCTACCCATAGTGACTGTATTTTACAAAGAAAAACCAAGAGTTTCATCTGGTTTAATTTCTGAGGTCACGCAAAAAACCCAGCACTGAAAAACTGTTGCTTATAATACCAACAATTACTGATTTCATGCTCGGTACAACCACAAACACATAAATACACATTGTGTTCTTGAAAGCTATTACAAAACAGCCAACAAGTTAAACCAGCCTTATATTTAAAAATGCATCTCCAGATTACTCCAGCCCCCTCCTGCCATTCAAAAGAGCCCCCTTTTACCCATTCCAAGTGGCCTGGAGCAATCATTAGCATTTTCTCCCCCTAGTAAGGCTTCTCAGTTACCTTGTCTATGACATTTTCTATAAAATATTCCCTCATACAGTTATTTAACAGATTTAAACCATAGATGTCATTGCGGTCTGAACATGTCAAAGACAACTTGAGGGAAAAAATCAGGACACGCAGAATTCACTTTGTCAGTAATTACAATCAAAATTCCTGCAATGTGGCTGGCCTGCTCATTACTTCCTGACTTTGTATCAAACCCCTTATTTACATTTCAGATTACATTTTTCATGAAACAGTAAGATCTATCAGAGCTGAGAGGACTGAAATAATGAGGGAGAAATATTTTAATAAAA
>JAWWEV010000039.1:1253738-1298738 GCA_035583235.1 Hafferia zeledoni | reverse complement strand
GAGCAGGGAAGGACTTTTCAAGGCTCTCCCTTTACCCTCCTCCAGAAAGACAAAAACTGCACATAAAACACACACAAAACACATGAAACCAAAAATGTCTGTGTGTACATACACACACATACATATGTAAATATACATATTTATACAGAAATTGTTTTCTAAGAGAAGTCCTGGTGCTGGATTGAACTTTAGGTGTTTACCTTGTGCAATATCCTTCTGGCTGCAATTTGCCAGCTGGGTTTGTCACCAGGAAATGGTGACTCAATGCATTGAATTTTGGTTAAAATCAGACTAGTTTTGCCAGCTCCAGACACTGGTTTTTCTCCAGAGTTTTCAGTGATACCAGATTACAAATCTCTCAAAATTACTTTCTGTTAAGGTGTATGCTCCCTAGAAAACAAAGATATTTATCCAGAACATGAGAGAGGCAATTAAGGCAGCCTGGAACCTTTCTGCTCAGGAAAACAAGTGTGAAACTCTTCAGATTGGCAAGCACTCCAGACTGATGCCACGTCCTTATTCCTCTGGCTGTCAGAATAAATAATACAGTAGAATTCCCTGAGAAGTTATCTTAAATTTAATTAGAGATGTTCATAAAACAACAGAATACCATGATTGAAATTATTTATACGACAACCTATTTAAACCAGATCTCTTCAAAGCCATCCATTTTTCAAAGGGATACGGTGGTGAAGGCCACATTCCACTCCATGAAGATTTTTTATTTAATCACAAAAAACAAACCAAACAATCAGGCAAGAGTTCAAAAGGGAGTGCAGCACAGGGAAAACCCCAAGGTTACCCCAGAGAGTGCCTGCCCCGGTACAGGGCTGGGTGTGCCGGGTGGGCAGCACTGTGGACACAGCCCAGCCCTGCCCGTTCTGTGGCACTGACACTGGCACAGCCCCCCGGGGGCTCTCGAGCCCACCCCACGCTGGCCCAGCCTGCAGGAAGGCTCTGGCTGTGGCAGCACCCACTGGTGCCTCTGGACGGCCCAGCCCCGGCTGCTCAGGGCAGGTCACTGAGGGACCCACTTGGCCAGCGCTGATCCCACAGGTGCCAGCAGGTGCCAGCTCCTCACCCAGGGGTGCTCCTGCCGCAGGGGACACCCAACAGCCTGGGCCTCTGGGAACTCTCCAGCTCAACCTCTTGCAGAAATCAATGCCCAGTGTTGCCATCTCATCGTGCCACTCGCACAGGTACAGGCACAGCGTGTCACACTATACAGACACTCAGCAAACCCCTCCACCGTACACAGCAAAGGACAGCAAGGGTCCACCTTTTAAAGCCTCAGCTTGAAAATCCCTCAATCTCTACACAGGTCAGTGTGGCACCCAATAATCCCAATGGACCATTCTGACCAGGAGGAAACAGCCACACAAACGGGATACAGGTGGGCAGCCCAGCAAGCACCCAGCACTCAGCTTTAATCAGTGCCATTAATACCACTACAAACTGCTTCAGATCTCCTGGGAAAGTACTGGGTAAAGACACGAACAGAACTGCCTGTCAACTCTGCCTGTAAAACTGAAGTAACTTGAGAACTTCAAACACTCTAACTCGCAGTAATTTGTTTTGCACAGCGCATGCAAACAGTGAGA
Source organism: Hafferia zeledoni (assembly GCA_035583235.1). Taxonomy (NCBI): domain Eukaryota; kingdom Metazoa; phylum Chordata; class Aves; order Passeriformes; family Thamnophilidae; genus Hafferia; species Hafferia zeledoni. Next base: position 1,297,137 of record JAWWEV010000039.1, on the reverse strand, counting down.
TGCAGCTCCATTGTAGCTCCAGACAGCGAGGAAACCCTTCGCAGCTCAAAACACAGGGAGCGTGTTATTCCAGGTACTTAACAGGCTTTCGAGTGAAATGATGCAAAGTAAACACATGTAAAACACTTTTTTCAAGTTCAGGAGAGTGGAATCTATTTGCTGACATCAGAACAAGAGAAGAGCCAGACTGAAATCCTGCCCAACCTCTTGCCCAGCCGCAGCAAAGCTCGGAGCAGTTCCAGAGCTCTGAAAGCTCAGCTGAGGGCAGGAGACTCTGCAAGCCGTGACCAAACACTCTGGAAGTGACCCCAGAAAGGAAAAAGTCACATGAATTACAGAGCTGCTTCTCAAACGAAACTTCTCCCAACCCTCAAAACAAGAACTCAGCTTGTGCTACAGGTTGAACTTGTCTGTGGATGGTAACCTAATATCTCCTGTTTATCTGGCATTACACCTGATTTTGTAGTTTCAGCTCACAAAGATGACAAGTTTGTGCCTAAAGCAAGTGCTGACAAACAGCCATCTATTAATATTAATCACATGCTGAAATACAGCAATGGAAGTTGCAAGTTACAAGTGTAAAGCAGAAAGAATATAAACAATCACATTATCAAATAAAGCTAAATACACCAGCTCATGGAATCTCCCATTCTTATAGGGGTGAAGGTGCAATGAAATACATCTCAAACCAAACTGCTGGTACCAAGACAAATGTCAATTTTATTCCTAATGCTTAAACTCAGGTTTAAAAAGCTTTTAAACCCATGCATGTCATACAGATTTCCCGAGGTTCACTTACCAAGCTGACACACATCACTGGAAGCCTCTCCCCAGAGGACACAGCTCCACCAAAGCAGCTGCTGCCCACAGACCCTCAGTTGGCAACAGCCCTGGAGCTGCACCCCCCTGTCCTCCCCACGGACACCTGGCCGAGGGAGGGCTGGCCTGGAAAACCACCCAGGAAATGCATTCCCTGGCTGTTCCTGCAGCAGTTTCCTTTGCAACTATTTTAAGAGGAGCGTCTGAGGGAACTGCCTGAATCACTTCTCACATGAACAATGTGCAACTGAACGTGGGCTTCATCTTGGAAAGGGCACAGCAGAGTAAGGCTTCTCTGCACCATTTCCAGCAGCACTTGGGTCCTGGCCATGCATTTAGAGATTCTCCCCAAGTGGGGAATAGAGCACTGATCTCGCACTAGGGGAGTGCAGCTCGCAGTGCAACACACACGGTTTTCCTCTCCAGAAGCAGAGATTCCATGTCACTCTGTGCATCATGGAGAGCACTGGATTGATTGCTCAGCCACATTCAAGCTACTATTGTTTGCATTTCGTTAAATATGTGAATGTTTCCAAGCTCTAAAAGCCATTCCTGCCCCTCCCTACACAATCTTGTTCAACAAAAAGCCAAATACAGCAGAATATTGAAATTAGCTGTGAACTGTATAATCCCATTGTTCAATTTCATGGCATTTAAGACACTACCTTCCCCTCCTCACAAGTCTGGATGTTAATCCATGTTGGAACCTGATTTAATTTTCCAGATGACAGGATGGGAACATGCTACAATGGCATATTAGTGTAACTATGCTGCTCTTTTACTCTTGACTTTTCTTACATCACAAAGTGAGTTTTGCCTTTAAAACAGGCATGCTTGGTTACTTCTAAAAATAGCACAACTCAAACTGCCCTGTATTTGAATTGTATGGAAATTATAAAACCAGGAAAGTTTTCAAAAAATTACCAGAAAACACTTCCTGGAGTTAACCCCACAAACCCAGCACAAACTAACCTGCTTCTTCTGATAACTCACCCAACTTAATCCACACTGGCTACAATCCCAAACTGAAAAATAGAGTGAAAACGACTTCATTTTCCCTCTCTAACTAAAGGACTGAAGGTCCTTACAGCTGCAATCCCTGTAAAATGACCTGGAATTGAATTCAGAGTAACTGTAACTTCCACACCCGTTACACATTATCATATTTAAGCAGCCCAACTCAAAAGCAACCCAAATTGTTGCCCAAGCTCTGCCAGCTCCTCCGAGGTGTGCTCAGTTCAGCACAGCCAGACACTGCTCACCCCACAGTGCTGCAGCCTCGGGCTGCAGGTGCCATCCCGGAGTGGGGCACAGCAGGGCAGGAGGGGAAGGGCAGGGGGTGGGTGGAGAAAAGGTGGGAGAGGAAAAACCTACACACGTCAGAAGGCAGACCCAAAACACCTCAGAATAAGTTCTAGCAGAAAGTACCTATGGAATAAAAAAATCCATTTGATTTAATATTCAGCTTTAAGACTTCAATCTTTTCTTCTTAAGGTGTTCCTTATTCTATAGGCGTACAAGTCAGAAAACAAGCAAGGTGTACAAGAACATTCTCCAGGAATGCCTTGCCCCCCTCCCAAACCCCCTGCCAGCAGCACAGAGGGTGACTGAGGTGCCCCCGGTGCCCTGAGCACAGCAGGGTCAGCACTCACACCCCCAAGCCCACGGGAGACCTGCAGTAACCAACCCACTCCCCACAGGTCCCACTGCACCCCAGCATCCATCCCTCCTCCAGGACCAGGGACCTGGACCCTGCCCAGGGCCATGTGAGCAGCCAGTCCCACCTGGCCCTGTGGCTCCTGGGCACCCCTGGGGTGTCTGGGCACCCCCGTGAGCCCCAGCCCAGGGGCACAGCCAGCACTGGGGCAGCTCCGGGGCACCACAGCACAAAAATCAGGCTTGACACTGCCCCCTCCCTCAACAGAACGGCTGCCCTGCAAGTGCCACAAACCTCATTGGTGATGTGAAAATGCTTTTCACGCCATTTGATCTAGAAATTAAATATAAGGTTTGTAACTCACACACAAAATGCTGTTCAGAGTTCAGTAAAGTGATGCAAAAGCAGGAAAGACTGAGAGCAAAGGCAACATAAAATATACATCATAGGAAACAGGAAGGAAGGGAGAAAACCAGAACAGATTAAGCAAATTACTATGATTTCCATAATTGTTTTTATATTATTAACACCTCAAGAGCCAGAGAGGCAGTGAGGAGCAAAACTTTCCTAGACAGTGTTCAGCAACATCTTGTATGTATTTTTAAAAAATCCTTTCAAAACAAAGCAGGTAAAGATACAACTTCCTCACAGGTTTTCACTTGACAAACACAGCTCTCCAGAATGGAGAGATGAGGAGAGGTAACAGCTCTGACAACACAAGAGTGGCACGAGTTGTAGAGCTGTGTCTGTACACCTGAGGTGCCTGGTTTTCTGATCCCACATATCAGGGTTCCTGATCCCCCCCCCATCAGGGTTCCTGATCCCCCCATATCTAATCCCCCCCCATCAGGGTTCCTGATGCCCCACATCATTGTTCCAGGCATCAGACCAGCAGCAGGTTTATGACCCATTCAGAGCAAGCCTTAGATATCAGACTTTCACAGCTCCTACCAGCCAAACCAGCTTTCCATCTGAAGGGGAATCCTGATAAAAGCCTGAAGTACAGGAAGGGCAAAACAGAAACAACACTCACTCCTTGGAGAAGAAGGCAGGAACCCCATTCACTGCCTTTCATGGAAAGAAGAGCCTACCCTGGTTTCCTGGTCCCACCTCCCCTCCAGTGATCTGGTGTCACCTCAGGCTGGGGACCTGCCCAGCCTGGCACACACTGCATTTAGGCAGACCCTGTCACAAGGCAACATGTTCCATCCTAAGTGCCCCTGAACCCTCACATGGAGTGGGGCCAGGTCTAACCAAAACTTCACCAAGTCCTTAATGGGAGTTGTGAATCAGTTGTGTTGCAAGCACAGTGCTCAGTGTATGAACTACAGCTGGGAAAATACCACTCTGCTAAATCCTGAACCTCTTGTGTTTCACCCACACAAGATTTCAGTTGTTAAAAAATCAGTTGTGTAATAGTACAGATTCATTTCTCTTCACTAACATTCTAAACTGTAAGAGCAAGGGGACATAATCATAAGATGTCTTCAGTGACCAGCAAACACAATTATTTCTTTACAAAGAAGAGCAGAAAACTTTCAGTCCGGATTAATTTTTAAACTGCTGCTGCAGTTAGAACTAAAGGTAGAACTATCACAAGGGGGTGCACAGGACAGAGCCAAACTAAAACAACAGAGATCAAAATGAGAAGACAAAAGAAGTGCTCATATTTCGAGTGCTGTTTGCTCCACGTTTCCCCATCCCCACTCGGGGCCTGCAGCCCCTTGCCCTGCTCTGTGAATGGCTCTGGTGGCACCTCAAGCCCACATTAAAGCACGGCTGGTGACTCCTTTGAGTTTGCTTCACTATGCACTTAAGGGGATATTTCTCTTCATAACCATCTGTTCTCCTCCCAGCCCAGAAATGCACTGTTCCTGGATACCTAAGCCAAACTCCAGGAGTCCTGCAAGCAGCAAATTTTGAATGGATTATGGGTTTAATTCTTTTTTCCCCCCTATAATTTTAGTCAGCAAATCATACAGCAGCTAAAACTTGCAAAAAATATATTTAGGTAAAATTGTACTTCAATGGTCAAGAAATCCACAAAGTCTGGCATACAAAATGAAATACGAAGTGTTTCAAAACATTTTACAGACTCCCTGTAATAATCATACAAAAGAGTTTAAATGTAGCAGTTGAATGGGAACACCTACTTTAATTAGGCTTTTGGGGGGGGTTATAATTTTTTTATTTATTTGTGTTTGATCAGTGTATTTTTTTCTCATAACCATTTCAGCACTCTATAAATTTAATAGAGATGTTTCAGTGCTCAGGCCATGCATGGTGAATGTTTCTCTCCTGCCTCTTTGCATTTCTGTTGAGAGCCAGCAGAGTTGCCTGGTGACAGTCCCTTCCCTTGCACAGCAGCTGGCAGGCCCTCCTTGTCCTGCAAATATGAAAGCCACAGTTAACTAATATTTCATGCTCTGACTTGGATGTGACAGTCAGGAGGTGCCACCACCACACAGACAACCTTTTACAAGCCAACATGTTCCTAAAGCCTCAGAAGCAAGAAAGGCAGAAAAATAAAAAAAGACTTTCATCACATCCAGCTAATATGCAGCAAAAATTAATCCTGATTAATTAATTAATCCAAATTAGTGCATCATCTGAGTTTAACAATACCAGCCACAAGCAGTGACTGTCTGAATCTGCCAAACTGACTCAGATTTCCAGAATGCCAAAGTTGCACAAGATAAGACCAAGGCAACGAGAGCTGTGACAGTTTTACAAGAACAGTCACCTCTCTAATATTCACAAGACGTGTATTTCAGATTGCTCCTGGATGCCAACCTGCTGCCCACGCTGCTGCTGCTTGGCACATGTAGCCCCAAACAATTGCTTTGAGCCCGCTCTGTATTGCAGCAAAAATCAAAGTTATACTTGACAATATTGGTTTATAGCCAACTGAATTAATAACTAACAGTGGCATATTAAGCACCTTCATTTAAAAAAAATCCTTATTCAATTAATTTTATGAGAAATTTTTACATAATGTCATATTTTCTACTTTCCTGTGTCAACCAGATAATTTTTAATAGGTTTGTTGTTTTGAGGAACACCAGGAACAGCATTCTGATGTCATATTGCTTTTGAGCAATATTATATTAAAAGGAACTTGTGTAAAACCACAGCATGGCCACGGCAATCAATCAACTACATTACAAAACCTTAAGGAATAGCTAATGAAAACAAACAGTATTTTCCAACACACTGCCAGGCTTTTCACTACTAGAAAATACTTTGAGTTTTATAAATATTTTCTAGGCTACTTTACAATCACCATTTTTCTTTTTAATGATAGTTTGGCCACTTACATTTACAATAACCTGTGTTTTCCATGTATTAGAGAACATTTCACAGTGGATTAAGTTTTTTTTTATTTTCTTTCCAAACTTCACCAGCTGTAATAACGTCAGGTAGATCTATCAGACAAATCCATCACTGCTGTATGGACCATCTCAGGTCAGGTTTAATCTGACTGACTGACAAAGCCCGTGGCACTGAAGTGCTGTGGCCAACCACAAGTTGTGCCAAGAAAGGAAAACCAACCCTTCTCTGGAGCAACTGCCCCAAGCAGAGAGCCCCCTCCTCACTGCACAGGCCCCAGTGAATTCTGGTTTCTGAGCCTGCAGCCACGTAACTTTGGTGTGCTTAGAACTCTGAGCTGACTCTCAGCCCAGTCTCGCCAGGCCCAGCCCGTTCCCAGACTGGGCTGGGTGTTCAGGGCTCCCAGTGCTCCTCTCCTGGGATACAGCTCATTAACTGGACGGCACTGGGGATGCCAACCCCTGCAGGACTGCCCCAGCTCAGGGCTGCCCAGCTCCCAGACACCAGAGACAAAGCTCGCTCCATGCCACGTGTAATGCTGCAACAAAGAGGAGCTCTCTGACAAAGTCAGTTTAGCACCTTTAAAACAGTGCAGGAAGCTTGAAGAAAAATTTGGTTTATCTAAAGAGAAGCTTGCTGATATTCAGTGCAGCTGGACAGGAAATCTATCATCTCACTAAAAAAATTTAAAACATTTTTGCTACTGTAGAAAAGGCAAAGGTATCAAAAGGGGTTTTAACCACAAAGTGGAAAATTATGTTTTCAGATATTTGATAGTTCCAAGATACATGAGAGCACATCTCCAGCCACCAAGATGATTCTGAGAGAGTGGACTAGTCTCGTTCTATGCAGGAACATTTCATAATGTGTTACATTTGTTTAATGACCAGCCCTGGAAATCAGGCACGTGCAAACCCAGCAGTTTCACTCATTCCCTTTCACTTCCCCTTCCCCAGGTTTACAAATCACAGATTCAACTGCACTCTCGGCCCTTTTCAGGAGCTCTGCTGAGTCTTTCAGTTTGCCCATCCTTAGCAGCAGATCTGCTGAAAACAATCTTCTTCCCTCCCTCCCAATCCCAAAGGGAATGCAAAGATGGAACTTCAGTGCACTTGCCCAGTCTCCCTGCTCAGGCTGCCCCATCAGAGCTGCAGTGCCATCACTCTGGCTGTGCTGAGCACACCCAGGGCTGCTCAGGGCAGCAGGGAAAGCTCTCCTGGAGACAGTGAGGCCTCAGAGGCAACTGCTGAACCCCCTGAGCAAGCTGGGGCAGTGGAACAGCCACAGTCCCTGCAGCCCATCCCTGGTGGCTGAGCAGGGGTGACCCCTGCCCTGCCCGTGTGTGCCCAGCGTGGTGAGCAGGGAGGGAGCAGCCTCAGCACACCCCACAGACCAGAGCTCAGGCAGCTCCCACCACACACAGCACACCCCGAGGAGTCCCTGCTCCATTCTCCTCACCTCATGCCATGCCTGGTTGGCTTCCCAAGCTCTGCTCCCCAGCTGCTGTTCCAGGTCTCAATCCATGCTGCTGTTGGACTCTCAGCAAAAGAGTTCCAACTATCAACAGGCTGTTTCTAAAAACTCTTCTTCCTGATAAACTTGCCCTATATCCAAACATCCATTTTGGAGTACAGAAATGAACATTTACTTGTTGGAAAATAAACACACACCACTAACTGCAACACCACAACATTAACACTCCACACCATAACTGTTCCACAGCCTTTTCTTAAGTGACCAAAGCAGTGACAACGTTCTCTCCATCTTTTTACACAAGCATATAGGTTTAATTTTTAAACACGAAAGATTAAATTAGAAGTTACCCACACAAACACAGCTCTTTTTAAAAAGGCTCAAAACACTGTATTTACATCTGCAAGTACTCACTTTATCACTACAACCTTTCTAACAGAGCTTAGGTTTGCTTCAAACAAAACAGGGTTCTCAGCGATAGAGGCCCAAGAAAAAGCCCTGCATACAGTGAGTCTACAAAGAATTAACTGGATTAATTAGCAAGGGATTTGAGAAGCAGCTTGGAGCTAGAAAACCAAAACACTAAATTGTTTAAATACTTTGGCAATGGATCAAGGTTTCCAGGCAGCCCTATGTTCCATTCTCTCTTTTTTTTTCCCTCGGTGTTTTAACACATTTAACCTGACGAGGTACTTTTTCATGAGATATGAATGACACTGTCAAAATACCAAAAAAGAAGATGTGAATTAAAAAATGCCACAAGCTGTTAGCAATTCTGCCAACATGTATGAGCCCAGGCAACATTAATTAAAAATCAATAGCTTAGGACATAAATAGCTCTCATCTCTGTTATAGTATATCTCTAACATAACTCTTTATTAAAGCAAAAAAAGAAAAAAAAAAGCCAGTGTCTCTGCTATTATAGTGGCTGAATTGACCACAACAAAGCCAAAGGAATAAGGCAAAACCCTTTAGCCAAGAAAGCCCTATGAGAAAGGGAGGACAGGCATATGAATGATTGGAATGCTTCAGCCTTGCACTATCATTAACACATAACTGGCTGGAAACAGCCTCGCTGCAAACGCTTGGGGAACGGGTTACCAGGAACAACAGTCCGTGTTTTCAGGGTCTATACAAAGTCCTGCATGCCAAGGAAATAAGGATGACATGCACATCTCTCTGTCAGCTAGAGCTTATTAACCAGTATTTTTATTATGCATTTTAACTAAAGACTGTAAATGCTCTGATAATAATAAAGATGAGAAAAGGCAGGAAATTGCACTCAAACTTTTTCTACTTTAGTGACACCACCTTCAAACTAAAGTTACATTAGAAGTCGTCAAAGCTAAAAGATTTGAGCCAAACTAGGAACTTCAACCACTGCTTTGACCAGCTGTTTTCACACTCCCAGAGCCAAAGGAGTGCAAGCCTCAATCCCACCTACTAACAGGAGATCACTGAAGGCACACCAGGCTGGACATGGAGTTTGGGTCTGCCTTAACTCCTAATCAGGACAATTTAGGTTGCTGAGCAGTTTGTACAGAAAATGTATACAAAACAGAAGATGTAGGAATCCTACATCTGAATCCTACTGAAAGGGAAGGACTAAGGTTAGTTTTCCTCTCGTCTGACGACTCTTTGCTTTATTCAGTTATTATTAATGACAGACATATCAAAGGCTTCCCTCCAGACACAGCACTCTAAATCATGGATGGAGAACTCACCCAGGCACCAGTCAGCAAAAATTTACTCACTCGACTTCAAAACAAAAAGAACAATTTTACTTCCCCAGGAGCTCAGTGTATGTTTGCCAAGCCACTGTAGCTCTGCAGACTCAGTGCAAGAGCAGATCTAAAACTGCAGGGCCCTCTCAGGGGAACTCTGGGGACACAAAGGATTGTTTTGTAGCCACGTTCCCAAACTGGAGCTCTCAGAACATCCTTAGCAGACACCACGAGCAGGTGCAGCCCCACCCAGACCCAGCACACAGACCTGGGGCTGGGCAGCACGCCAGCACTGGGACAGGGACAGCTGGGACACTGGGAGTGACACTGGGACAGGGGCAGCTGGGACACTGGGAGGGAGGACTGGGACACTGGGAGGTTGAATTTACCACAAACTGGTGTTACAGACTGTTCCCACTGCAGAGGAATGTCCAGAAACACCAATCTGCAACACCGAATATGTGTGCAGGACATGAGCTCCACAAAATCACACACACCAAGCAGAGCCCTCTCTCTGGGCATAATCAGGGATTAATTAGGCATTCACTTCTGTTGTGGAATGGAGGCATGAAGGACTAACCTTTCAGATCTTAAATGGTAACATCTCACTATGTCCACCTGCATTTTGAGTCCCACCTTGTAGCTGTTCTTTGGGACACTCCCACGTTGTCCCATTCCCTTGGCATAATCCCACCTCTCAGACATTTCTGATTAAAGTGCAGCCCAAGGAAACCCAAGGCTCTGTTCCTAAAGCACAGACAGCCACTGTCAGCACAGGGAACAGGAGACCTCCCTTCTCACAAGATCCTTTGGTCTAACTTTTCCCTGAGCTCCAGCCAGAAATGATGCATTTCATTCCCAGCTGTTCAAATCCCACCCCAGCATTGCCCACTTCAGTTCATCTTGTTTAAGGTGCACAGCAGACAAAGTCACTTCAATATAACACAACTCTTCATCCAGAAACTTAATTGTGCAATCTTAGTTTTCAGTAGAAGTACATTAGAACACTAAACTGGTGCCATTAGAGTGCCACTAAATGGAATAAATTGAAATTCTACCCAGCTCCCCCAATAATGCTTTGTGTCATTGTAAAAATACAAATGATCACTTTATTAATGGTTCAACCATCTTCTCTATTGAAGGTTCAAGAAAATAAAACAATTCAGAGACTTTGCTAAATCATGTCTCCATTTTAACTTTATCATTATAAATTAAACTGAGTAGAAGATGCAGCAGCAATTTGTAAACTCTTTCAAAGGACCTGATTTACATTTTTCTTCTATAAAGACACCCCCCTAACATGCTGCATTTGTGTTAAATATTAAATAAAGACACTTACACGCCATCCATGGCAGAAATGGCAGATATTTCTGGTATGTTTTGGAATTACTTTCAGCAGTCTAATGCTGTTTATCATGCTGGTGCAAACACTGCCACTAATAAAGAAACAAACATTAAAAAGGTGTCCTTTAAGCTTCCCTTTAAGGCATCTCCCATAATCGTATAATTTGCTCTGGACATCATTAAAATGTAAAGTTAATGAGGATTCAGCTGAAAACAGAAGAAATGTAACCTATTTTCAGGCAAAACTTCTAACACTGCAATCAGAGGGAAAACCTCTTTGATGTCTCTTTGTCTCTTCTCATTAATTTTCTTTTGGTTTAAAAAAAACACAAAGGCTGTTTAAACTAAAAAATGCATAGAAGTTTAAACATGGTAATTATAGTTGAGCTGCAATGAGGTCATTAGGTTTTTAAAACTTTGAGATAAACAAAATTGAGATGTATGACTATTTTAAAACCATGTCAATACTCAATTTTAATTGTCCATGTGATTGATACACTCTGTATTTTAAGGATTCAGTCTGGACACAGACTTGCTTCAAGATGATTTAGTGAAGGACCTAATCCCATGGCCAGGGAGGAGCAAAGAGACCAAGAAATACATCAAAATGAAAAGCTGTAATTATTGCATTACTGGATGCCACATTTAGTATTTCTAAGTGTAACAAAACATGTTTTTTGCAAGAGAGATGGCAAATTGTGAGATTCTGCTTCTCTCCACCTCTACAGTTCATTAAAGAATAAAATACTGAGCAAGTTCCATCATTCCATGTGCTCACTACATCTACTCCTGTCCGTGAGCACTGCCAAGGCACACACCAACTTACACACTTCTGCTTTACCAGGGTAACTCTTTCCAGCACAAAATACCTTTAAGAGGTATTTAATTACACAGCACTGATGGAATCTGTGAAATACTGTAGGTGCAGATATTTTTAGCAAAGAATTTACAAGTAAATTTTCTCAAACTGTAATGAAAACTATTTTTAACACCACTGTGTACAAAATAAGGTCGACACATACAAAGGGCCTTAAGCCACAGATCCACAGGACAAACACAACCTGATCTTTAGGACACTAAGCACAACGAAGCAAAATCAGCATATTTATGTTTGTGCATTTGCCAATATCACCCCAGATAAAATGGGATGAGATCAATAGATTAGTTTGTGGCAATTGTAAGTGTGAGTGTAGATTCCTTTGTGGACACAGGTTATACAGAGCTTTAACAGAGGGTTCTGACACCCTAACAAATCTTTTTACCATGTTTGATAAGCTCTTCAGACTGACCTGATGAATGCCCAGTCAGATAACCAGATATTATTGCAGGTGCAGGTGAAGAGCAGCTTCAGGAGAAAATGTCACACCTCGTGCCACGGCGAGTTCTGGGGGGTGTGGGGTTTGGGTTTTTTTCTTTTTTTATCTTTACTCTGCCATGTCTTATAACAATCTGACCTTGCCCTTCACCACTGACCAGTTCTGCCCTAGAGACACACACCATATTTTACAGCAAACACCAATTTCCAGTTGGATGGAGCTGCTTCCCATATCCTGGGATCTTTCCCTACTTGCCTGTACTCCTTTAGTGCCACATTCACAAAGAGATGAAGCACATCATTTACAGAACATTAATTCAAATATGCAGCTTACAAATATGGAACATCAGCAACCTGACTGTTGTCTGCCGGTCCTGTGATGCTCAATCAGCTGTTCTGTCTCTGTTTCTCCCCAGGGTGATGATCTGATTTTAGAATTTTTGGAACAGAAATCTCAAGGATCAATTCATAAAGGTAGTATTACCACTATTTATATTCATGACTGTGTAGTTTCAAAGTAAATGATTCTTCAAAGGAACTAAGTATGGGGTTGAGTTAACACTCAATCATGTGCAAGAAAGCAGTGGGAGCTGGGAGTGCAATTCCCTTCCCCACCACTTGAAATCCCAGCACAGTCAGAGTGGGAATTCTTTGGGATACAATATCCAAGGTACTGCTTTGAGAGTGTCACTGAAGTTCTTTTTTCCCCATTCCCATTACCAGTTAGTTCATCAAACTGGAAAACATTATACTCCAACTGGCCAGCCATGGAAGAGTTCAGAAAAAGCTCTTCAGGCTACAACCCCTCCCAGACAACAGACTGGCACTACTGTCACTATCAGCTGTCTCTTCCCACCCTGCCATCCAAGATGATCATCCTCACTACTGAAGTTCAGCCTCCTTGGTTGCTATCCTACTCTGTCATAAAATAAGGGATATTGAAAAGTGTCTCAAAATCCACTTCCATCTAAAAAAGACATAAAAATTATCTTCCCAAGAGCCAGTAATGTGTCAGCATCCTGAACTTTGACAAATGGTTTACCCCAGCAGGATCAAAAGGAAAATTGTCTCTGGTAGCACAAAATGTGGGGTTTGGGATTTGTTTTGGGGCTTTGACCATTGCTGAAGTAAAACAATAGTCTTACATTGATTTACACTTATTTGATAATAATCTAACCTCAAGTCATATGTCTATTTCAATCCTAAAAAAAACAAAAAACCAAAAACAACAGACCAAACCAAAACACACACCACACCAAAAAAGCACAAACCAAACCCAACAGAAACGCACCAGAAAACCTGATAACGTGGCTTTTTGTTGATGACACAAACCTATGACAGCAGAGGGAAGCAGAGCAGAGCTGCCCCAGGCACTGCAACTGGAACTCCAGTTCACCTTCTCTCCTTGCAAGGAACTCCCCACACCTAAGAGACCCAGTGACAAACCCAGACCTGGTTCATCCTTTGCTTCCCCAGCTCGCTGTGCCACTGCACTCAGAGCAGGGCTCTGTCTGTCAGGGCTCTGTCTGTCTGTCTGTCTCTGCCGGGGCTCTGTCTGTCAGGGCTCTGTCTGTCTGTCTGTCTGTCTCTGCCGGGGCTCTGTCTGTCAGGGCTCTGTCTGTCTGTCTGTCTGTCTCTGCCGGGGCTCTGTCTGTCAGGGCTCTGTCTGTCTGTCTGTCTCTGCCGGGGCTCTGTCTGTCAGGGCTCTGCCACACTCTGCAGTGCCCCTGGAGAATCACTCACCTGCACAGCAGCACCAAACACAGCCACAAACCCCAAACTCCAACATTTCTACTGAAAACCCCCACAGGAAGCAGCACCCACTGCTGTACTTATATTAGGCAAAAACCCACCCCAAAATCGGCTCTTCTTAAATCTACAGGGAGTCTACTTTAAAGTCATTACTACTTTGTTTCTTTTTCACCTGAATGACACTCTAATTGAAAGTTCTTTGCAGAAATGTCTGTATCTGGGTTGACTGCTGGTTGCAGATAGTGCACTAAGCTTTGAGCAATAGTTAACACTCATTAACGAGATTACCTGTTGTGATTAAGTGAGGACAAACAGCAACAAACCACCTTGGAAATTTGTGGGACTGAGAATGAACTAAAGTTAAAATTACTCCGTTAAATAAAGTCACACACACGCCCCTTTAACAGCAACTGATTGTTCCAAGCACAATCTCCTCGCAGTTACAGCAGCCCTGCTCCTAAAGCAGCACATTAACAGGGTTAATTGCAACAAGTCCTTCACCAAATTCTTAAATGCTTCGAATGCTGAAATATTAAATGTCTCAGTAGTATTGGGTACTTAAATTGAGTCTCCCAAGACTCTTTTAAAGGAACAACCACTCAAATTCGTCTATAAATTCAAGGAAAACTCTGAGTATAGCTGGTGAATGAAAATAATTTGTTAGAATCACTGGAAAAGTCTCCCTAAGAAGTTTCAGTTTAGCAGTTAATTCCAACCTGCAGTTAAAAAGGCACTAGCTGTCAGTCAGTTTTCTCACCCAACTCTATCATGAAAAGAAAAACTGACAGATCACAGGAGCTTGCCTTTGTAAACCAATTCGGGAACTTTCATGCTTCTTATTTGTTAGGTTAAAGGTTAAATTGCTGACCTCTGCCCTCCTGCTTAGCAGCCTTTCCCTTTTTCTGTAAAGCTTTATTTTGGGGCTGTATTTACATGGATTAGTCTCTTTTCACGCTAAGAAGGAATCTGTTCACAGCCAAAGCCTTAGTTCTGGTTGTACAAAAAGCAGTCACAATTATTCAGCAGCAGACAATGACCATATTGTGGATTTACAAAAAAACCACCTCAGCCATGGCAAGTTCTGTCCTTGCTGCACAAAACAATAGAAGAAAAATCTTATCAAGCATTCAAGAGAAAGCAAACAAAGCAGGCCCACTGTGAACTTGATGAAGATGTCAAGCTCCTTTAAAAAAATATAAATCAACAAAAGAGTTTAAAGTCTTGTGAGTGAGACTTTCTGTGCTGCATTTTTCTGTCTAGTTAAACAGTGCCAGCATTGCAATATAGTGCAGATTAGTAAATACTTGGGAGATAGAAAAGACTGCAGACAGAAGTAGTTAAAGCATGAAGCAAAAAGGCCAAATCACCCTCTTCCCACAAGATAACTTATAGCAACAGAAGAGCACTCAGTTGGAGCTGACATTGGCATTCTGGAGGTTTGGTAAATCCAGTACCATCAGAAAAGAAGAACATGCTTAAAAATGTGCTAGATAAAATTTACAATGACTTGCAATATGACAGATTCTGATATTTTTTCATAAAGTGAGTTTCTCATCAAACTGGGTTCTGTATTTCATGAACACAGCTCTGAACTGTGTCTTCCCAAAAACAGCTCCAACAGGTCTCCTGCCTCACCCAGACCCTGCAGCCCCAGTGAGCTCTTTGTTAAGATCTTCCTCCTTGTTCCGACTTAGGAGCAAAGCAATCAAATGGAAACAAAAAAACAAAGCAGCAGCTTAGGAGAATTACAGTTCCCAAATCCCACCTATCTACTTAGGCCTGGTTTCTTTTCCAATCCTGCTTTAGGAAGTTCAGTGTAGCAACATAACAACACAAAGATGGGACGGGGAAACTTGTGATTCCAGCCCACGTTGAACAGAAAGCGCTTCTTTAATGGAAAGGGACAAGGAGCAGCAGAGTCTGCCTCGCAGAGACAGAAACCTGCCCGTTCTCTCCACCTGTGAAAGCCCTGCCGTGGAAACCACAGTGACAATGCAGAATCATTTTAGGGCCCAAGTACACGGTGACTTCTCCCAGAAGAGTTAAGGACTTCGATTAGTTTAACTTATACATTTGTGATCTGCTGGGAAGGGGGGGAGGGAAGAGCCATTACAACCCAGGGCTGGAACATGAAAAGTAAAGAAGGAAGTACTTAAACTACTCACCAGCTTCTAGTAGGAACAAGATTAGTAGTACATGCTACTCTCAGAGCCAATTCAAATGCAAATTTCATCCTTTCACTCAAACAATGATAAACTACCTCAGAGTTAATAGTTTCCTTCTAAGATTCATCTCCCTTTTCAACTTAGTGGTGTGTTTTCGAGAAAAGAAAGAAGCACATGGCGAGCCTTACAGCAAGACCTTTTAAATTCTGTCATAAAAGAAGTAGCATAAACTACATTTCCTTTCCTAATCCAGTGAACATTTGTTAAACTCTAACACACTTACACTTTGTCCACACGTTTGCATTTAGGCTTCTAACTTACCATGGTTAAAAAAAAAAGAAAACAAGAAAGAAATCCTTTAGCTGTACTAAACCATTTCAGCTTTTTTCCTTGAACACACAGCAAGAATTTATGCTCCTCTCACAAAAAGATGAAAGATGAGGTCCTTGGGGAGAAAGGCCTTTTGGCACACTACATGGTAAAGCTACAGATTTGACATACTTTTATAATGTCTGCTTTGGCAAGAACACAAAACCCCACACAAAAGCCCGGCTCGTCCCCCCAGACAGGGGTGCAGGGGCTGTCCCACTCCTGCCAGCGCTCACTTTCAAACGCTCGCACTTCACAGACTATTTTGATCGCTTACCTTAGACTAACAAATTCCCTTTTGCTACAGGAACAGTCTGACAGTCAGACTACAATTCTCCTCACAGCCCCATCTAACAAGAGAGAATCTTTGGCTGAGGTCCAGCAAGAGCCTTAAATTTGTCACATCCTATTTCTGATGAATGATCTGCAGCAGTTTTAAGATCACGAAGTGCTTTGAAAGTTAAAAGAAAAATTTCACAAGTAGTGAGCTTTCACTTTCTTTATAAAGGTATTTAAACTAAAACCACTAGTGGATTGTACTTCTGCATCTAGGAAAAAAACCAAAACAATCTTCTATCTGAGTTAACAAAACAGGAAACAGTTGCAATGTACTTCACTTGCCTACAATGTGTCAAAAGGCTAGAACTGGATTTCCAGAAGTGCTGAAGGGCTTTAGGCAGTTACCATTTGTAAAAGAAACAATGCAAGTTCTTTGTAAGTTACTATCTCAATTTCTGTGAAGTTGCACTATTATGAGAGGCCATGACAAATAAACAAATCACAATCTCACAAAATGCTTTTTTTCCTCCTTTTATATAAAGATTAAAAATATGAAAAGAAATCCAGGACCAGAGTAGTATTTCACACAAAGCTTCTATTTTGCTCTCATCCACAGCACGTAACAATTCCAAAGAATGAGAGAAGACCACACACTAAAGACACAGACTTACCATCAAAGCTTATGACTTTTACTTTTGGTTCCTATTTCCCCTAAAATATTTCATTTTTAAAATAAACCCAGGACTGCTTTTTCTTTTTCTGAAGTGAGTGTGTGGGAGTTGGTGAGAAGCACCAGACTCGCCGAGTTCCCAGCCCTGACATACTTACACCTGACACACACAGCGTGGATTTCTCCCTGGACCAGCTCCATGTGCTGTCGCTGTGAAAGCGCAGACTCTGCTCCTTCTATTCCAGTTTGCTGCTCTCCCTTTGGGTGGGAAGGCCCCAGCTCGAGAGCAGCACAGCCCTACAGGGTGAAGGGCTCCAGCTCACTCACCATCCTCATGGCCCTCCATTGCACTTGCTCCACTTTCCTGACATCTTTCTTGGAGCCCAGAACGGGTTTTTCCTTCTGCAGGCAAGTGTCCTGCTAACTAGGAGAGAACCTGCCCTGGCACAGCTGCCCAGCAGTGCAGGCCCCGTGCCTGGGGTGCCCAAACTCAGCAGACACAGCACTCAGGACATGGCTCAGGGCTGAGTTGGGCAGTCCCAGGTTTGTGGTTGGACATGACAACCTTAGAGGTTTTCTCCAACCTAAATGATTCTATCTGACAGCAGATGGAAAATGCTGTTTTATCAATTTCAGAAGTTATCAATCAAGTAACATCTAATGCAAGACTGTTAACAACTCCGTGTAAATTCCACTGAAGTGACCTGAACACACCATCTTCTGTTGTAGTTGAGAACACAAGTCAGCATCTCCCATTTCAGCAAGATGCAAGGGAACTGTGAAGGGTAATAAAGCCTTACATTGCAGCTGATATTTCACAGCCACATGGCAAACACCCTCTGCTGCCTCCTCACTGTTCCAGTTCTCTCCTCATCCCACCCAGGCTGGGGCAGTGGGGGCTGTGTGGGGCTGAGCTGCCAGCTGGGGTTACTGTGTGGGGCTGAGCTGTGGGGCTGAGCTGCCAGCTGGGGATGCTGTGTGGGGCTGAGCTGCCAGCTGGGGATGCTGTGTGGGGCTGAGCTGTGGGGCTGAGCTCCCAGCTGGGGTTACTGTGTGGGGCTGAGCTGTGGGGCTGAGCTCCCAGCTGGGGTTGCTCCATGACAGCTTCACAAACTTTGGAATAACAAAACAGAGCAAGTTGTGCCATCCCACAGGGAGAGAATCCCCCACCCTGGGACAGCTACGGCTTTGGAACGGCTCAGTCTCCTCGAGACAGGCCAGGAGACTGATAACAATGAAGAGCATTTTAAGCATCAACAGCACTATTACACTAGACATGGACTTCAAAACCAGTCGTCTTAGTTAATTTGGGGATTGATTAAATGCTGAGAAACAGTTTTTCAAACTTGCCTGGTAATTTGCTCCTTATACACTTGTTACACATTTTGCTTTTCCTAACAGTAGGTGCTCCTTGCCATGTAACATACACCCCCTGACTGAAAACAAATAGGAGTTGAGTTATATTCTTGACTTCCTGGCAAAAACAGCCATCCAAGAAGCTGAAGGAAGCTGCGTGGAGGTCTCCAGGTGTGTGTGTGTGCGTCTGGAATGGTGATTTGCCTGGGACATGGTACAGCTGTCAAACACAGCTGACACTGCGGAGAACCAAACAGTCTTCATTTGAAGCAAAGTCACAAAATATTTGGGGATGTGCAACTCTGAGGCTTCTGAGAATAAAGGGCACCTCTTAAATATAAAAAAAAATCAGTTGGGAAAATCTTTTTAAAGATTACCCAGAGAGAATTGATTACTTCAGAATACATGAGTCGTAAAAACAATTACTAAAACTTTTTTTACTCCCTAAAAAGAATTTCTGAAGATTTTGCACCTACAAGTACATACAATAAACCTAAAAACACAAGTAAGTGAAACTCCCACAGAATCAGTTGGTTTATAGAACAAAATGTATACTAAATTCTCCAATTAAAAACCTGTAAAGTAGTTTCCGTGCTTTTTAACCCACCTTCCCACAGCAGGGAATTAATCCCTCCAGGGGGATGCAAACAAACTTCAAAGAGAAGATTATACCCAGACACTGGTACTGTACAATGTAATGTTTATGGTCAAATTTGTTCAGATTTTCTGGCACTGGAATCCAGGTCAGATGTGCAGAAACAAAGAGCAGTTATTAAAAGGGCTCCTGCAGTTCCATCAAGCAGTTGGGATGGCACAGAGCAGTGGGACAAGCCAAGACTGTTCCAGCCCCAGCTCCTGTGGGGACTCTGCCAGCACAGGGCAGGGTTGCAGCTACTTGACTTTTACAGACTGGAACAAACAAATACAGAGGGAAAAGGAGGGCTCTCCAGTCAATAAAATATTCTATTGGCTCGTTAGACCATGCCTACAACACACACACAATCATTTCACAAGAGACAAAATGAATATTACTTTGGTGTATGCAGACTAATCATATTTTAATGTTGACACCTCCCCTTTTTGTAACATTCCAGAGACTGAACTCACTTAACAGTATCTTGAACTAAATTCTGGGATTGTGAATTCCAGCCTTTGCTTTTCCTGCTTATTTGATTGAGTTCCTCAAGTTACATAAAGTGCAATCAAAAATTCACAAATGCACTTATATGTTTGTTTCAGCAGTTTTGGGACTTCTCTTGCATAAACACAGAACACTGGTCAAAAATAGTACTATAGAAAAGTATTTGTATAATCAGGGCTGGATAACAATGTGAGGTAGAAACATTTAACCAAGTCATAAGTTGTGCCCATGCCTTATTTCCAGATAAAGTAATTTGATCAAAGGGAGAATTCTGGGCAGATAAAAGTACTTCTGTAGTTAAGTAAGAAAGAGGAAATAAAAATAAATTCCACACAAGATGTTTTAAGAGTCTTGTTTTTGTTTTAACTATCCCTTTCTTACATGAGCAGCAAAAACCACACTTTTTCAGCCTATTGGAGAAAGTTATTTCTATTTTAAAAGACAAAAAAAAGGCAAAACAGAGAAATCTGAAAACTGCCCACAATCAGGGACAGACAAGAATTCCTCATTAGGAGTCCTAACTGTAAAGGATTCCACAGAACCAGTGATTAGGATATCTCTAAAAGCTAACACAGCACAATATTCAATATAATACATTTCCTCCCATACATGGCTCTTAACAACAGTCTCAGCCAATAAACAGGTAGAATCACAGTGCCAAACAGTACCTTTCCCAATGCAACTGATTCCTGAGTGGGTCACTTCTGCATACACCTCAAAGGTAGTTTCTGGGTTTTGTCTGAAAGGAGAGAAAAGCAAAAGCACACTGAGTATTTGGGTTGGGTGCACTTGCAGTTTCACAGTCAAAAAGGGTTATCGGAACAAGGAGAACTCCAGAAGCTCCAGCCTGGCTGGCTCTGTCAGACCTTGCTGCTGCTCAGGGCAGAGAGCAGGGTGCCCACCACACTGCTGGGAGAGAAAGGAACAAAACACAACAGAAATCGGGGAGGAAGCCACAACACCTCTAAATCAATCCCCCTGTTGTGACTAGTCTGCATTTCCAGACAGTAAATATCACCCATCCCTCAGAACCTGCCAGAAAGCAAAGCCACCCCTCCGATATCACTTTCAGAATTCTGCTCACACAGACAGGTTAGTTCAGTTCTTGCCCACAACAGTCATTTTTATTACACGTGCACTTACAAATCTTTTCACCTCATCTTTGGTTTCAAATGACAAAGTAAATCACCTTTGTGCTACATACAGGGAGTTTTTTCACAAAATAAGAAAGTCCTGAATCCTTTTTTGACCAAGCTGAAAACAGGCACATTGTCCAAGAGGGAACAAACAACTCAGATTCACATTTTCATTCCTGTGACCCTGGAGTTCAACTTCTCGACACCCATTTGCCCAGGAAAAAGGAAAAATAAAGAAGCTGCAGTCAAGAGGAGGCAAAGTCACTTCATGCACACACTACTGAGAAACTGAAGAGGCTGCATTTAGGATGAAGACAGTTCCCCTTTTTAATATCTGTCAAAATATTTCTCTCTCTCTGCCAAAAAAAGGCCATGCTGGAGAATATCACAAATGCACAAGGTTTGGCCTCCTGAGACTCCACTCTTAAATCCAGGAATTTGCCAGATGCAAAGAAATGGGTGCAATAGACAAAAGCAAAACAAAACTGAGCTCCAAAACATAAACAAAGCTTGAGGAAAGAGACTTGCTCTGCTCAAGGCTTATAAATACACCAGTACTAAAAGTAGCAAGTGAATGATATTATTTCAAAACAAACAAACAAAACATTTAGTGTATATTTTCAATCCTTACTAATATAACTCTGATGCTCTGGCGTTGCATTTCACAATGTGATGAACATGCAAAGGCAGCAGGTGATTATATAAGAAAGAATATTTTGAGTTAGTTCCTGACTAACAATTTTAGCTATTCCAGAAATTTTTTATGATATTAAAAAGAATCACACATTACACTGTAATTGTTTAGTTACTGAAATAAGGACTTTGCAGGTCTGAACATGTGACACTTTATTCTTAGACTTTCTCGTTGAAGTCAAGAATCAAAATTGCATAATTACTGCTCCACATTCATGGCTGCTTGCATAGTGATAATGTTGTCTCCTATGTGTTAATGCAAACTATCTAACATTAGAAAATTGCTGTGGTATAATTAACTTGTGAATTTTGTAACTCCCTTACAGCTAAGGATGAAAATAATGACAAGACCCATAAACACATATGCCAGAATTCCTAACTGAATGATAACCTAAAAAATGAAACTCATCTTACCCAGCACCTGAAACCAAACAGATAAACATGCCAAGCAGTCCAGCTTACTCTTCAGAGAATTTCTATTATTTTTAATCCTCCTTCACCACCAAAAGGGATTAAAGAAAGCATTTCTAGCCATGCCACAGGCCCACTCAGTCCAACTGAAGTGGCTCTAAGCCAAACCCCACACCTATTCAAGCCAACAGCAAAGCTCCCTTTGCTTTCAGTAGCACAGGATCACACTCCTCAGTTTTACAGAGCACCTCTCAGGGGCAACAATGGTTCACAATTCAATTAATGGTAATTTAATTTGCCACCAGCTCCCAACTGATTTGTCTGGAGGAGCTGTTTTTTTCAGAAAACTACATTTGTAAGTTATGAGAAATCCAAGTCAGCTGTTATTGGGCAATATAAACCAAACTTGCACAATTCTTGCTGTGGTGCTGGAGCTGCTGCACAAAATCTGCTGCCAGACTGGGGCTGAGCCACATTCCCCCAGCCATGGCAGGGATGAGGATGGACTGACAGCCACCCAGCACCAGAACAGTGTTTTCCCTTCCATACTTACTGCTGGGGAGCCTTATCATACCCTCCTTGTTTATGTCTTTATTTTTAGCACCCTGTTTCCTTAATTAAAAGTTTATGAATTTTATAATATTTTTACAGCTAATGGTTAAAATAACAGACACCCTTTGAGCATTATGTTGGAGTCTGAGTTCCCATGCCTCAGTGAAAGCTCTGTGTGACACAGCTGGCAGCAGCACAGACTACACACCAAAACCTGCAGACAAAAAGACATCACATTTTGTATTTTAATTTTCCATCACAAATGTCCATTTATTTCCATGAACAGTGAAACTGAAGCAGCTTTGCCAAGTGGAAAACTCTGTATTAAAGGCTGCATTCAACAACCAACACCTCTGCATGAGAACGGAGTCATTGTTGGATTGTGGGTACTTTATAACTTTTCAGTGGAATTAAGGAAACAAGTCACTATGAGCCTTCATACAGTTTGCAAATACAGCATAAACGTGGCCACAATATGTATATTCTGCAGTCCATTTTTATGGCCATTACACTGCCCTGCAGACCCCCAGTGCCACCTGTGCATCACACAAACCTCAGCCCCCCAAAAGCCTCCCCAGCACTGGGGCCTTGAACACACACCCGTTTTCCTTCCTCCCAAAAAGCACCTACAGACCCACAGTCACTCACCAAGTGAACACACAGATGTAATGAAAATACCCAAACATAGGACACATATGTACACAAATACACAGTACCTCATTTGTTCACGAACTGGGGAATTTCTGAAGGAAATACTTCTTTGTAAATAGAAATTTAGGAGGGAGCTGTATGAGAAATTATGCTTTTGTGACAGATGCTACTTGTAAGAATTACTTCAAATCTCTGATGGAGAAACAACTTCAATATCAAAGCAATCAATAGAAAATTCAATTTTACATTGAAGTAATACAATACTTCAAATAAAGTATTTATGTACCTTTAACTGTGAAAAATCTGTTTTTACCAAGCTGTAAGAGATTTATGCAGAATAAAATTAGACCAAGTCAGAACTGTATGGATGGAAGTACAGATCTTACATATCTACAGCCTATTCCAATTCTGTCAGGAGCATTTTTTTCTAATGTATTAGCACTCATGACAGAAACTATCATTCTACTTAAAAACTGAGGCATAAGAGAGGAGCCTGACACTGCCTGATAATTAGTTGTCTTGTAACAAGATTTAGTTGCTCAACTCTTGCAGAAATAAAATTATGAGTAGGAATCTGTAATGGCTAATTCAATTCAGAAATTGCAAGTGAAGCCTCGATTAATTTCCATATATTTAATGTTTTCTGCCTGATATTCCCTTGGTAGATAATATTCCACCTTAGCACACAGCAAACTTCATGTTAAGTATCTGAAAGCTTTCCCAGGTGTATATTGGGTATCTCTTGTGCCATCAGTGAAACACAACCACCTCTGGGAAGGAACGTGCCAAGTGTTGTTACAGTGCAACGCGATTCTGCTACACAGATTGCGCTTGACACAGTATTTAAAGTAAATAAATAAATCAAGGCTCCTTTCTGCCTTGCAAGGTGGAGCACAGAGGCTCTGGGGCAGTGATAGCAGCAGGTTAATGAGGCTGCTGAGCTGTCTCCTCCCTCACTGGCTGGCACGACGTGCTGGTACGTTCGGTGACAGGGATCACCAGGTGACACGGAGGGATCACCAGGTGACACGGAGGGATCACCTGCCCCGTAACCAACATCCACCTTGTGTCTCGCCTGCAGCTGTGCAGGAGCCAAAAGCTCACAGGACTGCTGGCAACTCCTTGATTTCTTTCCCTTGAGTCTGCTGCAGTCACTGACACTGTTCTCTGAGCAATCTCTCACTCAGCTGACTCGTTATTATACACCCATCA
The DNA here is from genome assembly GCA_035583235.1 of Hafferia zeledoni. NCBI lineage: Eukaryota > Metazoa > Chordata > Aves > Passeriformes > Thamnophilidae > Hafferia > Hafferia zeledoni. Next base: position 1,273,088 of record JAWWEV010000039.1, on the reverse strand, counting down.
GCAATCAACTGACAGACATGCCCAGGGTTCGCGCACAGTCTATCACAGTGTGCAAGAGGGATCCTGTGCCAAGGAGTTTAATAACCCTCACAGTTATCAGTCTATTGCAAGAAGCAAGAGATCTGACTACTGGTCTTTTCCTGGGGCTCCAGCAGGTGTTGGTGACACCCCTAAAGGAGACATCCCTCAGCAACACCCAATTATCAAACAGCTTTCTCACTGACACTCCCAACCTGCCCCAATAAGGGAGCTACTCACCAACTTTAAAATCCTCACTGGATTACACATCCGGCTCAGAAAAGCAAACCAAAAAAGCCTCTTACTCACACTGGCTCTCTCATTCTTAATATATTTCAAAATTGGTTTGAAATTTTGTCCTTCCTCTAGTTGGGCACAGTGTTCTGTTCAAAATGGAAAAAAGCAATTTATTAAGTGTAGCTTAAGGCAAAGTTGCTTAATCACTCAATGGACAAAACGCTTCCTCACAAAGTCCAAGAAGAATGAAAAGCAATGTTTACCTGGGGCTATCACCTCTGTTTTCCTGGTGACTGGGAAAGACACGGGTTTTATCTGCGATCTCAAAAGACAAGCTTTGCACAGAAAAAGTCCAAAAGTCCACTGGCTGCAGTAAATACTTGTAACAGCTACATCTCCTCCCTGACACCCATTTCTGTTTGCAGCATCTCCCCTGCCTGATGACATTCTCATTCAGCAAAGTCTGCTCAAAGCCACTGAAGTCCAATCAGCAATCACAAACCCAAAGATGGTCAACATAGCCTATGGATTCAGTATGCACACAAACCCCTCTGCTTTTAAAGTAGGCATCAACCTTTGAATACATTTAAGATAAGGTCATAATAAGAAGTCATTTTTAATCATAAACCTGAAGTGATTCCAGCAAAGGTGACCAGTGCAAGATCTGAAGGTGCAGTTTAGGGACACAGCCTGCTCTGCTGCCCAAATACCAACGGTTTTAGATTCTACCTGTATTTGACTGCAAGGGTTTAACTTGGTTCTCAGGCTTCTATTTCTTTGTAGTAACAGTTGAGAACTGATATGCCAAAAAAGTGCAGAGAATGCCCAAGGAAGGAGGGAAAGAAAGAAGGCTTTGTGGAACCAACCAGTTGCCTCAGTGCTGTCACTACAAACACTCATTACCCACTCACATTTTCCTAAAGCACCTGGCTGAACCAACACACGGTTATGTTTGTCCAGCCTGTAGGCCTGGGAACATGGAGATGTGTCACCACACAAACTATGTCCCCTCTAGTCTTGCATTCAAGTTAAACAAAATAAGTGAAAAGTTAAAGCTTGGTGTAATGTTGAAGATCACTGTGTTCAAGAAGGAGAAACAATTGCTGAAACAGCACCTGCTGAAACTGCTGAATGAACCAGGCTCTAACTGGGTCTGTGCTCTGCCACCCCTTCAGGCACAGATGTCAGCACTCCCTGCTTGGCCAGAGCTCCGTCACACCTCTGCCTGCCTTGGAGGAACTGAATTCTCCTGGAACGGCACGTGAATGAACCGAGACCTTCAATATGACCATACCAAACACACCAGCAGGGCTTACCTATAAATCAACCACCAGTTCTATGAAAATTACAAAAACACTGAGCGCGTGGATGTGCAAGCTCAACACACCCATCACTGCTCTCCTTCCCCCAGAGCCCTTTGCTCAGGCACCCCGCCCGTGTCCCACCCAGCCCGTGGTGCTCCGCCAGCACCTCCAGCCTGGCCCGGGAGCGCTGAGCTCCCTCCGGAGCACGAGCAGGGGTGGCCGGTGCTGGCCCCGGCGATGCTCCCCCGCAGCACCGAGCTGTCCCCTCGCCGGTGTGGGGCAGGGGCAGTGTGGGGCAGGGGCAGTGTAGGGCAGGGGCAGTGTAGGGCAGGGCCGAGGGTCCCACGAGGCCGGGTGTGTGTGGGGCAGGGCCAGGGGTCCCGCGGGGCCGGGTGTGACGGCCCGTGCTGCGGGCGCGCTCTGCCCCTTCGCTATCCCCTCCCCAGTCCCCTCTCCCGTCCCGCTCCCCTGCCCTGCCCGGGCCCGCAGGCTCGGCGGGTCCCGCCGCGCGGCCTCGCGCGGGGCGTGCGGCGGAGTCAGTGCCCGGCTGGCGGTACCGAGCGCCCGCCGCGCGGCCGGAGCGGGCCGGGGACACTCACTTGATGCGGGAGCCCATGGTCTCCGGGGGGCCGCATAGGCCGGGCCGGGCGGGCTCGGCGGGGCCGCAGGGCCGCAGGGCTGTGTCCGCCGATCGCCCCTCGCTCCTGCCCGGCCCGCGCCGCGCGCCGCGACTCATCGCGCGGGGCCTGCCGGGAGATGTAGTGCGGGCACGGCCGGCCGGGGCGGGGCGGGACAGGGACAGGGACAGGGGACAGGGGACAGGGGACAGGGACAGGGATAGGGACAGGGAGAGAGCGGGACAGAGCTGCGGTGCGGGACTGAGCGGGACAGGGACAGAGTGGGACAGAGCTGCTGTGTGGGACACAGCTGCCCTGGGACGGAGCTGACCGGGGACAGAGCTGACCGGGGAGCTTGTGGAGTGTCCCCCGCCGGGGATGTCCCAGCACCGTCCGCACACAGCCCTGTGCGCCGCGGTGGCCCCGAGGTGCCCCAGCCCGGCCCACCCAGCGATGCCGAGCCCGGGTCGGCAGCGGCACTGGGAGCCCCTGCCCTCGGGGAGGTTCGGGCGGGAACGGCCGCGCTCCCCTCACGGAGGTTCGGGCGGGAACGGCCGCGCTCCCCTCACGGAGGTTCGGGCGGGAACGGCCGCGCTCCCCTCAGGGAATTTTAGGCGCGAACGGCCCCGCTGCCCTCGGGGAGATGTAACACGGACGGCCCCGCTGCCCCCGGGGAGGTTCGAACGGGACGGCCCCGCTGCCCCCGGGGCTCCTCCGGGCTGAAGGGCGGCCCGGACCGACCCGGAGCAGCAGCGCCGGGCCGGGGCTGGGCAGGACTCGCCTCCCTGTCCGTCCGTGGCACCGAATCGTCAGGAACCCACCGACAGGGTCAGACCACACCGAGTCTGTCCCCTGACACCCCGGGCGGGCGGGGAGCAGGGCTGTGCTCCGGAGAGGGGACCCTGGGCAGGAGCTGTGAGATGTGCCCATGGACTCAGGGACAGGAGCTGTGAGCTGTGCCCATGAGCTGCAGGGCCGAGGCAGAGGAGCACAGACAGGAGCTGTGAGCTGTGCCCATTGAGCTGTGCCCTCGCAGGGCTGTGACACCACATTATGCTCAGCAGGATGCAGAGACCAAGAAAGACCTAGAAAGGATCACAAGCCCAAGCAAAGTCATAAAGGGCACTGGAGACTTCTCCAAAAGTGCAGGAGAGATGGGATGCAGTCTGCTGAAAGCATGGCTTATGTTGACTCAAAAACTGCAGACAGAAAGGTGTCGTGTTGGAGCTGGAAAACAAGAACAAACAGGTACCCAACAGTTTTATTAACAGGTTTTACAGGGAGTTTTGGGGGAAAGCTTGGAACATTTCTAACATAATTTAGACATTTCTAACCATTTAGAGTTGGGGATGGTCTGCAATGAGGAAGGAAATACTTGGAAATTTGGCTTAGGAAGGCCTCTATACTGCAAGGCATTGTGGATGCCAAGTGCTCAGCTGAGGAATCTGGTCAGATAGAAAGATAGGAGAGAGAGAGAGAGAGTATATCCCATTTGAGAAAATTCAAAATCCCATTGCTCCCCAGAGGGGCTGGGTAGGAGAAATCATGACACCCTCATTCAAGGCGTAAATATAAAACATGTTAAACATTTATGCAGAAAGTCCTGGAGGATTTGTTCACAGTTACAGTAAGGCAGAGAGATGTTTGGGTAGATGAGGAGGAGTGTTTCTAGCACTAATTTGAGTACTTGGGACGAGGTGTTTCCACCACAGCTTCCACCCACAGCCTGTGCCACAGGAGCCACTGGAAGGTCAGAGCTCAGTGCTCAGTCCTGCCTGGAGCAGTGGGTGGGATGTACCTGTGCCCAGGTGTGCCCTGTCATACAGAAATACCCATGATCATGCAAAGAAGCTTTGTAACCAAAATTACTGTGCTCAGACCATGGATATTCTAACTCTGAACAAATCAGTGCACTAAAAGTTATACATATAACAGTGAAATGGAGGTAAGTTTATAGAAATATTGTTCAAACTGGTTACAAAAGCAAAAAAATGTCATGATCAGTAATGAGGAAAAAAATAAGGAAGTTGGTAAATACAATGCTGACACAATGTGGAAAAACCCCAACATTTTGGGAGTGGCTAGCAGTTTCTTAAATGTCATCATCCTTTCTGGAACAGGGTTTGGTATTAAATTTAAGAGGTGGAGCTACAGACTCTCAGTTTTGCTCTCTTCTGTTTTGTGTGCATTTTAAAGATTCAGTAGATTTATTAATATGAACAGATCCAGTGACTAATGGGGATGGTGTGGTATGCAAGAGTACTAGACTGGTTTATGTCTGGGAGTTTTTAGACATGCTAAGGATTAAAGTGCTGGCTGACTCAAATGAGCAATTTAGATGCTCTCACAGAGTAAATGAATGGTTTAGAATTGTGCATTCACCCCAGCATGGGGCAAACAGGGTATAAAAATTGGATTTTGAGAACAGGACTGGATAGCTGAGGTGGTGGATGAACTGATAAGGGCTGGTAACTAACAAATCCCAGGGAAAATGGCTGCAAATTAGTGTTTGGTAACTTCATTTAAATATGTCTCAGAGAAATATCTATTTGGTAGGTGACTGATTTGTAATGAGAGTATTTTCCTGCCCCTGGGGAAGAAGTATAATGGCAACCCCATGTTGGTATCTGTTCATCAACAGTTTCTCATCCTGAATCTTGTGCCTGAACTTCCAAGCAGGAACTATTACAGGCACACAGATTATGTGATAAGCATGAGATAATCAGGCTGAAAAACAATATGATTGTGTATTTCAAGAAGAGATAACCTACCTCAAGCTCACAGTTAATAAAGAGGAGTTTAATTAATAAAAATAAATGGGAATGTGTATGGATATTGTAAGGTTCTGTCCTTGCTGCAGGAGACACACTAATGGGTCTGGCAACACGAACACTGCAAAATCACCCTGTGGAAACTCTGGTTTAAAAGACTGCCTAATAAAACAGGTGTGAGCTTGTAAATCTGGTAGTGCAAAGTCAGAGGGAACCAGAAAGGTGATAGGAGGATGAATGTCCAGAATTTCTCCTAGTTAAAGGATAAAACAGGCTCTGAATATGGAATTTGTATGGTGCACTCTGTTTTGTACATATGAAGCAAGCAAAGTCAGGTATACTCCAGAATTCAGGATACAGAACAAGGCTTGTACTCCCCAGATGTCAATAATAAAATAGGAGAATTCATTCAGAATTTCAATCAAATAGACACAGAATACTTAAATGTTTATTCAAATTGTGACAACTGCATTTTCTGTGTAAAAGACAATTGGAAAACAAAAATGTTAAACATGATGTAGATGTTCTTGTTCAAATGCAGGAAGTTTTTCTCTCTGTCTGCCTAATTTGTGTTCCAAGCTGTGGAGTGGGGCTTTTGTCCCCGCTTTACCTGGTGTATTTATGTAAACAAGCAGCTGATTAGGTTCCCCAGGTCCCACTTCCTGGAGTTGTGCTGCTGGTGCCTCTGTCTGCAGGTGGCCCCGTGGCTGGTGACAGTTGGGTGGCAGTGACAGGGCGGTGGGGCCAGCACAGCCCCCGAGGACAGCGCAGGTTCGGCAGAGCCAGCACAGTCCCCAAGGACAGCGCAGGTTCGGCAGGGCCAGCACAGCCCCCGAGGACAGCGCAGGTTCGGCAGAGCCAGCACAGTCCCCGAGGACAGCGCAGGTTCGGCAGAGCCAGCACAGTCCCCGAGGACAGCGCAGGTTCGGCAGAGCCAGCACAGCCCCCGAGGACAGCGCAGGTTCCAGCAGTGACAGCACAGTCCCCGAGGACAGAGCAGGTTCGGCAGAGCCAGCACAGCCCCCGAGGACAGAGCAGGTTCGGCAGAGCCAGCACAGCCCCCGAGGACAGCGCAGGTTCGGCAGGGTCTCGGAATAGATGAGCTGATTAACTGGGAATCACCCTCCCAGAAGAGAGGGAGCATTAATAGCGAACAAAAGGGAAGCAGAAGGGAAACTTCAGGCAGGAGAAAATAATCCAGGAATTAAAAGCTTGGTGAAAGCCTTAGGATGCTTCCAGATTGACCCGACAGCCTTAGTTCAATGCCATAGAAATGGAGGTCTGTTCTGTGCACTCTGGGATGGATGTGGTGAATGGGGCTGAGCCTGGATTTTAATCTGTCAAGCACCCACGGCAACAAATGTACATGAGAACACAGTTACTGTTTCCTCTCCTGCCCTGACAACCCTTCTGAATCATCCCATACCCTGAATAAGCTGGGGAAATTCTCCCTGCTCCAGCTCAGCCAATGGGGATGGCAAGGGAAAAAGTGCTGACTTTAGAAATCAATAGCAAAGCTTCATCTAAAAGGTTGTGCCTTGAAAGAGAATATCCTGCCACCTGACTAATATTGATTATAATGTTCATGTGTGTTTTTCCTAATTTCTCAGTGGGGGAATATTAGGAAAATCTCAACCAATGTTTATAAACCAATGGAAAGCTTATTAAAGGTATTATTTAGATGTGAACAGAAGTTATTTCATCAATCTCAAGTTTGTAATTCTTGCTGTTATCAAACAATAAGCCTCATGAGTTATGGATCAGGTCATTGCAAACAGCCTCCGGAAGAGTTCACATATGTTGCTTTAGAAAAAAGCCTGTTCTTAATGCTCCCAAACTGGGACTCATCAGGATAGCTGGTTACCCTCAGAGACTTCTGTTTGTGCCCTGAAACAAGATGTTTAAATCAGCCTGTGTACCTACTTGCATGGATGGAAATGGGCTACATGGACTTGTTTCCCATTCCAAGTTCAGAAACAGTAATCTGTAGTTGCACAGAGTAAAACTGATCTTTGGAAAATATAGAAGAAAAACTGACCAAAAAATAAGATTAAAAAAAAAATCAACTCTAAGAACTTAACCAAAGAGTTAAATCAAAAGCATTCTGTCTCTGAAACTGGAGACTGGCAGATGTTGCAGGAGGAGTGTAAGAACATGGAAGTACATAGAATTCTTTCCCAGCCTCCAATAAATTAATGTATTTTCTCAGCCTCAAGTGCTGCTTCTGAGTTGTGCCTTTTGGGGGATCACGCTGTGGTCTCCACTTGGATATTGAGCCGAGCCTTTGCCCACAGTTTCATGTGGGCTGGCACCAAGCACTTCCCTATTTTCCCTGGGCCTCAGCAGTTTCCAAAAGTCTGTGCTCCATGATCTTGCCCAGCACAGCAGTGAGACTGATCATTCCACCTCCCCATCAGTGGGAGCTTCACTGGACTGCTGTAACTTCTGAAATGTGATGGGTGGTGGCTTAGCAACATTCTCCACCAGCTGCCTCAGGACCTGGGGATGCACCTCCATCAGTTCCCTTGGATTTGTGCACCTTCAGGTTCCTCAGATGGTCTCAGACATGATCTTCTCCCACAGCAGGTGGTTCATCCTCCCAGTCCCTTTGCTGCTGCTGGTGAAGATTGAGGCAGAAAAGCCATTGCCCACCTTGGATTTCTCCACATCCTGGATAACCAGGTCCCCCAGCTCTTTCCTGAGAGGACCCACATTTTCCCCACTCTTCTTTTTCCTTCTTTACCTATAGAACCTTTTCTTGTTGCCCTTGATGTCTCTGGCCAGGTTCCATCCTATCAGGACTTCAGCTTTGCTAACCCCATCCCTGGCTTTGCAGGCAATTTCTCTGTGTTCCTCTCAGGCTACCTGTCCTTGCTTCCACCTCTGTAGGCTTCTTTAAAAACCTAAGTAAGCAGTAAAATACTTTCCTTTTCAAGTGTTTGAAGTACCATACACTGAATGACCTTTTCATTTTCCATTCACAAAGAAATAAGAAATAGCTATTCTTATTCCTGATACCTGTGATTATCCCAATAGCTGTAACTCAGGCCCATGAAATCCTTTAATAATGAGCCATGCTGGAGAGTCATTCCCCTAAAGAAAAGAGCCCAGGATGATTGACCTGAAATGACCTCTCCATTTTTTAGTGAAAGGAGATCTAAATATGGCAAATATTTCCCTGTGCTACTGTCTCTCCACAGATGACATCTTCCCCATCAGAATATCTTATTAACAAGAACTGGTTATTTAATTTTATGGGGAAACTAGTAAAAGGTCCATGAGAACTATCAGTTCTTTGTCTTTAACTGTGCAGTGATTTTTCTGTCAGAATGTTTTTTCTCTTTACTTATTTCCGTTGTTTGCATAAGAGAGAAGTAGTCAATTCAACATCAAGGAGTCAGTGCTTAAACGAGTATTATGGTAAAAGAGTTGTCCCCTGTGTTGGTTGTCACACATTTGGTGTGTGCAGACACCATTTTTATACTGTCTCCTGCCAGAATCTTCCCCATAATCCCTTTTGTTCTCACCTGCTGTATCTGTTTGCCTGTATCATGTAATCTTTTCTCATTTCAGAAACTCTTCCTGCTATAAATGTGTTAAGCTTTACCTTTTCCTCGGAGCACTCTTCAGCCAATAACAGCAGTTTTTGTCTTAAAGACCAATATTTCAGTATTACCTTCAGTATGGCAACTTCAAATTTTCTTCATAAAGAGAAAATTACCTACCAAAGTAAAGTTAAATTAGAACTGTCTGTGGTAATGTCTTTTGAAAGTGTATTTTTAAATTGAAGATGCTTCCTTTAACTGTACTTTATCTGACATTTTCAAAATTTCCACTCTTTTTTCTATAGTTTGTCAAGTACTTTTCTGACAATTACCAGAATATATCTGAAAATGTTTTTTGTCCTCTCTTCTAGCAGAAATGCATCCCTGTTTCTAACAATGCACATTTATCTTACATAGTTTACATGTCCCCAAGTATCCATGTCCATCATATTCAACTAAGATTGCTGGAAAAGAACAGGGGTTTGTGAACAAGAGATTATTGTCAACACAAAACCATAAATATGAGTATTGGTAACAACTGATGAGTGTTACTGCATGTCCTTGGAAACAATCCAGGAGTAGCTGTGAAGGAACTCTGGCTTAGGCCATGTTACTTCTGTACCTCACATGTCATATTCAGGTGTCAAAACCTTCCATGCACCAAACTCTTCACAGGTCAGCTTTGATGTGCTGAAGATGACTCAAATCTGTTTAAGGTCAGAAGTGCTCTGTAGAGCTTTCTGTATGAGCTGCAGAACTGAGGGACTCAAACACCCAAAGCACATCAGGCTGGACCATGACCATTGCTGTGTGTGTTACCACAGGTGCCAGGAGGTGGACTAGAGGAAAACCACAGAGAAGCAGGTGAGGAAAGCTGTAGTGAAACACTGCAATGCTTCTGTAAACCATGAACTGCCTGTCTCTCCAAGGGACAGCCAAGGTTCTGCAGCACTGCCCCCAACTCCTTTCCAAATACAGTTCTAACTGGATGGAATTGCTTTGCAGTGTTTATCCTCCTCTTCCTGCACCCTACCAGAGTTAACAGAACTGTATTTTTGCTACCCCATAACGTCTCACACATATTTCATTCTCCAGATTTTCACCCAAGCAGCTTCCAATTAGCACTAGGTAGGTAAGAACAGTAGGTTACCTGTCAGGGTTTGCTTTACTCTGTGGTTTGCATGTCCCTCCTTGCATGAAACACAAATCCTGTGGCTGTGGCTTCCCCGAGTGGCACAGCCTTCCAGCACAAACACTGCCTGCCTGGCTCCTGCTCCGAACCTGGGGAAGACACTATTTCATCTGCCAATAATAAAGAAGCAACTGCCCTAAGTTCCCCTTCCCTGTTCACCTTGCTGTGATGGCAGTGCTGACTGCACCGTTACTGCTCTGTAAAGCAAAGGCACGTTTGTGAGGCACAATCTGTGATTCCAGCCAGACAAAAAAAAAAGCCCAGTATGAAAACAGTTATTCATATCTGTGCTAGCCTTTGTCACAGAAAAGATAACCCTCCTGAGCTGAAAGGAATGAGATCACTGATGTAAATCAGACTGCCACATTCAAGTCCCTCCAAGTTCCTAATGAGCCTGGAAGAACAAGGATACTTGGAGAAATCCAGAACAGCAAGACATAAGTTGTTGGAGCAGAGGGAAGTCCTTACTTCAGATGTTACTAAACTCTTGTGCAGCAGTGCCTGGCTTAAGCTGGTGAACTCAGAGAGCATGAAAGAAAGGGAAGGAAAAAGAGAGAGGTAACAAAAGAAGTAAGAAAGGAAGGTGGGGACAAAGGAATGAGTGAACAAAAGAACAAGGAATTTATAAAATACAGTGTTTCTAACTTGGTAGTGTTTATTATTTGAAACATGATTTTATATTTTGTTACACTCATTTTAGAAATAAAAATAATAAAATCTTGATATGAAATGTTGGTGTAAGATGTGTTATTTTCTTTGAGTTTTCCTAATCTCATAGAATTGATGGGATCCTAATTTCAGGTTTGTCCATCTTGAGTTTTCAGTAGCAATTGCAACAACTCTTTTATATAAAATTAAAGCATGTTTTGAGCCAGGCTTCAAATATAATCACTACAATCACCACAAATCAAAAGACCACTAGCAGTGTCAGCTTCACTGCCCTTCTAAGGGGGAATCTGCTTATCCTTTCTGCCACAGGATGGGGGAACATGATAACTATTGATGGCCCACTACTTATTAAGCTGTCATCAGACAACATGTTGTCATAAGCTATTATTTCTAAGTTGTTGTTAAGAAAACATCAAATAGCACTTCTGTGATATGAGCTGGTTGTTTTAACAATGGGAAAGTACGTGTTGGTATCAAAATTGAACTACATGTTAACATCAAGATTTAATTCATATTGCTATGTGGAAAACTGATCAAATATGCAAATTGCTACAATCTTGAGCAGTGTAACAGTGATTAAAATAGAAACCTGAGTCCTGTGTAATTTATACTCAATTTATATGAGGGTAATTCCATCTGGTTGCTGGAGCATGACATTCCAACTTACCTTCCTGGCCAGAGCAGTGCTGGGCAGCCCCTGCCTGTTCTGAACTTACACACAGAAAGTGGAGCTGATGGCCCACAAATTTCTGCCACTGATTTTCCTGCACTGATGTCCAGAAGACATCAGCAATGTTGCCCTGACTGGCACAAGGGTAAGTAAGTTCCAGATCTGTCCTTTTATGTGCTTCCCTTTTGTCAGAGAAGTTCCCATGGGCTGTGCCTCCTGCCCAGTGGCCGGTGGGGACAGGACCCTGCTGGTTTTACTGGGAATTCAGGGCTTCCTGCCCACCCTGGGCACTGTCTGCTTATTGGCATTGATTGCTGTCTGTTGGTCACTTCATTTTTTAAAACAGGTAGCAATATTCTTGACAGACTGCAGGTTCACAATCCAGGAGAGCTTTCTTCTGGAACTGAGGTGTTGTTTAAGAAAAATAGAACTGCTACTTTATTTTTAGAAGTTACTTTAATTAGTTCTTTGATGCTAATGATTCTGTTCCATGTTAGGGCATTAAAAACCCCTGAACACAAAGCAAAGTGCACTTCTTTAAACACTGTCACTCATTTTAGACTCCACAAAAAGCCAATTTTATTTATGTAATTACTGCAACTCTACCAGATCAAGATGTAATGAGGTGATACCATGAAGTAGGAAATGCCAACCTATCCCAAATTCAATGGAGAAACTTGTAACAGCCAACTGCAGCAGGCAGTACTGTGAGCCAGCAAATACATTTCCTTGCTCTAAACCAGGGGGAACATCCTGCTGGAAGTGCTCTTTGGAATCTGGTTCTGACACTTTTGTGGTATAATTTAGAATTATAAGGTGGGGATACCAGAATGCTCCTGTCCTGCTGCCTCTGAATGGAGCCGTCATTAAACGGTTTGATTTGTTCTAGTCCTACAGTTAATGAAGACTGGGTGGCATTTCACTGGGGTTAATGCTCTTGGTCCTTGTTATTAATTCCCCTGTAAGTACTTGCCTTTTCCTAGACTTTCCAGTTAGTTCTGCTGGGATGTTAAAAAATATTTTGATACATATGTTAGTTGTTTTAATCGTAGAGCTATAAAGAACTAAGTCAAGAAAAGCCTCTCAAGTAATACACAGGAGTTAGTTTATAAAGTAAGTAAAGTTGAACCACTAAGTAATAGTGACCACAATATAATTAACTTCAACATCCTCAGGGGAGAGATTGTACAAAAAATGAGGAAGCTAGTTAAAAAGACCCTAAAGTCAGAAGTGAGGAAATTAAAATCCTTCGACTCAGCATGGAGGCTACTTGAGCAACCCTAACAGTGTAACAGAAGGCAGCATAATCCCAAACAAAAAAGGAAGCTGACAGCAAAAATGAGCTATGGGGCTAGGGGGAGGTTCAGGAAGTTTGTATAGTCAAAAATGTATTTTTCTGAAGGTAGAATTTTAACTTGGGAAGTCAGTGGGGATAAAATGCAGTGGCTAAGACACACAGTGGAGATTAGAAGGATGACAGAGGATTTAGGGAGCAGATAGCCTGACATGAAAACAAGATTTTCTCAAGTATTAAGATGCAGCAAGCCTGCAAGAGATTTTATAAGTCCAGTGGCTATTTGGTAGAAGAGTGAGAAAGCTAATGAGAATACAGAGGCACTGAAATGGAGGTAAATGACTTGTTTGCATTAGAATTTCCACATAGAATTTAGGGAAAATAGATACACCAAATTTCCTCCTGTTATGCAACATAGGGGAGGTTTTGTCAAACACAGGAATTAAAAGATGTGCTGGAACAAATTCATAAATTAAATAAAAATACACTCCTAACACTGGAAAGTAAATAAATAAATTCTAAGGGGATTTCAGAAGAAATTCCTGAAGTACCAACAAGAATAGACAATCTGATTAAAATCAGTACCTATTCTACAGTAGAGAGCATTTGTCATCTAAAAGGTGTGAAGGGTAGTTTTGGAAATGTCAGCACAGAGATCCATAGACATAAAGAATAAAAACCATTTAAAATACAATTGCCCATCACTTAGATTAGGATGATGTGATCAGAATTGAGACCCATCCTGACAGAACCTGCTCTCCAGCCCCCAGTGTAATGACTTCCCATGGATCTACAAAGCCATTGGAATGTTTCAAAATGTACTTGTTTCCAACTGCACACGGCCTCAGAGCAAGCAGGAGGAGAAACACTGAATTTAAGGTTACTCAGCAGAGTAAGTGGCAAAGTTCTGTGGTTTGTAAAGTGAACCCTTAAAAATAGTGGGTTTGCATGGACATAGTGGTCTGGAAGATAAATAAAAACTGTTGGAAAAGGGTGGTATAACGTGGTGAGCAAAGATGAATTTCCCACCTTTGTGTTCTCTGTTGCACACTTCATGATAGGCCACAAAGCTCCTAAAGGACTTTAGGATCTTTGGATTTCATCTGAGGGGAGGAATTTGCTGATTTGCAGTGTCGAAACTTTACATTTCTGGCTTAAATTTTAATTCTTTGTGCAAAGTGAAATCAGATTGGACATTTACTTCTGATAAAGGAAATTGTAGTAAGTTATGAATCATGTTAGAAAGTGGAAAAGGGAATAAAGCCAGTAGTAAATCCAGTAGTTTATTGAAATCATAGAAAGATCTGAAAAGCATTTGGGGAAAGGGAACATGCAGTATTTCTTAGGAAAGCATATATTGCTCAAGTTTGCACAATTAATTTTCTGTAAGTGAGAGATCCTGGCATTCAAATGAATTCTAGTGCTTTGTCAAGACTGGAGTCTGTTGCATTGTCACACTCAGAATTACATTCTGATACTGTTGAATGTTTCTATTCCTAAGAATGTCCCCTGTTTCACTTCCTGTGCTCCCTTGTGTTGGGGTTGGTGCAGTTGTGCTGCTCCCTGGAGTCCCTGATGGCCACAGGCTGTGCTGTACAGGGACATGAGCAGACAGTGCAGCCCTCTGTGGGAGGGGTTATAAATCCAGCCCTGAGTTCCAGACTTGCACCCAAACCCTCACTCTGACAGGTGAGCACCTCAGTCAGCCTGATCTCTGTGCAGCACAGGCTGCTCTGTTAGAGCTGAACGGAACTACCATTCCCATTTCATCTGCCTTTGCATTTCATCCTTCAGGACTGTTGGCTGAATCCTGGATTCTGACATCTTGTCCTTCTTGGTTTCCCTGACCCTGTCTTTTCATGGTTCTTCGGTTGCTCTAATAATTTCTTCATTTATCCTCCATCCTGACATCACATCTCCAACTCTCTGAAGGTATTTAGCAGAGTTATATTTTTGCTGCCTTCTTCCCCTTCCAATCCAATCTTATATTGGTGCAATCTCATAGTCAAACACAGATTCACATCATCCCTGTGTTGCCAAGCGTCAGATCCATTTATTTACTCCAAACCTCTCTTCTCCCATTTGAACTGAAATCTCATGTTGTCTTTGTACAGACCTCACCATCATCTGCTGCTGAGAATGGGGCTAAAGAGAGTACCTTCCACCTCTGCTCCTCTGCAGGCTTTCCCTGCCCATTCCTTAATCACTGTGACCATCCTGCATGTCATGTGTCATTCAGGTTCCTCACCATGGATGGTCAGTGCTTCTGGTTTGAAAATATATTTTACTTGAAGAATGTCCAAAACACTTTATCTCAAAACATAAACCAAACCAAACCCAACCAGACAACAACAAAGGAGAGTTTAAACCTCGAGCAGGCAGAGGGTAACACACTGAGGAGCCTGAGTGGTGCAGCACTCTGCCCACAGCAGAGGGACAGCACGGGGAGCAATGAGTGACCTGCTGGTGCGCTGCCCCCCGGGGCTGTGCCTGCGACCCCAGAGCTGTGCCCAGCGAGGAGAGGAGTTCCCCCCAGGGCCCTTCCAGCCCGAGCTCCTCCCGGAGCCTCCTGGCGTGGGGCCCAATTAGTGCCACTTGTGCCGGGGAAGGTTTTAGAGACCTGCTGAAAGCGGCTCCAATAGGATTCCCAGATTAACTTTGCCCAGGCCACTGTACGGCCCCAGAGCCCTCCATCGCTTTCATTCAAGGCAGATTTTCACTGCAGGCAGGAGGAGGTTTTGACTAATGAAGGATCAGGCCCATCCTTCTGGTAATTTTTTATCGTTACCTCGTTCCTATTGTGCCGGCCACTTTTCAGTCTGTGTTTTTATTGTCTTTTCTAGAAATCAGTAATAGTAATATTTACTGCTTCTGTTAAGTGCTTATGGTTGTATCAGTAAAAACAGGTAATATTTAATTTCTAGAATTACCCACCTAGTACTGAACTAAAAAAGCCCATATAAATCATTCCAAATGGGCGCCTTGAGAGATGTCAAGTCCCAAGTTAAGCATTATAAATGCTGGAAAGATGCAGAACAGAAACTAAATATAAGGTCCTCCAGATATAATTCTTTTTAAAAAAAAAAAAGGTTAATTATTCCCAGATACCAAATCTCACCAGAATGAAAGAAACAGAGGGGAAAAGACTTGCTTAGTAGTCATCCAACCCTGAATTTGGGCTGTGAAACCTTGTTGTCCCATGATCATTTTCTTTTGCTATGACCCAAATATGAACTGTACACAAAGAAAGAGAAAGAAAAAAGGAAACCGAGCTAAAATTAGCCTCCTGCTCAGAGGGCACTGGGTTATCTTGTCTGTTTCTTATCCAAAGATAATAAAAAATAAACTTGAGAATTTGTGTAATTCCCTGATGTACTCGAGCTAGAGCACATTAACTGTTAAATTCTCACTGTATCATTTGTAGTGACCACTGTTTAAAATGCAGTGGAAAGCATTAGCATTGTAAAACGTTAATTGGTTATGTTGTGATTGCAGGAGCAGGGCAGACATCCTTTGTGCTGGTCAACATTTTAAGCTGAATTGTAATGCTTAAGTAAACAACAAAAGACAGATTTGTAAATAAGCGAAATGATTGATAAAATACAGGGAGGGAAAACATAAAATTACAAACCAATATCTTCTGTTTAGGAACTGATAACTGTTGAGGAAAATAAGGGCTTGTTCAAAGGGACTGAGCCCGAGGGTGTGTCCGACCTGCACTTGGTGCTGGCTCAGGTCAGACTGAAGTGTATCACTCAAAACTATTTTAAGAGAAATTGCTCCCTGCCATGTAAATTCCTGCTCGCCAGTGATTGCTCACAAATACTCCACTGGGGAAACTGAAATCATTCACTAAACAATTTAAAGCTGAAGTGGAACGTGCTGGCTGCTCCAGCTCGGCTCACCAGTGTGCTCAGACCCAGGACTCCGTGCCAGCCTAACAACACGTTTGGAAATATCTGGGGTGCCCATTTTGGCCCTTGTAACGAGGCAGTGAGGCCAGAAGTGGTAACTGGTGGACAGACAATGAGTACATGAACGGCTTCTGCTGCTAATCCAGGCATTGTCCCTTCCCCGTGGGGATAGCACAGGACTGCAATCAGTACCTTGTACTAGTGCAAAGCATACTATTCAACATATATTATTTAACACAGTGCCAACTTCATGGATCTGCTGTGAAACTAATACTTCTAATAAGTTGCAAACCCAGGTGCTTCCTATCCCTGATTTCTGGGTTTCCTCTCCCTTTCCCCTGTTCCCCTGCCTGCCCTGCTGGTGGCTCAGCTCAGCAGCGTTTCGGTGGCCCCGGTGCTGCCTCCCGAGCTCCTGCGTACCTGTGGCTGTGCTTCCTGCCCTCCCCTCGCGGCAGTGGGTGCCACCCCGAGCCCCGAGCCGTGTCCCAGGTGCCCCGGTGTCCCTGCTGTCCCCCGTGTCCCTGCTGTCCCCCGGGAGCCGGGGCCGGGGGTGCAGGCTGGGTTTAATGAGCGCGTCTTCACTGACAGATTCATTATTTGTGTTCGGTCGCTTCAAGTCAAAACTGATTAGTTACACTTACTGCAGCAAAGATTTAATGATTTTATTGTTTATCTTCAATTTATTTTGATTAACATCTCCGTTCTTTTCATTGCAAGTGCAATTAGGTGTAATATAACAGAGACTACTTTAATTTTGCTGAAATTAAGATGAATAAGTGACGGATTATGGCACTTTGTTTAACAAATAAATCATAGTTAAGAGGACTGTATTAGTAATAAATGAAAAAACAGACAATCTAATTAAAATGCATGGAGCTGATTGTTCAAGTTTCCAGAAATGTAATGAATTTTCATTTTAGAAATCAACTAGATTTAGGTGTAGTACTTATTTATTGACAGTAAGATGACAGAAAGGCACGTTATTTTGTAAATCATCTTAATTTCTTTTATTGTGTTGTTAGAAGGAAGTACAAGCAACAAAATGAAGATGTACATTTAAATTTTTAGAAGCTAAGATTAATTTGTCAGGGAACACTGCAATTAAGGTATGGCTAAAAAAGAGACTGAGGTACTGGAATGGAGGGAAAATTCATTAGTCCAATTCTCACATGTTCAAACTTCAGCGTTTTCTGCAACAGATGAATATTCTCCAGGTCCCAGCCACAATTTTCTTTTAAGTTCATAAGATTCAATCACTGCCACACAGCCAAAGCCTCAAGATGTGTAAGATGGAAGAAAGAACTACCATGAAGAAAACTGAACTCAACAAACAGTGAGCAAATCCCGGTTGCTCCACACAAGCATCCCAAATGACAGGGCAAGGAGCAGGGCAGCAGGCCCAGAGCCACTCACTGTGGGGGTCGGATGGGCTTAACTTCTGATTGAGCAAAACCAAGGGGAAAACGAACCCTTCAGAATCAGAAACTTTATCCCTCTGATGTTTAAAAGACCTTGTATTCGACAGGACAGCTTTGAAGATAAAGACCGAGCACTCCCAGCTACGGCTGCTGAGCACCCACACTGTGTGAATGCACTTCACTCCAGTTTTGCTCAGCTCACTCATGGCAGCAGGAGCCAAGCAGGCATTTCTGAGCACGCTGGGCTGCATTTCTGCTGCTGCTGTGCCTTCCCAGGCCCTCCTCACAGAGCCTGCAAGGGCCGGGCCCTGCTCTGCATGTGTCCCTCACCCTTCCTGGCCAGTGGCTCTGGGATGGCCACCATGCCAATTTGCCAGCACCAATGAGCAGTGCCACCCCTGGCTGCAGGCACAGGAGAACTCTGAGCCAAGGCCTGGGCACTGCGGATGGCCGAGGAGGAGGAGGGACTGACTGCTCCCTTTCCCTTAATGTGCAATATCTTTTTTATTTTGGCTGTAGGAGGATTTTATTCCAGGGGTTAAGGTTAGAGAGGACTAAGACAGAGCAATGTATTCTCTGTTAAGACCTCATTTTGATTTTTCTCCCCTTTGTATCAGGAATTGGCAGGGCAAGGAGAGAAGAGGAAACAGAGAATGCAATTCGTAAGATCACAAAACCTGCAAGAGTACTTTGTTCTTCCTAAACTTTTAAACACTCTTCTTATATTACTGTTTCTCTCTTTAACTGCTTTAAAACATTTTTCAGGTATTTAGAATAAAGCCAGGATTGAAAGAAGTGCTTATTAGATTCAGTAGCAATTTTTTGTTGAATATACAAGAATTTCAGTGGCAATTTTGTTTCAGCTATGGATCTGCCTCATAGCTCTAAAACAGACCTAAAATTGTATTATAACCAATGTCTGCAACAAAAAAAAAGGTAATTGAAAAACAATTCCTGCCTTATAGGTGTAGTGGGAAAAAATCCCTAAAGCCAGTTATTAGTGTAAAATAAAGGGAAGGAGGAGGTGGAGTGAGCGTCTTGTAAGGCCTCCTTTCTTTGTCCCTGATCACATTGATCTGATCGACTCACTACGTTAAATAGGTAGCTCTTCCTAAGTGTATAAAATCAAATTAATAGATAAATCCAGGTGCTTTTAACAAGGCAGGATGCCAACTTATTTACAAGTGTTTTTCTGCATGTCAAAATTCCTCTTCTAATATTAGTTTTCAGTGTTTAATAAGTAAGTAGATGGTGGGTAGAGACAGAGCAGGAGGGAGAAGCAGAAGGAGGGATGTGATGGCCAATGGACCCATGCAGGGCAGCCCTGCCTGGAGCAGAGCCCCGGCCCCAGCTGAGTGTCAGCAGGAGAGGGGAGAGCCGAGCAGGGGGAGCTGAGCAGGGCTGGGGGCTGCAGCCTGGCAGCACCACTGGTGTGAGCAGGCCATGATTGATCTGCCACCAGAGGCCCATTGGACTGGGCGCAGAGCCCTCCTGATCTCAGTCCCTCCTGCCTCCCTCCCCGTGCTGTCCCTGCCCCTGTCCCTGTCCCTATCCCTGTCCCTGTCCCTGCCCCTGCCCCTGCCCCTGTCCCTGTCCCGGTCCTGGTCCCTGCCCCTGCCCCTGTCCCTGTCCCTGTCCCTGTCCCTGTCCCTGTCCCTGTCCCTGTCCCTGTCCCTGTCCCTGCCCCTGCCCCTGCCCCTG
>JAWWEV010000039.1:1196641-1253638 GCA_035583235.1 Hafferia zeledoni | reverse complement strand
CAGGGGCGGTTCTGGGGTTGGGGCAGTTTTGGGGGGCAGCAGGGGCAATTCAGGGGTTGTGGCAGTTCTGGGGGGCAGCAGGGGCAGTTACAGGGTTAGGGGTCAGTTCTCAGCCTGGGGGGTAGTTATGGGGCTGAGGGGCTCAGCAGGGACCGTTTTGGGATGGGGGGTCAGTTATGGTGCTTGGGGGAAGTTCTGGGGGCAGGTGGGCAGCAGGGGCAGAGCCGGGGCTGGGGGGCAGTTGTGGGACTGGAGGGGCAGGGCTGGGGGGCAGTTGTGGGTGCGAAGGCACAAACCGGAGCAGACCCCGCTCAGTCCGTCCCTTTACTCCCAGCCCGGGCAGCGGCAGCACCGGGTGGGCGCAGGACCCGCGTAAGGCACAGCGTGGGGGGCTCTGCGGGCTCGGCCCCTCCGGCCCCGCCCCAGTCCGGGAGGGCTCAGCCCCGGCTCCCTCCGGGGGTCTCCGGCCATCCCGGGGGTCTCCGGCCGCCCCGGGGCCGTTCTAGGGGCTGTGGTTCAGGGACACCTCGGCCAGGCGGTCCCCCAGCTGCTGGATCTGCCGCGCCGAGGCCGTGTCGGGCAGCAGCACCTCCACGCTGTAGCTCACCTTCTTGGAGTGCAGGAAGCTGTACGTGTTGTCGAAGCGCAGCACGTCTGGGGGAGGGACGGGGCGGGCGGTCACAGACACGGGGGGAGCACCCTGGGGGTCCCCCAGCACCCTGGGGATCACAGACATGGGAGGAGCACCCCAGGAGTGAAGGACATGGGGGGAGCACCCCAAGGGTCAGGGACGGGGAGATCAGCACCCCGGGGGTCAGGGACAGGGGTCACTCACAGATGCCGGGCGTGGAGCAGGTGAGGGAGCCGTCCTCGGGCACCATGTGGGCGTTGTAGCGCTGGTTGGGGAACACCTCGGTCATCTCCCCCGCCCGCTGCCGCTCCCCGATCTTGGTCTTCAGGTACACCCCAAAACCCACATCGGCGCCCTCCGAGCGGAACTGCCACCTGCGCCGGGCACGGGGGGGTCCCGCGGTGAGGTGGGGGCACCACCGAGGTGTCACCCCCTCCCTCCCTGCAGCGCGGACCCCCCCGCTCACCTGAGGACGCAGCCGGGGAAGAGGATCTCGTACTCCACCTGGTGGGACGACCCCCTGTTCACCACCACCGAGTGCTCGTACTGCTGCGCCAGCTGGTCCCGCACGTAGTAGCTCTGCGGCACGTCCCCCCCGTAGTTGATCTGGGAGGGGAGGGAGGATGTGGGGACGGGAGAACGACCCAGCACCCCTAAAGAACCCGGCAGGGGCTTCTCCTACCTTGCTGGAGCACTTCGGGTCCCCGTCGGGGTCCGTCAGGGTGCCCCCGTACTCCACCGGGATCTGCTCGGGGTCGATGTACTTCTGCAGCACCTCCTTCCAGTTGGCTGGAGGGGTGACAGTGGGTTGGGGGGTCTGTGAGCCCCAGCCCACTGGGGAGCCCCCCAGGGTTGGGGTTTTCCCTCTGGGTGAGATGACAGCAGAGTGTCAGCCCCGTTTTGGAGGCTCCGGGGAGGGTCAGGACTCACATCCCAGCACCACGACCTTCTTGCGCGTGTCCTCGCTCAGGAAGTGCTTGACCAAGTTATAGGCCACGGGGAAGATCTTGGGGGCTGGGGGACAGTGAGGGGTGTTAGGGAATTGCCAGCACTCAGACAAAGGGAACAGGACCCTGGGGCTGAACTCACCCTTCACAATAAACAGGCGCTTGAGGGACTCTGGGAAGTTCTCCTCGAACATGGACAGGAGCTGCAGGACGTGGGGGAGCTCAGGTCACCCATCCCACAGACCCACCAGGATCCCCACCCCAAAACACTGGGGGGTGTGGGGCACTGCAGGGACCTGCTCCTGCATCATCCCTGGGACCAGGGGCCAGCCTGGATCCCTGTGGTCCTCCAGGAAAGGGGGGTGGGCAGGAGCCCCTCACCTCCCCGTACGCCTCCACAGCTGGTTTCCAGAGGTGCTTCAGGCCCAGGCCCTCGCAGTCATAGATCATCATCACCATCTCGACCTTCTTGCCCAACTGGGGCAGGAGGATGGGGGGTTTAGGGAGGACCCATGTGAGGGTCCAGGGATGGGGTGGGCCCTGACAGGCTGGTCCCCTCCAGCCAGAGCTTCCTCCCAAGTGTTGGTGTGGGGAGAAGGGACATCACAGGAGCTGGGGGTCCCAGCTGGGACAGGGACATGGGCTTGGGGTCAGGGGCTGGTGGGGGTGGATAGGACATGGACATAGGGGGCCAGGGAGGACCTTGGGTTGTGAGAATGGACCAGAAATGGACATACAGGGTGGGCAGGGACATGGTCTATGGTGGGGGTGGACAGGACATGGACTTGTGGGGCTGGAGAGGATATTGAGTGGGGGAGATGGGCAGAACATGAACTTGTGGGGCAGAGTGGGATGGACTGAACATGGACCTATAGGGCTGGTGACTGAAGACATTGGCTGGTAGGGATGGCCTAGAGATGGACATATGGGGCTGGGGAGGACATTGGGTGGGGGAGATGGACAGGACATGGACTTGTGGGTCTGGGGAGGACATTGGGAGGGGAGATGGACAGGACATGGACCTGTGGGGCTTGGGAGGACATTGGGAGGGGAGATGGACAGGACATGGACTTGTGGGGCTGGCAGAGACACAGGTTGTGGGATAGGACATGGATCTAAAGGGCTGGGGAGGACGTTGGGGGTGGAGATGGCCCCGAGATGGACTTGTCAGGTGCCCACCTTGTGGCTCTGCTGCTCGCACTCGTGCCGCAGCACCTCACAGTCCCGGAACTTGTTCTTGAGCAGGTCCTGCTTGGAGGCGGAGAACAGCAGCCCCTTGGCGTCCAGCGGCCCGATGATCTCGTACCACACCGGGCTGCCCTCCCGGTCGTAGCCGCACAGCCCCCCGGACATGTATTTGCGGATCACCTGCGGGAGCACGGCGGGGGGGCTCAGGGCACTGCCCACCCCTGAGGGGCTCAAGGGAACGGTCCCCTCCAGGGCCACGCCCCCGGGGCCGGGGACACCCACCTCAGGTGGCTCCCAGGCGATGATGTTGTCGGCGTCCATGTGCTTGCGGACCTCGAGGTGCTGCAAGGGGGCAGAGCGAGCCGGGGTGAGGTTTGGGGACCCCATGGGACAGGGTGCATCCCGTGGGCAGGTCACCCTTGCTGGAAGAGAGGGGCCCAGAGGGGCCCACATCAGGCTGTCCCATGGCAGGGGACAGCCTGATGACACCCCAAAAGCCCCTCTCACCTTGCGGAGCATCGCCTCTGCCTTGGGCAGGTCGAAGGCACGCGCTGCAAGAGAGCAGAGGGGTCAGCCCCCTGCCAGCCCCCCGTGGGTCTCCCAGCCCCTCCAGAGGTGCTCCCCACTTCAGGGTTACCTCGGAGCCATTTCAGCAGGAAATAGTCGTCCTGAGAGGGCAGAGAGGGCAGCACGTCCTGCAGCTTCTCTCGGAACTGCGGGGACAAGAGGGAGAGTCGGCGAAGGGGTCCTTGATCCCTCCCCAGAAACCCCAAGGCTGGAGGTTTGTCCCCTCCTTGTCGCCCCAAACACACCCCAGCCGAGACTGGGATGTTCCCAGGGAAGGGTCACGCTGTGCCCCGTCCCTGCTGCCACGTGCAGCCGGATCACCGGTCACCTCCTGGCAGGGGACTGTCCCCGGCCGGCCACCAGCACCAGGCGTCCCCAAACATCAGGTGTGCCCAAGCCTTGCGCAAGGGAGTGAGTGTGGGCTGTCACTGCCCTGCTGGGGCCAGACAGACCAGTCCCCTCCAGTGACATCCTCTGGGATGGGCTGTCACTGCCCTGCTGGGGCCAGACAGACCAGTCCCCTCCAGTGGCATCCTCTGGGATGGGCTGTCACTGTCCTGCTGGGGTCAGACAGACCAGTCCCCTCCAGTGACATCCTCTGGGATGGGCTGTCACTGTCCTGCTGGGGTCAGACAGACCAGTCCCCTCCAGTGACATCCTCTGGTATGCATGGAGCAGGTTCCTGTGTGTCCCCTGCTCCAGTGACACCCTGGTGGAGCACAGGAAGGAGGGTGTTGGTCTTCAGGGCTCGGGGTTTGGGGGATTTGGGGTTCCCTCGTGGAGGGACCGGACAGACCAGTCCCCTCCTGTGGCATCCTGGGGATGGAGCCAGTCACCAGGAGATCACGACATGTCCCCCCTGTTTCAGTAACACAGCTGTGGGTCCCAGCCCCCCAGTGCAGGCAGGAGGAGGTTGGGCTGCACTGGGGGGGTTGTGGGATTTGAGGTCCCCCTGGGGAGGGATCAAGCAGACCAGTTCCCTCTGGTGATATCCTTTGGGATGGAGTCAGTCACTGTGTATCCCCCTGCTCCCCCTGTAGCCCCCCGAGTGTGTCACAGCCCCCCTGGCGCAGGCAGGAGGGTATTGGGGTGCAGGACTGGGGGGTTTGGAGGATCTGGGGTCCCTTCTCCACGTGGCCCTGCTCACCCAGGGCCCAAATCTCCGTACCAGCTGAGGCCCTTCCCTTAATGGCCCTGATTAGCTTATCTCCCGCTGAATTTAGGGGTAATTAAACCCGGGATTACCTCCTTCACCCTGGGACAAACCCACTGCTGGCGGGCGGACGGACGGGTTCGGCCACTCACCTCCCTCTCCTGCCCAGGGCACAGCTGGCACCGGGCACAGTTTGGGCTCCGTGCCCCACACCTGCCCCTGCCCCCCAGCCTGGCACCCAACAGGGTCATCGTCCGCCCGTGGAGTTTGGCTGGGTCCGAAAGGCAGTGATAAGATAAAGGCACGGGGGTGCCCTCGTGGTTGGGGTACAGTGAACCCCGATAAAGGCTGGCACCCCATCAGGGGCTGGCAGAGGTGGGCAACAGTCACCAGTTCCAGGTGACCCCAGTCCTGTGAGCCCCACAGTGGGGTGGGAGGTTCCCCAGTCCCATGGGAAGGGCAGGAGAGGGATGTGGCACTTGTCGGTGCCCAGTGCAGGGGTCACCAGTGGGCCACAGGTGTTCCCGATGGGCAGCACCACGGGGGGATCAGCCCATGGATTGAGTCCTGGGGTGGGATGGAGGTGGCAGGAGACCCCGGTTCCAGGGGCCCTGTGGTGAGAGGGGAGGGCAGGAGGTTCCCCAGTTCTGTGGGAGGGCCAGGAGAAGGTTGTGAGGTCACCAGTGGGATGGTCCAGCCAGAGGGACCCCCAGGACCCACTCAGGAGTCCCTGATGGGCAGCACCACGGTGGGGCTCAGCCCGTGGGTTTGGGGTCTGGGATGGGGGGGTAGAGGCAGTGAGAGCCCCCCGGGGCCAGCTTTGGGGTCTGAAGGCTATTGGAGCCCCCCCGGGGCTGGGAGCAGGGGTGATGCTGGGGGGTTTGGGGTGCGGAGCCCCCCGAGGCGAGGAGCGGGGGTGATGCCAGGGGGCTTGGGGTGTGGGATGGGGGAGCTGGAGGCAGTGGAAGTCCCCTGGGGTCGGGAGTGGGGGTGATGCTGGGAAGTTCGGGGTGCAGAGCCCCCCGGGGCCGGGAGCGGGGGTGATGCCAAGGCAATTGGGGTGCGGTGAGAGTGTGTGGAGCCCCCCGGGGCCGGGAGCGGGAGTGATGCCAGGGGGATTGGGGTATCCGGAGCCCCCCGGGGCCAGGAGCGGGGGTGATGCCAGGGGGATTGGGGTATCCGGAGCCCCCCGGGGCCAGGAGCGGGGGTGATGCCGGTATGTTTGGGGTGCAGGGCGGGGGTGATGCCCCTCCCCGCGGCGGGCGGCGGATTCGGGAGCCCATCGGGGCGGCTCCTGGCGTTCCCCCCGCAGCCCCCGGCCCCCCGCCCCGGCTCACCTGGGCCAGCACCTCCGCCTGCCGCGGGCTCAGGTCCCCGACGCGGCCGCTCATGGTGCGCTGCGGGCGGCTCTGCCGGCCCCGCCGGCCGCGGAGGCTCCAGCACCGCCCCGGGACCGCCCCCGCCCGGCACGGCCCGGCCCAGCCCGGCCCCCCCGCACACCCCCGCGGCCTTGGACCCTGCCCGACCCCCGCCCGCCCGGTCAGCGCCCGCCGCCGCCCCGGGAGTGGGGGCGATGGGGGCGATGGGTTGGGGGCATAGGGGATATGGGGACAGAGGGGGACTGGGGTCTGTAGGGGAGTGGGGGGGAGTATGGGGGCTATAAGTGGTACAGGGGACACGGGGGAACACAGAGGGGCTATAGGGAATATGGAGGGTATGGGGGCTTTGGGGCACAGGGAGTCATGTGGAGTGGGGGAGACATGGAGGGGTATGGGGGCATGGGGAGTGTGGGGAATGTGGGAGGCCACAGGGAATATTGGGGGCTACAGGGAATATGAGGTCATGGGGGCCTTAGGGGGTATGGGGGCTTAGGGGGATATGGGGGGCTTAGGGGGAATGGGGAACATGGAGGGCTATGGGGGCACAGGGGGTATAGGAGGTATGGGGGGCATGGTATGAGGGCCTGGGGAGTGTGGGGGCCATTGGATTATGGGGGGCATGAGGGTGTGGGTCAGTGGAAGTTATGGAGGGTACAGGAGGGTGGGAGCCCTATGAGAGTTTGGGGGACACAGCAGGGTGTGAAAAGACATAGGGGTATGGAAAGAGTGGGGGCATTGGCTGTGGGGTGGGAAATGGTGGTGTGGGGCAGGTGGCAGGGAGGGGAGACAGAGATGGGGACAGGGGACAGGTGGGAACAGGGCGAGAGCACAAGGGCCAGGGACTGGGGCAGGGTGTGCAAGGGAGGGGGGACAGGGACCATAGCCAGGAATGGGGGCCTGGCCAGGAGAGGAGGTCCCTGTGGGTCCCACAAGCCCTGGCACCTGCGGCTGCTCTGGTTGGGGTCCAGAGCAGGGGAAGGTTCTCCTGTCCCCATTGTCCCCTCACATGGGTCTGTGCATGTCCCACGGAGCCAGGGATGTCCCACGGAGCCCTGTGTCCCCCAGGGACACATGGATGTCCCGTGGAGCTCTGCATGTCCCATGTGTGTCCCACAGAGCCAGGGATGTCCCACGGAGCCAGGGATGTCCCACGGAGCCCTGTGTCCCCCAGGGACACCTGGATGTCCCATGGAGCTCTGCATGTCCCATGAATGTCTAATGAAGTCATACATGTACCTCATGTCCCATGAAACATGTCCCTTGGGGATGTGGATGTCCCACAAAGCCATGTGTCCCCCCCAGAGCTGTGGATGTCCCATGGAACCATCTGTGTCCCATGGAGCTGTGCATGTCCCAAGGAGCCATATATGTGCCATACATGTGTCCCTTGCGTCCATGGATGACCCGTGGGACCTGTGCATGTCCCATGGATGACCCATGGAGCCACACATGTCCCACGGAGCCATCTGTGCCCCCTGGAACCACAGGAAGCCGTCCACATTCCACAAACCAATGGATGCTCCGCAGAGCCATTCACATGCCGTGCGTGTCCCCCGTGTGTCCCCTCCCTCCGCCGGGCAGCTCTGGCAGCCACAACCCCACTCTGGTGTCCCCCCGAGGCCACACAGCCCCACCCGGGTGCCGCCGTTCCCGGCCGCTTCCCGTGCCAGCCGTGCCCTGGATGTTGTTTATGGCACAGCCGGACCGTCGCAATCGGGATGTTTTGCCATGTGGTTAAACCGGCTCCGGTCGCGGCCGTGGGAGGAGGGGCCGTGCCCAGACCGTGATTAAATCCGCGCGGTTACAACACCGGGGAAAGGGGGACACGGGGACACACCCGGCCCCTCCCGCGGCTCCAGCGCGGGGTCCCACGGCCCCCAGTCCGCCCCCAGCGTGGCCCCTGCCCAAAGCAGGTCAGCTCGTGCCCGTGCCGGGGCTAATCCACCCGGCAAATCCCCGGCGGCGGCGACACATGGGCCGGGCACACGTGGCGGGAGCGGGGCGGGATTGGCACCGAGGAGGGGGGGGAGGCGAGGAGGGGCAGTGAGGAGAGGGGCAGCTGGGGTTTGGGGTACTCGGGTGTCAGTGTGTCCCTGCCACACAGGAGTGTGCCTGTGTCGCCCAAGTGTGCGCGCATGTCACACAGGTGTGTGTCTGTGTCACCCAGGTGTGTGTCTGTGTCACCCAGGTGTGTGCCCATGTCACCCAGGTGTGTGTCTGTGTCACACAGGTGTGTGCCCACGTGCATCCTGTGGCTGTGGTTGCAGGGTTGGGGTGCCCCTATGTGCCAGGCCTGTGTCTCCTGGCTGTGTTCCCCAGGCCACCCGTGTTCCTGTGGTCCCAAGGTATCCCCGTGTCCCCCTGCAGCCACACGTGGATGGACTGTGGGGGCTGTGTCCCCGTGCCTGTCCCTGTCTTTCCCCCTCTCCCTCTCCTGGAGTCAATTGCTTTCCTGATCCCAATGCCCGTATTTGTCCCTGTCCTGCTGCCTGTGCAGGTTCCCGTCCCTGTGTTGTCCCTGTCCCTCTCCCTGTCCTGGTGTCCGTTTCCATCCTGGTCCCAGCCTTTGTCCCTTCTCTCTCTCACTCCCAGTCCCTGTCGCTCTCCTCCTCCTGGTCTCCGCCTCTGTTCCCATCCCGGTCTCATTTCCTCTCCTTGTCACTGCCCCGTCCCTGTGCCAGTGCTGGTTTCTGTTCCGGTTCTGGCCTTTGCCCCTGTGTCGGTTCCCATTCCCTGCTCCCTGTCCCTCTCCCTGTCCCCAGTGCCATTCCTGCCCCCGCGCTGTCCCGGTGCCCAGCCTGGTCCCAGCCCTTTTCCCAGTCTCAATCCTGGTCCCTGCTCTCTGCCCCCCTACTGGTCTCCATGCTCATGCCCATCCCCAAGGCAGTCCCTGCCGCTATCCCTGTCCCTGTCCCTGTCCCTGTCCCTGTCCCTGTCCCTGTCCCTGTCCCTGTCCCTCTCCCTCTCCCTGTCCCTCTCCCTGTCCCTGTCCCTCTCCCTGTCCCTGCCCCTGTCCCTGCCCCGGTGTGGGGCTGGCACAGCCGCTGGGCAGGGGGCTCAGGGTGGGGCTGACACACAGCACAGGGGTTGAAGGTCACGGCTGCTGGAACTCTGTGAGGACTGACAGGGGAGAGCCAGCTCAGCCTGCTGCTCACTGCCTACCTTGCCTTGGGAACTCCAGAGGTTGGCAAAGCCCCCAGTGCACGTCCCCACAGACCCAGCAGCACAGCATTCCCCGAGCAGAGACACCAGCCAAGCCTCGCTCTGCTCTCTCCTTCCCTCTCGCTGTCTCTCTCGCACACACTCACGCACACACTCACGCACACACTCACGCACACACACACACACACACACACACACACACACACACGCGCGCTCTCCCCACCCCTTCCACCTTCCCGTGCTCTGTGGCTGGCAGAAACCTCTAGATCTACAAATATTAATTACAAAGGACAACGAAAGGTAAGAAGGCGCCAATTATCCAAAGGTGTCGTGATGTTATTTCAAGGCAATTGCAAATGTGTGCGGGGAGGATTTCGCCCCAGTGATTCCTGGCTGATGGGCTGATGGGCACCGGAGCCGGATCCCTCCCAGAACTGCTGCAGCTTTGCCTTAAACCACACACTCTCCAGCAGGAGCCAGCAGCATGGGCCTTTCTGAATCCTCCTTTTATTTCATTCATTAAGGGCATTAGGCAAGTTGGAATTTGTATGGAAAGGATCCTGTGGGAATACTGTCTCCAGGGTAGGTATTTTCATGACTTTCCACATCCTGGGGCTCTCTCTGTATCTCTTCTCTTTCTCTCTCTCTACTGTTAGATGGAGCTTTAAAGGAGGCTGCCCTCATCTTCCACCTCATCTGGGCAAAGGAAATATTCTGAGCTGCATATATTGAGTGACAAAATATTTTATTTCTTTTATAAAGTGGCAGTTACTAAGAAATTGTGCGACCTTTCCTGATTAATTTTGTCAATGGGCTTTGTTATTATCATTATTATTCCTATTCCTGTTTTCAGGTTTTTCTCACACAGGAATTTTTAATGGCAATTGCCTTCATTATCCAAAAAGAAAGAGATAGCAGACTGGACAACAGCAAAATAATATTAATCAAACAAAGGCAGAGTTTAAATTGAAAGGGCTGTTGTGTTCTCATAAAAGCAGGACAATCTCAATACTCCAGCTCATTTCACTTGGCAAAAGAACGTGGCATCAGTTTTTTAACTTTAAAATAGTTTAATGAACACGAATGGAGAAATAATTTTTCTGTGTACTTAGCAGTCTATAAAGAAGAGAGAATGCTTTAACTTTGATCGCCACAATTAGTTCCCTGGGTATCTGGAGGGGACCAGGGCAGCCCTGGGAGCCTCAGTTCTTTGGATACAAAAGCATTTAGATCGCTTTAGAGCAGTTAATCCTGAGACTGGCTAGGGTCCCTTTTGTTTTCTAACTCCATTGTGGGTTTTGTTCAGTTTTTTCTATTCGCATGATTGACTGCCCAATGGATGCTAATTATCCAAATGTCGCTTCTGTCCTTTGAGTGACTTTCTATGTATTATGGGCAACTGTCATGCATTCTGTCATTCTATATCATATTACATGTATTATCATATGAAAATGGTACTCTGCATAAAGGAAGGTGTCTGAACCAGCAGATGCTGCAGATATTTAGAGGACTTGCCTAATCTGAATGGATTTTCTATAGAAAAATTGGTCAGGAAGCATATAGGGGAGAGTCAGAAATTGAAAGTTTATCAGGTAATTATTTTTGTCCTTTTGCTGTTTACATGATAATGTACAAAGCATTAACTGTCCCTGCTCCTGAAATCTGCAGCCACCTTCCTCCTCCCGAACCAGGCAACCCGTCTGTATTTATTAGAGTATGACAGCTTAAGCTAATTAAACTGATATCTGTCTAAAATAATAAGCCCAGAAAGTCAGAATAAACATTATGATTATAAGCAGAAAAGGCAGCTATACAAATGTAGCATCAGTGTTATATTTTAATGATAAACCGAAATTCCTGTATGAAGAACGCTGGATGTGGAATTACGAATGATAATAAAGTTCTGCAAAGACATTTTTCACCATAAATATTTTGCTTAGATCTGTATCTCTTTCCATGATTTTAATAAGGCTGAGGACTAACACAGCTGTGAACGTGAATATTTTTTTATTTTATACATATATGAATATATATTTAAAAGGATATGAAGGCAAAGGTTTTTACTGCAATTTTCCCACTAAGATAAACTTACCACACCTCGGTGTAACGTGCATGCCAACACTTACCAGGAATGCAAGATTTATAACGATAGGGCTTTTTAGATTTGCACTCTGGGGTCCGTTGAATCCAGAGGCACATCCTGAGTTTCCCATCCTAAAATGTTGGGGTAGTGTTTTATATCTGCCATTGATATGAAAAACTGTGGATATGTAACACTGAAATTCATGATCTTGAGCTTCATCAAATGTATGTGCAGTGTTTCCACTCATGGTAAGGCTAAAATGGGAAATCTGTGCTTTAGGAACCAGCACAGAGATGCCGTGGAAAGACCTGCTCTGCT
Source organism: Hafferia zeledoni (assembly GCA_035583235.1). Classification (NCBI taxonomy): domain Eukaryota; kingdom Metazoa; phylum Chordata; class Aves; order Passeriformes; family Thamnophilidae; genus Hafferia; species Hafferia zeledoni. The sequence goes on along the minus strand of JAWWEV010000039.1, from coordinate 1,242,210 downwards.
GTCTCAAGGTGCTTTGAAATTGGCCATGATCAAATATAGATGATCAAGCTGTGCTTGTTAGGGTACGAGGGGCTCTGGACGGTCAATGGCTATTGATCAGCCTCTTAAGGATTTGTTCACCATTCTTTATATCCCAAAAGGTTCAGGGAAATGAACAGTGAAAAATTGCATCAGAGTCCACCTTTGTTTGAGATTGATGTCTCAAAACAGAGTATTCATTTGCCAAATCTATTGGAAAAAATGTGTGCTGAATTATGACATAGAGACTCCAAGTACAGAGATTAATATCTTCTTTTTTTAATTATCTTTGTAAAATTGTAAATGCTAATTAAAAGTGTAAAGATGGAGTCTTTGTAAAACATGAATAGTGAATTATTGATAAGAGCAGATTTACACAGCAAAACCAGAGATACAATCATAGCTTGTCAGTTGACCTTTACGTTTTTCCTTACGTTTTGGTCATGCCAAAAAATTTTTAACTGAAGTTGCAATAACAGTGACACAGGAGAATCCATGGGGTGGAAATGGAAATTTCTCTTACGGTTACAAAATATCAAATCTTACTGAAATCAGTTACTATCTTTCAGTAATTGAATATATGTTACTCCTCATGAAGAGTTCAAATTAAATGTGGTGAGTTTTAAATTAGAATATCATTTGGCAAACAAATTATTTGAATAATAATTTTTCTCCTTTCTTAAGATTTCCAGAGTGTCTATTTCTACAACTCCATAATATATATTATTTATTATTTTAAAATCGTGTGTAAAGTTGGTTTCATAATTCAAAATATCACACATGTTGAAAGAGAGTGCTAATGTATAATTCTTGCAAAATCATACAAGGCATACTTTATTTGATTTCATTATGCTGTACATTACATAAATTCACAAGGTCTTTCCTGAACACAGAGATCTCTGAAGAGAAACTTACTACAGACTAAGAAAACTACTGAACACAAAGAATTATTTCTGCAGATATTTGCCTCTAAGAAATGATAACATATGTCTGTGTCTGAATCTGCAAATAGAGAGATGGATACACACACATATGTTCATCCACACACACACACACAGCCTCATACTGTGATATATCTTATACATATTTATATAAACAAATTTACATACTGCATCTTTCGTAAATCTTCAAACCAGCACTACGTATCTGGTGTCTCATCTTCACATGGTAATTCCCTTAAAATGACTTAATATTTTTCCAAATGAGAACTACACAGAAAATAATCAGCCGTGATTATATACAAAAAGTTTGCAAAGTATAAAAGGGGCAGAGTGTCCCGGATTGGTGGGAAATGCCCTCTCACCTCGCCGTGTCTGACCTGCCACTTAATTAATCAGCTCCCGTGCGAGCGGGCAGTGCTGGCGAGGGCAGAGGCAGCGGCGCTCCCGCCCTGGGAACTGCACAGCGCACACAGCTCCGCTCTGCAATAAACCCTGGGCTTACTGCGGGGCTGGGAGCTTTGCTCCTTGTGCTGCACTTTGCATCTCAGCTGATGGCTCCTGGTGCCAACAGGCAGCCCCGAGGTGCCCTGCCCCTGCTCCTGCCCCTGCCCCTGCCCCTGCTCCTGCCCTTGCTCCTGCCCCTGCTCCTGCCCCTGTCCCTGTTCCTGCCCCAGCTCCTGCCCCAGCTCTGCTCCTGCCCCAGTTCCTGTCCCTGTTCCTGTCCCTGCCCCTGTTCCTGCCTCTGCCCCTGTCCCTCTTCCTGCCCCTGTCCCTGTTCCTGCCCCTGTCCTTGTTTCTGCCCCAGCTCCTGCCCCTGCCCCAGCTCTGCTTCTGCCCCAGTTCCTGTTCCTGTCCCTGCCCCTGCCCTGCCCCTGTCCCTATTCCTGCCCCTGTCCCTGTTCCTGCCCCTGTTCCTGCCCCTGCCCCTGTTCCTGTCCCTGTCCCTGCCCCTGCCCCTGTTCCTGTCCCTGTCCCAGCTCCTGCCCCTGTCCCTGCCCCTGTCTGTCCCTGTTCCTATCCCTGCCCCTGCGCCTGTTCCTGCTCCTGCCCCTGCCCTGCCGTTGTCCCTGCCCCGTCCCAGCTCCCCGCGTTGTCCCTGTCCTTCCCCTATCCCTGCCCTGCCCCTGCCCCTGTCCCTGTTCCTTCCCCTGCCCTGCCCCTGCCCCTGCCCCTGTGCCCCGACCCCTCTCCCCGCACTGCCCCGCACGTTCGCGGCTCTCCCCGTACCTGCTCCCCGGGCAGCGGTTCTGCGGAGCAGGCGGTGGGCATTCAGGTAGTCCAGAGAAGGGCTCGGAGTGACAAAATATTGACTGCATTTGGTATTCACTTATGGAGGATGACGTTAGTGCCACAAAAATCCCTGTGATGTACAGGGAATAGTTAATTAATTAAAGGACCTGCTAATTGCTACTTGAGGTACTGTGCAGAGCTGATGAAGAGTGCTTGGTACAAGGTTAGGTTCTCAGTTTGGAGCGAACATTTTCATTTAAAAGATTTCTTTAAAGTACATCCTAATTTTTTTAATGTTTTTTTTTTTTTCAGGTTACTGTATCTAGTTCAGACTCAAGTGTTCAATTGAGCTTCAATTAATTATAATATATAGTCGGGGTTCTTTAGCTGGGATAGATTGATGGAGAAGCTTTGTTTCATTTGGTGCAGGTGGCACTGTTTAATAAGCACAGGAGAGAGTGAATAATGTAGTGTTTGCAAAGAGAAATAAATGCAAAATAGAGAGGTGCAATTAGATCAGCTCAGAGAAATAAAGGATAAATATTAAACGGTCTGGTATCTTGCAAATATCAAATAAAATAGTAATAAGCATCTCATTGAAAACTGCTATTTTAATTTATGAATATCTAAAAGCACTGCTTTAACATAAATCTAGTGAGCAAGTCTTCTGCCTTCGTTAGGGAGACACGTTTCAATATCTGGAAAATACCACACTGCTAATTTTCAAACTCACCACGTTTTTTTTTCTGATACTAAAGTGTAAATAGGATTCTAAATCTAAAATACTAACACAAGGACTTCAAAAATTAATTTCTAGATTGTATTAACCTTTGGCATTCTTTTTTGTAATTGGACCTATGTTACATTGGAGAAAAATTACCCCACGGAAAATTAATCTGAGAAAACTTGTAAATCAGTATCAATAAGGTACCAGCCAATGAGGGGATTCTCTGCATGCACTGAAGATAAAATAAAGTTGCAAAAAACTACTGAGAACAACAACAAAATTGTAGATAAAAAAGTAAAAAAGCCCATGGAAATGAGAATCTTCTAATTGCACACACAAAAAACAAAGACGTATAAACTCCAGAAAATACCAAATAAGAGGTGAAGGGGGAGGAGGAATGTTATTTGACTTGGAAAAAAACCGGGGGGTCTGGGTATCTGGTAGCTAAGAGGATAGTCCTGTAAGCTACTTAACAAAAGAATGTGAATGTATCAGACATTTCAGCAACACTTCTGCATCTGAAAATTTCAGCTGTAGACAGATTTTCCACAGACGATTCCCCCCTGCTGCGAACCTCTTAAATATACCTGTAAAATACAAAATGTTCCCAATCACCTCCAATACAGGAAGCTTCTTACATTAAATGCATCGAATATTTGTGTTAGAAATCTGAAATGCTTTCTGATGTGGTTAAATTCACAAAGAAATGTGGTTGTGGAACAGAAAAGGAATGTATTGAGCACATCACTCTGAGCATTTGCAGATGGATCCAGTGCCGGGCAAGTTTACTTATAAAATATGGAATGAATCATATTCTTGGGCTCTGAATATTTAAAGGCGGCCATGCCATTGGAGTGTTTTCTGCCCAAACCTTGTTTTTGTTCTGCAGCCCGTTTACCCAATCCCTGGGACACCCAATCAGGGCAGGCTCCGGACGCCCCGGATTGGTGGAGGTGGAACTTGGACAGCGTTTCTGGGGAGTGTTTGCCGGGGCTGCCGCGCGGGGAGCGCCGCTGGGCGCGGGGCTGCGGGACAGGGGGACGGAGGGACAGACAGAGGGACCGAGGGACGGACAGAGGGACCGAGAGACAGACAGAGGGATGGAGGGACGGACGGACGGACGGAGGGACCGAGGGACGGAGGGAGGGGCAGAGGCCCCGGGGGCGGCTCCGCACCCAAACCCTCAGCGGGCACCGCGGCCAAGGCGTGTTCCCCGCACAGAATATCCTCCCCGGTGTGTTTTTTAAAAAATTTAAAATCTGCACCTTTTCATGAAAAACGTGTTCCTACAAAGGACCTTACTACACTTACTTAAGCTCTAACTATAGAACTAAAAGATTAGCCTGTAGTAAACAGATTGAAAAAAAATTACTAAGAATCAGCTACACGACTAGGTGTGAAAAGAGAGGGGTTTGCAAGCTTTGCCATATTCTGTGCATGAAATTTGCCGAATTTCTGGTAATTACCACTTTGTATTTTGTAAACATTATTCTGTTTGCATTATTTACTGTAGTAGATGTGTGTCAGGCAACCAGATCTGAGCACACCACCAAAAATGTGTATTCTGCAAAACAAAACCCCAAAGTTCTCTTAAATGCACAGCTACTGACCTTCAGAATGGTATTTTCTTTACCAATTCACTGTAATAAAAATGAACATTTTGTCATCACTTTGGGAAACTGTGCCAAACACCTTAAAACACATGTCACATGCCAACTTTACTTCATTTTTCTCCTCAGGGAATAGATACATCTGGAATCATAATCACAGATAAAAACCTTGACAAAATTGCACATGAGCCCAGCCCTTCTCCCCAACACCTACCTTTTCATAACATTTAATACAATATTAATATCGGTTACTAAAAAGGCTTCCAACCTTTACATTTCTGACATAACATGTTCAAACCCATATTTCACACTTCTTGTTCTGTTTTAAGTTCAGTGGATTTAACAGGACTCTGGAGAGAAGATCATGTGGTTGAAGATTTCCCTCCCTCTCTGACACCCGTAGAGGCAGTTTTGGAATTGTTTAAATAGCTGTGGCTGTATAAACTGGAATATGTGAGACATTGGACATCTTATTTTCTCTCACATCTATACATACATGCTCGTATTTTCCTCTGAAATCCATTGCTTGTACCAGTGACAAACAATCTCAGCACAACACCTGGGCAAAACCTTCAGAATATTTTCCTTTTGAACCATGTTATTCCTCTTCCCTGTGCATTCCTGGTTTACCAGACAAATACAATTAGCTAGTATTATATAATAATATTATTTGGTCTTTTCTACCTGTGATTGACAGTTTTTCAAATCAAAATAAAACACATTCTTAGTCGATCATCTTCTTGAGGGTGCGTTCCTGTTTTAAGCTCGGTTTGCTTCTGAGACAGCCAGAGATCTTCTTCCACCAGGGAGAGATGGTGGAATTGTAGATCCAACAGATCCCACACTCTCTGAAAAATGCTTGGCTTAATATTTAATAGCTAATTCCTGGACTGATATTTTCACTGCATGCTTTTATCAAACACTCATCAGCTGATGTTGTAAAGAAATGGAATTGGAGAACTTTGCAGATTTCCGTTTCTGATTGTGCTTGTAATTAATGCCATGCTGGAAGTACCTCGGGCACCTCACTGTATGGCTTTGTTCGTGTCAGAATGGGGAGAGCAACCTCTTTTTGTTACATATTTAACAGCTTTGAAAGACATTTTTTAAACAGCAAATGTACTAGACAGCTTTAAAGCAGAGGACATTAAATAGGGGCCAATTATTCATTCAGCAGCTCTATGTGCAGCAAAAACATGCATACCCCCAAATTTTCCTGAGACAAACCAATTTCCCATGACTTGGACACCATTTCTGCACTGACTAGATAAGGACAGAGATCATTTGGAAGAAGAAACAGATATAAAATATTTGTAGACCTGGAATACTGAAAAAAGTCCTTAAAAAGATGTTAATATCCAGTTAAGGGACAGCAGTGGTGACAAGAAATGTCCTATTTTAAAATGGAACAGTGTTTCTTATTAGGATAATTTCGTTATTCTCTTTCACTTTAAAACGACCCAAAGTGTCTAACTCAGTACATAGAAGTGCCAAAAGTGCTCCATGAATGGAGCAGTAATTCCCCTGCACGGTTTCAGGCCAGTCCAAGGAGCAGCTGCCTCTGAGGCTGCTGGGCTGGCTGCAGCCACTCGGGCACAGGAAGCTCCACTGGCTGACACGAAGCAAACTGTCTCACATTTTGGGAGAACAACATCATTGCCTATAAAAATGAAGAAGAGACAAAATAAATAAAACCGGTTAATGTTGTAGTTAACTTGCAAATCAAGTAAATCTGTTGGTACAGCATTTTAGAAATAAACGATAACAGCATCACACCAAACACACATTTCCCAACATATACGCGCTCTGATTTTGATTTAATGGTATCTCAGCGTCAACTATTGCTTCCTTTGCTGGTACACACTTCCTGATGCCTACTGTGAAGGGTGCCCATATTTACAACTGAGTAAGATGATTAATTACACCTTGTCAATCACGGTGCATGAAGACATAACACCACAGCAGACAATGAAGAAGACGCCTGAAGCTACAATTACATTTTAATTCATAGTTTATTGTATGTTCCCATATATTGCAGTCTAATAACCGTAGGGGCATCGAAAACATATGAGATATCAATCACTCTGCCCCCTGGTCTTTCATGTTTATATTATTCCACAGCCTTTAAATTACCATAAGTAGTTACTTATTTTCTAAGCTTTCTTCTCTCTTACCTTTTGCTTCCATTTATCTTTTATTCTTAGTACCTTTATCCAACAGCTATAAGTATTTGATGGAAGTTTGTAGCTCACTTAAAATCTGTAACAGACAACCTGAAACCCAGCAATTAGCAAAGACAGCTTAGACTTGTGTTCCTTTGTTGAAGGAGGCGTTGAATCTTTTGTTCTGATTTAGTCACGGTAGCTGGGTGGAAGCTGGTACCTCATTATGTGGTTGGTCTGTTTGTCTGGTAGGTAGCAGATGGTACTGGAGATGACGTTACCAGGAGAGGCAGGGTAGAGAAACTCAAGACCTGTGATTTGTTCACCTGTCACCTATAACAAAATACAGGTTAAAAGACTTTATTATTAGCTGCACTGGTTTTCTAATGAAAAAACTCTCCTTTCAAATGAGCCCACGTCTCATTCTGAAGACGATTTTGCTCCAGCAATTTTTCTGTTGCTCATTATTCAAGAATATCCTGGATTTTATTCTGAACAATGTAAATGTCATTCAAGTGTCAGTGTGTACATTAGCAGCTTTATGTTTACATTCTGTTACTCTCCTTGTGTTTTGGTAGCAAGGGTTGGATGTCTTCGTGTGTTTGTATATCCATTAGGAAGGTAATCAGAGATAGCCTGTGAACTGCAGGTCATGCCATGCTTTTTCAACGTGCTCTTGGTATTACTGGTTCCATCCACTGAGGCAATTCTGTAACATCAAATACTGTATTTGATGCTGTTAAATATCTAAAATCTTTTTGATAATTAGCCATGTCAGACAGAGTGTACAAATCCTGTACAAATCCATGACCCTTCTTAATGGCAAAAAGTATGTAATCAATTCCATGACAGGGAATTAATCTGGTATTGAAACACCTGAGGATAGTCCAGTGCAGAGCTGTGGGTAAGGATATTTACAGCAAACTGTGTGAGTGAAGATAACCCAGCGATGTCCCACCATGGGGCATGTGGTGCCCAGTGGGCAACAACCCACAGCGTTACCACACCCCAATCTCCCATCATGGGCAGTGTTGGGAAATGTCTCACAACTTTACCGAGGAAGGAAAAGATTATTTTATCAATATAAATACAATACAGTGCCACTAATTGTGCTGCAGAATCCTAATCTGAATCCAAACACCAACTTCCATTGTTTCCAAGGTGTGATTTTAGGACAGTCTTTGGACAGTTCCCACAGATGCCAAATTAGCTCACACTCTGTATGGTTTCTTGAGGGGTCTTGTGGCTATTTCATATGCATTTCTACAAGAGACACTTTGTTCTCCTCTGTGACATGCAAATGTCTTTAACTACTCAGAGCAATCCCAACAGAAAGATGATAAAAAGCCTTGATTATTGTAAGAACGGAACACATAAACCCAGCAAAGCTGGACTATAAATGGATGAATTCCAGTTTTCACAAGGATAATGCCAACCACACTGCACCTGTAAGAGGCAAATGGCCCTGTCAGAAAACAACACCTAACGGGACTGCGCTGGGTGATGTAATAACTCACAGGCACGATGAGTTGCATGATCTCAGATGTGTGTTCAGATTTACCTTCCGCTGTGCTACCTTTGTAACATAATTAGAAGTGTGATATTTGACATCTTCAGTACTAATTAGTCCTTCCTTACTACCCACCTCCTGGATAAATATTTAGACATCATGAACAGTCTCCCTGTGTACTCTTTTCTCTTTTCTGGAGACTTCCTGAAGCTTCCTCTGAAGTTCAGAGACCTTCTTGGCCTGGTCTTCTTACAGTCTACTAGGAAACAGGAGACATGAGCAGCCTGGGTCAGTGGCAGGCTCCACAAACGGGCATGACTCAAATAATCGTATTCTAACGTTGAGTGTTCTTCATAAGGAGGGTTCTTGGGTGCATTCGACTGGTCACAAATGCCTGGGGCACCGTGACCTCGGAGCGGGAACAAACTTTCGTCCCCTCCTTCCCCCTTGCCCGAGGCGTGCTGCCCCACACCCTCTTTGTCGCGCCATGGTGCCACGCGTCGCCGATGGCCCCCGGGCGACAAACGCCAACCTCCGCGCGGGGCTGGTGCGGGGCTGGTGCGGCAGCGCTCGGGGTGCGCGGACTGCGGGGCCGGGCGGGGCCGGTGCGGGGACAGACGCGGGGACAGACGCGGGGACAGACGCAGGGACAGAGGCGGACGCAGCCCCTGGGCCGGTGCGGGGCCAGGCGCGGACAGAGCCGCGGGCCGGTGCGGGGCCGGTGCGGGGCCAGGCGCGGACACAGCCCCGGCCCCGAGCACATGCCGGCGGGCCCGGGCGCGGCGCAGCCAATGGCGGCGGGGCAGGACATGATGTCAGCGGGGCCGTAGAAAAGGCGCGGAGCCCCGCGCGGTGCCCGCGCTGCAGACGCGCCGCTCCGGCTGCGGCTCCGGCTCCGGCTGCGCTCCCGCCCCGGGCCCCGCGGGCCGCGCCGCTTTAAGGGGAGAGAGAGGGGGGCTGCAAGTGCCCGTCCCATCTGGTGCCCGTCCAACTCTCCCTCCTTCCCCTCGGCTTTTTCTTTTCCCAATGAGCTCCACCGGGCTGGGGGAGGAGCGGGGAAGGAGCAAACTTTGCCCCTGAGCTGCCGCCGCTGCCAGCCCTCTGGACTGTGAGTGCGCACGGTGGGCACCCGCCCCAGCCTCCCGCAGCACCAGCCTGCTCTCCGCCTGCCGCAGCCTCCCGCTCCCTCGCCTTCCTCCTCTAAATTCCGCACAGTACGATGCAGGGGGCTTGTCGTGATTTTTTCCCCCAATTATTATTTATTTCCCACCGAAGATGGTTTAATTTTTTTTATATTTCGATTATTTATTAATCCCTCCCAACCGCAAACCTGCCCAGCCTTCTGCCAGCTGGGCCACAGCATAAAGCCTGGGACTGCACCTGGGGCAATGAGCCCTGCACTGAAGAAGCCTCCTAGAGGGATGTGCCGGGGCCGCGCAACAGACTAGCTCCAAGCCCCGAAGCTCACACCGCCAGTTCTCCCCTCTCCCTCAGCCCCTCCGCCCGCCTGTGTTGCGCCCCAGCCCCCGAAACTCGGACCAGTGGCTGCGCCGCGCTCCGGAGAGCCCTGCCCGGTGCCCAGGAGAGACGGGGCGGCCGTGCTAGATGCATGGGGGAGGGCTCCGTTTAATGCAAGTTCTGGGCTCCTGCAGGGACCCCGACCACTGTCAGCAGCAGCAGCAGCAGCAGCAGCAGCTCGGGCCCTCCTCCTCTGCTTCCTCAGCGATGCTTTTCCACAGTCTTTCCGGCTCGGAGATGCACGGGGTCATCGACGAGATGGATCGGAGAAGCAAAAGCGAAGCTCCGGCCATCAGCTCGGCTATAGACAGGGGCGAGACGGAAACGGTAGGAGCCGAAGGAATGGGAGAGTCAGGCACCCCCTAAACATACCAAACCCTCCCAGAGGCAGCTTTCCCCCTAAAATAACGGATCGGGGGGAAATGTATGCAAAATGCTAAATCAGAAGAAAATTAAGCATAAAGGCACCCCAAAAGATTAAATGAAGCCGTGGGGAAAGGCATGAAACTGTTAATTATTAATAATATGCATAGTAATAGTAACGCTTGGGTGAAAGGAACGGTACTGCTCTTGCGAGAAAACAGAAGGATAGACCAGCCTTTTGGTAGCGTCCAAGAACTCCTTCCCTTCCCCCAGCCTGTCCGGCCTTCCAAAGTTTTTAGAAAGAGGCAAAGTATGGCTTTATAGCCATAACATTTTGGCACAGCGAATTTTGTCTGCAGAATGGAAACACAAACAGCAAAGAATACAATTCTGTTATTTTTCAGGTAGGATGTCTACAGTGAGACAGTCTTTATAGCATTTATCTTTAAAAAATAACCAAAACAAACCCGAGTACCTTTAAGTTATGGTTTTTAAAAATAATTTTAATGTGTGGGTTTGGAAACATGGCAAACAGAACTGGAAGATAAGCTTCAGGGAGACGGATGGATGCGAATTTTTATAACTTTACCACTTTTTATCTTCTGTCTGCTGATGCATAGTACTTGTATATTAATACATTTAGATAATAAAAAGATGCATCCATCTAACTGGTGTTAAGCTGGCAAAGTGAAGAGATTTCCGAACCATTTATGTATACTTTTTTTTTTTTTTTTTTTTGTTAAGAAATGGTAATTGTGCAGTGAAAGGATCTCGTACGTTGGTTAAGCAGATATGGGCATATGCAAGGCAGAGCTGTTCAAACTCCATCAGTGTGTGTTCTTTCTCTTAATGCTCTGTGGAAATTTGCTTGAAGGTGACAGTGAGATTATTTAATCCTGAAATGCTGGCTGGAAAACAGCCTTTGTACTCTAAGGATGGGACGTGATTTCTAATCCAAATGGTTTTGGGTTTCTTTGAAAAAGTTAGTATTTCTCCGTACAATTAAATAACATCGAATGATCTTTATTGGAATAAATATTGTGACACGATAGCTTTATGTAATTATATATATTGTATATGCATTCACGTGTGTACATAACAAATAGTGGGATGGAATACTCGATCCTTCAATACCATTTTTGGGTCTCGGAATATTTTTGTTACTGGAAAAGCAAAGTAGAAAAAATCGTTATTTCATTTAAAGTGTTTTTACAAGAAACTACTTTGGTTATAAAACGATCCCTGCTCGGAGTTGGGTTAATGCCTTAAAGAAACAAGCTCCCGGTGGGTTCCTGTGACGAACCCCAGTGGAGTGCCAGGGTTTTATTTGTGTGGAGTTCTGCTAGCGGGAACGGTGCGGTGCAAACGGGAGCGCTCACAGCGCCGGGATTTTGTGATCCCGCGAGCAGGGCAGGAAAGTCCCGGCTCTGGCATATGCTGGGAAAGCAGCCTCGGTTCCTTTCGATTCCCCCCGATTAGCTGCCTTTGCTTTTTGCTTTGCGCGAGGATTTAAGGCTCTAGAGGAGGTAAAAGCAAACAAACAACTTCTCCCTCGCCCCGACCCAAAACGAACTGCGTGTCGGGCACCGCCGAAAGGAAATATTTCGGGTTCTGTTGCACAAGAACAGATCTGCCATGGGCTTTTGTGCAGAGCGGGCAGGAGTAAGTTGGGACCGAAGTGGAACGCAGCGTATTGCAAGGTCTGCCCCAAGCCCTGCTCCGCCGAGCCCCTTCTCCCGAATGCTGTTTTAAGGTGCCTGCTAAAATAAATAAGCGTGCTTCAACGGTTCCGGTATTTCTCTTTCTTTTTTGCGGTAGAAGTTGACAGGATATGTATGAATTTGGGGGGAGTTTTTTGAGGGTTTCGATTGGATTGTGATTTGACACTAAACTATTAAATTATATAGGGCTTACATTTAGTTTTATTGCTTCCAAGTTTATCCCAGCAAAAGCTAAAGTGCTCTGTTGGTTTTTCCCCCTCTTTCTTTCCAGCATCTTTCGCACTATTTCGTTTTCCTGATAAAACATTCTTCAGCTGGGATTTAGTAATGCTTGTCTCCTTTGCAGCCTTATTTACCGATCGCTTTAGTACTTTGGGTCACAGCAGATCGCGATCCGTGTTGTTTGGAATCAGCTTGCAGAGAGCTGTGTCTGCAGCACTGTGGCTACTGGGGGTTTGATCGTAATTCATTCGGAATTTTATAGCTAGGAAAATACACACAGAGACACACTCCGCATACACGCACTCACGGAGCATTAACTATGCAGACACTCTCCTTATATCCATAATAATAAATTTTAAAATTAACTATCTGCGATTTGCCCTGCTCTGTGATTATTGCGCCTGTTCATTGAACAGCATCTTTTCCCGGTTTGAGACTGGAAAATCCACCAGAAAAAAAAAAAAAAGAAAAAAAAGAAAAAGTTCTGGGTCTGGTCCGGACGCCTCCCCTAATACCCAGGGCGGTTTGCTGTTTGCCTTGCCCGCTTCCCCGCCTCCTCCTGGGTAGGTGGGCTGCGGCGGGACCCCGGGGACAGGGCACAGGGCCGCTCGGGGCGGTGGGCGCGGAGCCCCCTGTGCCCTGCAGCCCCCGCGAGGAGGAGCGGCCCGGCCCGGCCGGCAGGGCAGGGGGAGGGGAGCCCAGCAGCGCTCGAGTTTCTCCCTGTCGCTAACGGTCTGTAATTGTTTTCCCCCAGCAGACCATGCCTTCCATCAGCAGTGACAGGGCTGCCCTGTGCGCCGGCTGCGGGGGGAAAATCTCGGACCGTTATTACCTCCTGGCTGTGGATAAACAGTGGCACATGCGCTGCCTGAAGTGCTGTGAATGTAAACTCAACCTGGAGTCCGAGCTCACCTGCTTCAGCAAGGACGGCAGCATCTACTGCAAGGAGGACTACTACAGGTACGGCTCGGCCACCAGCCGGGGTGGAGGGGGCATTGCCCGCCGACCCCCGTGGGCACACCCCGTCCTGCGGAGGGACCCGTGGGCACGCGTGGGGCAGGCTGGGGGCTCCCAAAACCTCTGTCTGGAGAGGGACAATCCCGGGGAGGATGAACCCCGTGTTCCGGGAGGGGCCACGGCCCGGGCACAGCTGCCCCCAGCCTGATTGTGGGTCCCGGGGCCTGCTCGGCTCCTGTGCGGGGCCCGGTGGTGCGGGCACATCCGCGGAGTGGGGGTCGGTGCCTTTTCCCGGTGGGATGTGGCGGGGCGGGAGCTGCGCTGGGGGGTGGGAACGGGACGGAGCGTGCCCGCGGTGCCCGCCAGGCTTTGTGCCGCTGCCCCGGCCGAGGCGGCCGTCCGGGCCTCGCAGCCCTCAGGCAGACCCGAGCAGGGACGGGGAGGGGGGGAACGTGCCTCTCACCGTCCCCTCTGGCCTTTCTGTTTTGCAGGAGGTTTTCGGTGCAGAGATGTGCGAGATGTCACCTGGGGATTTCTGCCTCCGAGATGGTCATGAGGGCCAGGGATTTGGTATATCACTTAAACTGCTTCACTTGCACCACTTGCAACAAGATGCTGACCACTGGCGATCACTTTGGCATGAAGGACAATCTGGTGTACTGCCGCCTCCATTTCGAGACTCTCATCCAGGGGGAGTACCAGGTGCATTTCAATCACTCGGATGTAGCCGCTGGGAAGGGCCCGGCTTTGGGAGCGGGCTCTGCCAACACTTTGGGACTGCCTTATTACAACGGCGTGGGGACTGTCCAGAAGGGGAGACCCAGGAAAAGGAAAAGCCCAGGGCCTGGAGCAGATCTGGCAGCCTACAATGCAGGTAAGAGACCCCCACGTTCCCCCGGAACAGTTCAAATGGTTTGTTTCTGTTCACGTCCGAAGGGGGATTTCCGTTTATTTTAGCTTAAACCGTTAATAATAGTTTAGCTGCAGCATAATTATTGAGATCAAGTGCTGTCAAACTGCAATTACAGAAGCTAATATGTTAGCATTTTTCACTTCAGCTGGAAATAAAATGTTTTGAAGCAAGGTCATCTGGTTAAGGGGGGGGAGAAGGGGGAGTGTAGCCTGAAATAAAATCTGGAAACCAGAGATTTTAAGTTAGCACTTCAGAGAGCCGTGAATTTTCTTTAGTGGTTGCACTTACAGGCTGCTGACGGGTGAATTATTCTGCCCTGTCGCGAGCTCTTGCACCCTCAAGTTTTGGAAAGAGAGAGAGGCCGTGCCTGTTTGCCAAGGGCCCGGAGCGGGCGGTGGCCGGGGCGCAGGGCCGGGGTGCCCGGGCAGGGGCCGCAGGTGTGTGCGGGCAGCACGGAGCCCGCTCACACGGGCCGCGCGGCCGGCTGCGGTTTTGTTCATCAGACGTGGCTGGGACTCGCAGCATCCCTTTGCCATCCCCTCGCTGCCCCTGAAGCGAGCCCAGCAGGGAGGAGCGGGAGCGAACCTGGCAGCGGCCAGGGCTGTGTGTATCCAGCTGCAAACTTCCCGACGCGTTTCCTCGTTTAACCTCCGGGCCGCCCCAGCACTGTGATTTTGCAGGCGAAGGAATTCGAGCAGTCTCCTGCCCCCCCAGCCCCGCTGCCCCCCTTCCCCTCGCTCCGCTTCTCCGTGGAACTGCCCACCAGAACCGCCACCCCAGGGGCTTCCCGCGCCTCTCCTCGGATGCAACGGGGAAAAAGCGCCCGGACAAACCAAAATTCTTAGTTGTTGGTTTTCTGAGCGGTCTTGGAGGCGGAGTTGGGCTTCCCCCCGCGCGGCGCTTGCGGGGCCGGGCGCTCGGCTGTCCCGCCGGACCGCGGGCCCCAAACTCGTTTCCGCGCGTCGTTCTGAGCCTCGGTGTTCTCTGCGCTCCTCCGCTCCCTCCAGCCTGTTTGCCTTTCAGCTCTGCCCGTTCTCGCGTGTCCCACAGGGTGCAGATTTGCCTTTAACACGTTTTGGGTGATTTTTTCCCGGAGAGGGCGTTCGGCAAAGGCCGAGTGTGCTGCGGGTTGCTCGGAGCCGCAGCTCTGCGCGCCCCGACAGCTGCGGGCTGCGCGGCCACGAGGAGGAGGAGGAGGAGGAGGAGGAGCGGGGGAGGAAGGTGCGCGGGGCACACCGAGGGGTGCGGGCGTGGGGAGGCTCTCGGCTTCGGGCCGGGGAGGCTGCGGGTGTTTTGCGCCTGAAGGGAGTAACAATAGCGACGAAATGGGGTGGTTTGCTCTGAAAATGGCAGGGAGAAATGGCGCATCTGTACCCGGCAAGCGCAACTCGGGAACAAAATTGCCAGCTATTATTGGTTTAACTAATTGCTGAATAATTTGGAAATAGTGCAAAAAGCAGTAGCGGTCCCAGTGGTGAAGGTTGATGAAAGGTGGATGGAGTGTTCTCGCGGGTAACAGTTCAGCTTTAAAACACGCATCAAATATGCATCTTTATCTTTTAAAAACGTCTCCTTTTCGGCGGGATTAGCTTTTAATTGTCCTTCCGCTGTCTTCCTGTGCAGGGCAGATGTTCAGATTCAAAGGACCTGTAAACCGAACCAGCGGCATCTGTCCTGGATGGGAGCACACCCGAGAAAGTCTCACTGCTCCCTGACTTCCTAAATAAACCGCCTTTAATTGCACTTTGAAAAATTCGTTTACAAAATAATTGCCCTCCGATTTTTTGGTCTTTTAATCTTTATTTAGAGCTTGCAATTGAAACGTAAGAGATCTTCCTTGAGTAACCTTTGGCTTCTTTGCTTAAGCTATTTATCTACTTAACTATTTACTAGACCAATAATCGACTAATTTATGCAGTAATAAGTGCCATTGATCTTGGAAATCAGACCAGGTTGTCCATTGATGTAAAATTTCACAAACGAGTAAATTATTGCAAAGCCTCCGACTTTGTGGCTTTAAAAGAGAAACCGTTTAAAAATGTGATAGTTTCTCTTTTTATTTTTAATGGAACTTGTAATTTCCTCCTCAGAAACGCACTAAAAATGCACAATGCTGTCCTCTGAGGGAATCTGTTCCTGGTAATTCGTGTAGAATACTTTGTGTAGATAAATTTACACCCAGAGGTGGTGGGGAAAGGGGGACCCGTAAACTCGGCAAAGTAGGGACTGAAATTATCTCGCAAATTGCAGCAAATATTCATCTGAAACACGAATTGGATTGACTTCCCCCCCTCTCCCCCCCCACTTAAACAAGACTCCGTTTGCAGGGGGTGATGAGTTTAGATGTGGATAGAGCCTGACAAGTGGAAAATAGCTTAGAAGGATGCTGAAACTTCAAAAAGATTTCTTTTTCTTTCTTTCTTTCTTTCTTCCTCCTCCTTTTTTTTTTTTTTTTTTTTTTTAATTGTGTTCCTGTGATCATAATTTCTTCCTTCACTTGTTGGAATGGAGTTTGATGGGTTTTTTAGGTCAGTAAATCAATGGCTGAAAGCTTGCTGAACACAGAAGCACCTGTAAAGAATTCTGAATACTCCCTTTGTGAATTAGACCCTAAACCTCCCACAGCCTGCTGGTTTATTCATTTGTATCTAGTCCGGTTTTAAGACACTAAAATATCTTTAAAAATGACAGATGTATTGCGTAAACTTGGGGCACGGCGAGTGGATAAAAAGTACCCATAATCTGTACAAACAGCCAAGATGTTAAGAAATCCTTCCTTCCTTTGGCAGCTGGAAGATGCCCAGTGCTTTGCCAAGAGGGTGAGCGAATCCCCCGCTGGAAAGGCGGGATGGGGAGCGGGGGGCGCCGGGGCCGCCTGGAGCTCACCCTCCCAACGGGCCGTGGCAAAAGCGGGTTGCGTTTGTTTTTGTCCTGACAAAATGCGAAAAGCCTGGAAAGTTTTGAAGAGCGAATCTCTCTTTCCTCCTCGTTTCCCTTGGGACTAGAAGCTTCCCTGTGACTCCAGTGGTAGATGGGAGGCGCATCTTAAAAACGAATGTCTTGCAGAGATTTCCTAGGAAAAAAAGTTTCCCCCTTTCCCTCCCTTCTCCCCCTTCTCTCTCTGCCCGCCGTGTCCTCCGCCGTGGTCACCTTTGGGATCCCCGGGCGCATCTGGCCCCTCCCGGGGGCTGGGGCTGGGGTCGGGCTGGGATCGGGCTGGGCAGGGCTCCGGCCCCGCTCGCTGCCCGAGGGGCTGCCGTGCCCCGGGGCGCTCCAGCCCCTCTCCCGGCGGGGCGGGCAGCGCGGAGCCGGCTCGGCCGGGGCTGCCCGGGTTAATCGCGGCGCTCAGGGACTGACCGCGCACTCGCACCGGCCATTCAGCGCCATTCATTTGGCTTAATTGAGGGGAAAAACCCTGGCGGCGGCTCCTCCCGCGAGGCCCGGGCCCGGCCGCCCCTCGCCGGCCCCTTTGTTCTCCGGCCCCGCGGCCCCGGCCGGCCCTGCGGCAGCCCCGGGGGCAGCGGGCGCGCAGCCCCTTTGTCCCAGGCGGCCGCGGAAGGCCGGAGGCTTCTCATCCCAGCTTTCCTCCCTCCCGGCCTTGTGATGCTGGGCCCGGTGATAGTCGCTCCTTAGGGCGGGCTGTATCTCCCCAGAAACACTGGGGGAAATGTCAAGGTTGAGGCAGCGCTGTCGTGGCTGTTGCTCCATGGCTTGGCAGGGGCTCCCCCCTCCTTTGGGCGCTGCCAGGCGCCTCGGGGGCAGCCAGGGGTACCGTGCCTGCTCCCATTGCCACAGCTTCACCCCTCTGCATCCCTGCGGAGAGGAGTTCAGGCCTCTGCCTTCTCCAAGCGTCTTCTCCTTCCTCCAAGGAGAAAGGCTCTACCTCTGCCCCTGTCCCAAGCACCACTCAGAGGCTCTGGCCCACCTCTGTCCCTATGAGGACACGGGTACCACAAAGTCCTTTACACACTCTAACTGAACAACAAATCCCACTGCACCCCTGCCTGCTCTGGTTAATCACAAGTTCCCTCTCCAGGCAGCAGGAGGTTAAAACACCCCCTTGACTCCGATTACACAGGGAAAGGGGTGTATGTTCCTGAGCCACTGAACATTGAGAGCTGATGCACGCACAAAACGTGTCTCTTGTTTAATAATTCTTTCAGAATCAGGATCAGTTTGCTTTCTTTTGGTGTAATCTAACATGTCAAACATAGACTACTAAGAACAAAAGTACCCCAAGGAAATTCCTCTTTCCCATCTTCTCTGTGTGCGTATCCTTAGTGACCTACTAACTACCAAGCACGTGCTTTGCCCTGAGTCCCAGGGCACAGGAGCTCTGGGGGTGAAGAAACTCCCAAGTTCTCCAGGCTTTGCTAGAAAGGGACCAGCACATCCTGCTTTCCCCTCCTGTTGCTGGGATTAGAGAGCTGTTACACATTATTCTGCAGAGAGTATGTTGGTCACCTGTCTCAAAATAAAATGCTTTCATCTCAGTCTGTGGTGACGCTGTCCGTGGACATCACCATCCTGTGGGCTGGGGGCCATGTGGGGCTGAGGGAGGCTGTAAGTGCTGCCACTGCTGCACCAGCTGAGGGTGGGAGGGCAATGGCCTGGGTGTGGGGCCTGGGGAAAGGCACAGGGCTCTTAGAAATGTTCTAAGGTCTTAAAAGAGACATAGCACTGACTCAGAATCAGTTTTGTCACAAAATAGAAATGAAATGTTAGTTGATTTGAGACTCCTCTATTCAACTGGAATTCTACCAATTGTATTTCTGAAATCCCAGCAGGAGCCTGAGATGCTGCAATGGAATGGAAATGTTACATACAGATAGTTCAGCAGTTCCTTTGGGAGATACACAGGGACACCACAAAGGAACAGGGAAGACAGTGCCTGGAAAAGCAGGTTGCGTGAGGAGCATGGACAGTGTTAGTTTTACACCCAAATGCCTTTTGCAGAAACTCTTAAATTCTCCATTACGCCCTTGGCCTGTTCTGTGTGTCTGTGCCTGCAACGCCCATGGACATGGCAGGTCTGGAGAGGGATGCTCATAACATTAGACTGAACACAGCAGACCTTTGAGGATGGTGCCAGGCCCTGTAACCAAATACAAGAGGGGGACTGGCACCAGCCAGAACTATTTCTGTCGTGTTGGGTGATGCCTGGGAGTAGCCAAACCACTTGTGCAAGACAAGGAGCAGCTCACGCCTCGTGCTCCTCCAGAATCTGTGCTGTAGCTCCTGTCAGAGGCAAGGGCATTTCTGTCAGTTCCAAATGCTACATGTTTGCTGCTGGTTTAATATTGTTTTACTTAGAAGATGAGGGGGTAAAATTCTGAGAAACTCCAAGAGTAAATTGTTCATTGTCCTGTCAGGGCTTGATGCAAAGCTGACATCCTCATTCCATTCTGGGAGGGTTTAGGATCACTTTTATATCCTTGGATTCTGAATATATCTCATTCTCTATGGAACATGTTAAAATCCAACTCCTTGCAGCCCTAGGGTTTGTTTTGTTGCATATTAACAGGAACAGACCTCAGTCCTGCAGAGAGATATTTTGATGCATTTCCTCCTGTGTCTCTGCCTTGTTATTTCTGGGAAGGGTTTGAAAAAACCCTTAAGAGGACACACAAAGGTCTTTTCCATTACTGGTATCTAAAATTCTTTGAGTACATTTTAAAAAGAAGCATGATTTGGTTTTATATTTCCATAACAGAATTTTCTATGGGCATTATTATGTTATTCATCCTTGTACTCTTTACCTCAGGAATTGTAGCTATGAAGGAGCCTGGAGCACACAGGATGACTCCAGCTGGGCAACTGGGTCTCCAATTCCTAAACCAGTAAAGAGTTTGCTCCATCCTGTCCAGCTCCATTACCCCTCCATTGTTACTATCTCCTTGGAGCATCCTACACCTTTCCAATTCAGGTGCTTCCAGTCTTTCCATGCCACAGGAAAACGAGCAGAAATGCTTCTCACTGCCAGAATTTGGCACAAGCCCCTGAGGTCTGGAAAGGATTTATACAAATGTGTGCACATGCACGCACACAGCACACACAGCTCTACACACAGGACCATTTTCTTAAGCTGTTCTTGAAATTATAGGACTGGAGAAACACCCAAAAAAGTTGGAGGCTTTGGTCGCTTTGGGGGTATCTGTTAAACAAATGTGCTTTGGGGCTTAGAGCTGAATTTTTGCCTTCCTCTTTATTGTGCTGTGTCTTTTTAGAAGGTTTTGAAAGGCTGAGGTTTGCAAAGCAGCTCCTGTGGCTGCTGCAGCCCTGCTGTTTAGGGAGCCCATGTGCACCTTCACTCAGGAATACGTGCATTTTATGTGCAGTGTTCAAACCTGCTCTTAATGCAAGGCTGTCAGAACAGGGGTGTTTAATAGGGCTGAGACCCACTGATGGACAGCAGGGATTCAGGAAACACTATAAAGACATGTCCATGAGATGTACTCAGTTGAAATGGAACAGCAATAAATAATGGACAATTGAAAACAAACCTCTTCATGTGTTTAGGAAACTCACCCACAATTCACATTTTAAAAGAGTTTTTTTCTCATTTTTTGCAAGCTTTGTAGAACAGATGTAGTAGTGATTTTTCATTACTTTTGGAGGAAATGAAGAGGGAGCTGTAGATATTGGAACAGGAATAGCTAATTAATGACAGTTTGTCAGAGGTAATTTTCAGTTATATCCCTGATTTTTTTATTGGATTTGAGCTCAGTCCTTAATGTTATTTTAAGAGGTTTTCTGAGGTTTATGTATGCACAAATAAATGAAAAACTACTTTTGGTCTATGAGATTATTTTCCTTGGCATTCAACATTTAATACTGTTTGATAATTTTTAGTGTTCCTTGCTCCCAGACCTTCTTCACAGGCTTTGCAGTTCATTTCTGCCAGTGGATCAGCCAGTGTCAGTCCCTGATTCCAAACGACATGACAGGAGTGATTATTCAAACTAGTGTTTGCAAACACTTTAAAAAAAAAATGGAAATATAAACATATAAATAATTAAAAAGATATTTTTCATTTGGCATGCCAGTGAATATATTGTATTAAAACTTTATTGTTTTAGCTAGTCAGATTATAGTCATAATTCGCTGTCTGGTAGCCACAAACTTTATTTCTTTTATAGTGTTTCACTTAAAGGTCTCTCTTGTACTCTACAGGGTTTAGTTTGATGGAGGAAATAATTATGATTTTAACTAGTGTGTTCCATCGACGTTTGAGTGGACTGCCCTGCCCAGCTCTCTCTGAGTGTTACGGGGCAGGTTATGGTGATCCCAAGCACATTAAACCCCTTTATGAAGTTGGGGACAGCTCCTGTGCCCCCACCCAGAGGGGAGCAAAGCTCTGCGGGGACAGAGGGGGGAGGAAGGACACAGAGTGCCCTTGGGGAGCAGGAGGGGCAGGGCAGGGACCCTGCAGGTGGTGACTGCCAGGGAGAGCCAGAGGGTGCAGGAACATGACCCAGGGTGTGCCCTGGTGGCACCCGGCCCTGTGGGCACTGGGGCAGTGCCCGTCTCTGTGCTGGCCCTGCTGCTCTGGGCTCCTCCAGTGCTGGGGCAGCTCTGGGCCCTCAGACAGGAGGGACACGGAGGGGCTGGAGCTGTGCAGGGCAGGGAGTGGAGCTGGGCAGGGGCTGGAGCAGCAGCTCAGGGGGCACCTTCTGGCTCTGCAATCCCTGCCAGGAAGGGGGAGCTGGGGCGGGGGTCGGGCTCTGCCCTAGGAAACAGGGACAGGAGGAGAGGGCGTGGCCCCAGGCTGGGCCAGGGCAGGGGCAGGTGGATATTGGGAAAACCTCTTCCCCCAAAGGGATGTCCAGGCCTGGCACAGCTGTCCAGGGCAGGGCTGGAGTTCCCCTTTCCAGAGGCACAGAAAAGCCATATGGCACTTGGGGACAGGGTCAGAGGTGGCCTTGGCAGCACTGGGGCAATGGTTGGACACAATGAATGACCTCACAGGGCTATTCCCACCTAAACTGTCCCATGAGTCCCTGAGACGGAGGGAAGGCAAGTGGGGCTTGTGCCAGTACGGGCGTGTTATTGTAATTGCTGCCCTCGGGCAAATTGCAAACAGTGCTGGCTGTGGAGCAGGAGATTCACACAGGCCTCTCCCACTTGTTGCCTTAAGCTCTGAGTTGCAACGAGAACGATGGTGACCACCTGGACAGGGACCAGCAGTACCCCAGCAACCAGAAAACCAAGCGCATGAGGACGTCCTTCAAGCACCACCAGCTGCGCACCATGAAGTCCTACTTTGCCATCAACCACAACCCCGACGCCAAGGACCTGAAACAGCTCGCCCAGAAAACCGGCCTCACCAAGAGAGTGCTCCAGGTAAGGACAGCAGGCTCTGGGCTTCAAAAGGAGCCAAAAGAGCATATTTATATTGAAAAGCTCATCAGTTTGGCTGGGTTTCAAGCTTTTCTTAGTAGTTTGTACCTTCTGTGAGACTGCAGCTAAATCCTAGAAAGTATGAGAAGAGTTAATTCCTCTCAGTGTCCCTAAAGCAGATCATTTGGGTTCTAATTTTTAATGGGAGTTGTGAAGGTTTGGGGCCCTGCTTGTTGTCCTGGAGTTATTTAATTCTGCTGCAAGTTTTAGCTTTGTCTGCTGTAAGAAAAAGTGACTTATTTTAGTTAGTGTGTTCCCTGTAAATAGAGAGCTCTTAGTTTAGAAATCATTGTCAATGTTTACCTTTGTAAGAACTTAATCAACAGCTTGAATTTATTTCACCAGGACAAGGAGGATAGATTTTCTCTCATAACTGAAGGGACACAAATTTAATTTTTCAAAAATTAATTTTTATTGATAGTTTAGTAACTTAGAATGAAAGAGAACTCCATTTTAAAAGTACCTTTTCTCTGAAAGCTGGATTTTTCCTGCTTCCTGGGTACACACTCCATTTGAGCCATTGTGAGATGGACAGGGGGATATTAGTTGGTTCAGCTCCCCAGTAAAACAGCTAATGACAAATGTACATGGTCCCCTCTCTTGGCTGTCCCCACAGCTGGAGTCTGGGGGGGTGTTTGGTGAGGCTGATTTGCAGCAGAAGAACAGATTCCTCTGGCAGACCAAGGGCAGCTCCCAGCACTGGTGCAGTGTCTCTCACAGCAGCTGCCCTTTACCCACACACATGGGTGGAATCATTCACTCCATTTCTCTGTGCTTAGCTGGACCCTTCTCCTTCATTTTACCTTCAGAATTGAGGCACTCCAGTATTATCAGTTCTGTGCACTCACACCTGAATTACCTGAGGAGCTTCACACACTGACATCAGTGTCTGGAGAGTGTCTTTCTCCTATGTCACCTTTCTGTTCCTTCTCCTGATTCCACACTAACTTTGACTTCCACCTCTCTCTTCTCTTTTCACCTAATGGGTCTGTTCTTCCATCTTTTTTTTCAAGTTATCTTCTCCGTTTCTTCCTCTTCAGAATGTATTTCCTTGTCTCCAGAACTGGACTCCACCCCATTATGCCTCCATTTCTCTTCATGTTACTTCATTGCTTCTGTTTCCATCTCAAACATGTCACATTTTGCAGTTTTAAGGTGCTTTCTCTTTTGTTTTATAGCAGACCTTTACAATTCCACCAAATGTCTGTTATCACTTCGCAATTTGGTGTTTCACTTCTTTCCCTTTTGCAGTTAAATGTCCTTTATGTCTGGGCTCCTTTAGCTGCAGCGTGGAAGGCAATAGTTGGTGGTGAGGATTGCACTGAGCATGATGCTGTTGGAGGCAGCTCCAGAAAATGGCTTGGACTGATACTTTGCCTGGTATCACCTGAGTTTTCCTGTCTGTTATGAGCACTCTCCACTCATGGATGTTTTGTTTGAAAATTAATTTGGGCCATGAATAAAACAACTTGTGTTTTTTATGCTTTAGAACCTTTGTGCCCAGCTGGTTCATCTCTCCCTGTGAGAGGCCACTTTTCACCTACATGAGTTTCAGGGTTGCTCTTTGCTGGGGAAAACTCACCATGATGCTGGTTCCTGAGACAGGAACCAACAGTGTCACTTGTTGATTCTTCAGAGCCACAAAGGCTGACATTCCATTCCCCGTGTGCCCCTCACTGAGCACCACGTGATTCACTGACACTGTAGATCCCAACCAGCACCGTCAGGGTCCCCCTGTCCCACACCCTGCTCAGCCCCCCAGGTGTGTGTGCCCACCTGCCAGCAGGGAGAACTCCTCCACACCCCCAGGTGTGTGTGCCCACCTGCCAGCAGGGAGAACTCCTCCACACCCCCAGGTGTGAGTGCCCACCTGCCAGCAGGAGAACTCCTCCACACCCCCAGGAGGTGTTGGTGAGCTGTTGGAGTTTCTGCGTGCTCAGGTTTCAGTTCAGCTGATGAAGGATCCTGGCTCTTTGGGTACATTTAATAGAATGTATTTTAATGGAAAATGCAGAGTAGCAGATCAACAGAAAAAAAGTGTCTTGCCGTGAAACCAGAGCACTTCCTGAACACACAGGGCAGAGCTCCTGGTGATTTAGGGAGCAACCACAGTGCCCTTGCTCTAGAGACAGTCCTGTGTGACACATCATGAGGGGACTTTGTAGATGAGCAGAGAATTTGGTCATATTCTTAATGGTCTGTGATACCAAACTTGGAAGCCCTGCCTGGTGCCTTTGCTTTATACACAATATTTCACCAGCTGCACATGTGCAGTGGTGGGATGGTCTGGAAATGTCAGGCCCTGCTTCTCAGAGTGCACTGCCTTCAGTGCCTTTGTAATGCACACTGTTCTCCCTAAGTAGCCACATTAGAATCACAGTAAGCCTATTTATATTTTTAGCACCTATTTTCATTTATTTTCCTTCCGGTTTAGGTTTATGTTTGCTATTTAATTCATACACCTTCTGTACTAGAGCTGGGGAACACAAGCCCTTCAGTGTGAGCTATCATTCATAATTAAACGGAATGATAATTAGCTAATTGTGAGCTAACCAACTAACCTAACTGGCACAAATGCTGCTCTTTGGGGAACTGGTCTTTCTTTCTGTGAGTTTAGAAAGGGAAGGTGGAAGTGGGTAGCCCTGAGGAGGAATGGTCATGGGTACGTACCTCTTCTTTCCCAGGGGTCTGGAATATGTTTATCCATGGTCCAAGCAATTTGGGAGCAGAAAGCACAATTTTCCAGTGTGTGTGTTGCACACCATTTATTCCTCCCTGAATCACTGCCCAGTGGAGTTGCTGTCAGAGCCCTACAAAGATCACTGAGTGCATTTGGAATTCTCTATTTCAGCTTCCAGCAGCCAACAGGCCTAAAATGTTCCCATGCAGTGTGGGACCTGCACTGCCCTTGGGTGAAGGTTTGCTTGGGGCTGCACACTCTTCCCAAGCCCCCACTCCTCCTGAGACCCCCTGGGGCTGTGCAGTCACTGATCCCAGCAGAGCAATCACTCCGTGTGCAGTGAGTGTGTCTGCCCTGTGCTGCTGCAGCCTCTGTGTTTCGTGGCTCCCTTCCCACCCAGTGAAACACAGAGACCCTGAATGTCCCCAGGTACTGTGGGAACGAGCCAAACTGTGTTTAAAAAATTGTTTCTAGCAGAAGCTGTTTATGCAGCTGAGCAGTGGAGGTGTTACAAACCTGCAAACAAAGTCATCCCAGGCGATGGTCTCACTCGCTGCAGCGTCCAAGTCCCTTCCAACACTTCCTGGGCTCATTTTCAATACCTCCCTATCACATGGAGAGGTTATTTTATCCCTGTTTGACTCGGTGAAGACAGGGACTGGCTGCACAGATTGCTGAGGGGACAGAGCAGTGTTTTCAGCCTGGTAAATGTGGCTGTGCTGAGAGCTGGGGCTCAGCCAGGCCCAGCCCTGCTCACCCCAGTGAGCAGCAGCTCTGGGGGGGCTTCAGCTGCTTCAGCTTTCAGGGGGAGTTTGGGGCTGCATTTTCCCATTTGATTTGAAATAGCTCAGCCTTGTGCTGATGCAGTTGGACAGGAACCCACTAAATACTTCCCAGTGATTTTGTTTATTCCTCGGTCCTTAAGACCAGATTCCTAATTGTGTAATTGATGTGAGATAAGTCCTTCTGGAAGGATTCTCTCAGTCCTGTGTGTTTGGGTTGTTCTTTCTGTGATGCCCTTCCATGTGCAGGGTGTGCACAGTGCTTTGTCCAGCTGGAATGATGGCCCAGGGCAGCAGGAGCAGCCCCACAGCCCGGGGACAGGAGTTTTCATCTTTCCCCACTCTCTAACATGAAATCTCTGCTGAATGGTGTCATATCTTGAGTGCCTGAATGTCAGTATGGTGGTAATAATGTTATCCCTTTCTATCATAAGACAAGGTCTTTTCAGAATTTAAATTAGTAAATAGTTATATGTATTTTCAGTAATAACATAGATATTTATTATTAGACAATTATAAAGTGCCTCATAACCATTAGCTGATTAACCTTGACAATATCTCAGTGAGGAAGGGAGTGAGAGCAGTCATATAATCTCTACATTTGAATGATACTTACAAGACTAGTGGTATTTTCTCTGTCTAAAAGGAATTACCACTATTAAAGAGACAATGGAGTGTGTTGTGTGTGCAGCTTCTGAAAGCAGCGTGGCTGGTCCTTGGTGAGGGCAGCTGAGCTCAGGAGGATAAAGGGGGATACAGGAGCACCAAGAATCTGTCAGTCTATATAGTACATGTTTCAAATCACAGACAGAAACAGCCCCACAGAGCCCCTCACCCTGCTGAGGTTACGGAGCAGTTGGACACTGAGGAACAGTGTAAACACACAGGACAGTTCTGGTGCCTTCGACAGCTTTACATGCTTTGAACAAGGGAATTGCTTTGTGAATAGGAACGGAAATGTTGCTCATATTTGGGACTGCTGCACATAAAAATATGTGTATTTCTAATGAACCAAAGTGTGAAATTATGCAGCAGTAAGTTGTAATTATTTCACAGCCACACACACACAGCAGCAGCCCCCAGGCTCCCTCCTCACCTGCACAGCCATCATCCTTCAGACGACTAGCACAAGGCATTTCAGAGTCAAACCCAAATTACTTTGTGGAACAAATATAAATTATCTCTTATTGAAAGGTAAAAAGTCCTATAAACATCCTACTTGCTGAGTTTTCCCATCCCTAACCAGCTGGTGCTTTAGGCTTTGTGGCTTGACCAACCAGAACAAACTGAAGGGCTTCACTGGTGTCCCCTGCACACGAGGGGCCCTGAGCAGCCACAGGAGAGGACACTGGGAATGTGTCAGACACAAACACCACTTTTGGTTTTGCCTCCCTTTGACCACATCCCTGGCCTTTGGTGGGTTCACTGTTATAAAACACCATGCTATAAAATCATGAGAATATATTTTATGTGCTGATTTAGGAGAGCTTTTGTTTTGTGATTTATGGCCCATTCATTTGTGCCTAAGGATTATTTCCTTGTGGCATTCTCTGGAGAATGTGTGAGAGAGGGGGAGCACCTGAAGGACCTTTGGCTGGGGGAAAAGCTTTCCAGAGGAGGAGTGAGAGTGCTCAGCTGGGGCAGTTGGTGGCTGTAGCATCCCTAGATGAGAAGAAGACCAGGAGAGGTGAAGCAGCTGAGGCAGGTGGATGAGCTCTGGCTGGAGCTGGAGGTGGCAGTGCCAGGGCAGCACGTGCAGCAGTGTCCCTGTGTCACATCACTCCTGTGGGCTGGCCTGGAGCAGATCCCACGGCAGAGCCTGCAGATCCAGGGGCAGACCCTCTGCATGGCTGGTGTGGCCTGGGGAGCCCCACACACCCAGTGTGTCTGTGCAGCCACAGAGGAGCCCAGTGCAGATCCTGTCCAGCTGTGCAGCCCCTGCACTGCCCCGTCCCCTTCTCCAGGGGGGACAGAGGTGAGGAGGAGGAGGCTTGAGGTGTTTGGGATGGAGAGACTCGGCCCTGCCCCTCAGAGCAGGTCAGTGTGAGGACAGCAGGATCCACACCGAGGCCATGCAAGGCATGGCACAACCAGAGGCCTTGGATGAACCAGCACAGGGACATTTCACTCTGTTTGTGGCAGTAACATCACCTGCTATCAACAAACTCCACGTGGGACACAGGGTGGTTGATGACATTTGCAGATTCAGGGACTGCAGGAGAGGGAAGGAGGAATCCTTTGCAGGCAGACACTGCTTGGCACCACCAGGGCTACTTTTCTAACATGTTACCAGTAACAGCACCTTTCCCAGTTCCAGCACTGATGAATTTGTGAATGTGATTTTGCTTCTTGAAACTCCGCAGCTCTTTAAATGCTCCCCTGTCACATTGAACTGTTCCAGGTTTGGTTTCAAAACGCTCGAGCCAAATTCAGACGGAACCTCTTACGCCAAGAAAACACAGGGGTGGACAAGAGTTCAGACTCCACCCTGCAAGCAGGGACCCCCTCAGGGCCTGCCTCAGAAATCTCCAACGCCTCCATGAGCCCATCCAGCACTCCCACCACTCTCACGGACTTGACCAACCCCACCATGCCTACTGTGACGTCTGTCCTGACATCAGTGCCCGGCAGCCTCGAGGTTCACGAATCTCGGAGTCCTTCACAGACAACTCTCACAAACCTTTTCTGATGACTCTTTCTTAATAATTTCTTTAAAAAAGAAATTATTCTTAGCTGAAATTCCAAGTGTATTTTAATAGAGGCTTTGAGCAACTGACTAACCACAATTAGGATCTCTCCTAAAAAAACAGAAGGAAATGTAGTGTTCTGGTATTATGGAGGATGGACTAAAGAATAACTTGGAAGATCTATTGCAACACAACATTTGTGTAACTGTACAGTTTTGTGGACTGAGCAAGGGAAACAGCAATTAATTTAAGTTGGCTAAAGCTTCTGTATTTTCAAAGACTGCCATGTGCCTTATATACTGTTTTATCTACATTCTTTGGATTCCATGTCCACTTCTCTCTTTTTCTCTCTGTATATTTATGACCAGGGCAAAAATGTTAAAGAGTTTGTTACTTTGGATAGTCCTAAGCCTTTCATTGGTTGCTTTGTTGTTTTAGAGTTTTAAGGTCGAAGTCTGTTCGAATACCAGAATTTGTAAAATCTAATCAGTAATAAAACCACTTATGGAAACTACTTGGAAATGGCTGCAGTTCCATTTAACATCAGTGTCACAACTGAGACAGGCTGAGTGGATGCAAAAGGGTTAGAAAACTGCACTTCAAACACAGTATCTGCCTAGGAGAAACCCTAAATATGATGTACACATTCCTCCTGTTCCTGAGGTGACAAATCCAGTTTGTGCAACAGGCAAGGGATCCTCATTGTAGAGAAATGGATGTTAGTGCAGGTAAAAGTTATCAGAAATGTGAAACTTCCAAGAGAAGAGCTGTACTTAGTTCTGCTGTGGACAGCCCTGAGTTCAGCAGCACGTGGGAAGCTCCTGCTCCGGGCAGGGTGGGCTTGTCCCGTGTCACAGGGCACAAGTGGGTCCCACAGTGGGCTGGGCCACAGCCCCCCACGGGCCTGGGCACCAGGAAATGCCTCCCCTGGGAACAACACAGAATATTTCAGGTTATTTTGCAACACTGGTGGACAAAGGTCGAGGCAAAATGATGTTTTATGAAGTCCCAGCCTTACATTTCTGTAACGCTTTGAAGGAATAGAAAGCCAAGGAAGAATATGAAACTATTGACACTAATAAAAGTGGTTATTCCTCTAATGACTATGGATCTCTCAGTATAATTGAATTCCTTCTCTCTCAAAATCTCTGCAGAATATAACTCACATTTTGAGTTTTCTCCTATTGTTTTTAAAGATGCTTTTCTGTAATTAAAGAAATACCTCAGCAAACTTAACTATAAATAAGAAGGAGTCTACACTATGCTGTTTGCCCAGTAGGTTTAGAGGTTTGGAGTGGTGCAGAAGGTGCAGATGGTTGCTCCTCTTCAAACCTGTTCCAGTCAGTTGTTTCAGTCAGACGTTGGGTTGTTTGTGGCCAGCCCTCCAAAGCTAATCCCTCATTCCCACTGGATCAGAATTACTACAAGATTATTCCAAACAAACAGCAAGAGAGGTGCCAAGATCCGTGTTCTTTGTCCCTCTCAGGGCATCGAAGATGATTTTGCAGGCTGGACTCTTTGCTAACCATGTTTTTGGTTTTAAAAGCACCGCATTTATTCCACTTTCTGAGCTGAAAATTTGCCATTCTTGTGCAAGCCAAATTCCTGTTGAGATCAGGGAGAGATTTCAGAGCATGAGGACTGTGGGATAGAAATACTGACATAATTAGGTCATTTATTAACCTTTTTTACACTTCAGCTTAAAAACCCCACAGGTGAGCTATGGGAAAAGCAAGAGAGTCCTCAAAAGATGAAACCTGGCTGAGATCTGTGAGAGGGATTAAGGTCTGGTCACCAAACCCAAGGGGCTGGCAGAGTCCTTTGAGTTTATGTGGGGTGATGAGACATGAAAAACGGTAATTTGGGTTGAATTAATAACTGTTACAGGTTTGTCCAGGACATTTTTCCTGATAATCCAAGTGTCTAACGAGGCCCTTGTGCTGGTGGCTGGACTGTACCAGGGCACAGACCTGCCTTTCAAAGCTGTTCCGACACGGACATTCTGCTCTTTGTAATGTTTGGGTCGTTGTCAATCACCTTGGAGGTCTTATTTTTTTCTTACATGCTGAGCTGGATCTTTTCTTGATTAAAAAGTCCATTTTGGTCTGCTGTTCAATGGTTCCAGCCCCTAATTAAAACCCTGTTGTTAACCTGCAAGCAGCTGGACAAAGCTGGACCCCGAATCCTGAATTCACGGCCAATGTAGCGGATAACAATTCCAAAGGTTCTCTGAAACTGTCCTGCTATTCCTTGTGATCTTGTACTTTAACTACCTGAGCCCACGTGGATGGAAGTACCTTTGAAATCAATTCTCAATATTGCCTTTTCAGACACCTGACGCTCATGAAGGGGAACATTCTTGTGTTAATCTTATTTGAAACCTATACAAGACAATTAGAGGAATTGTCTGGTTTAATCAAATCAGGGATTTTGCATATAAATAAGAGACAATATTCTATGTAGGGTCTTTATGTAGGTGCATTAGGATTCACTCTGGCTCCGATGGCCTATGTTGTCCCCATGATTGTTTCAATCCTGTGGTATTGTTCGGTTGTTTAGAGCTTGTTGGTTTTGAATGCTGTACATTTTTTTACTACTGCAATCCTAATGTTTCTTCACATTCTTGTACAGTTCCACATTTGATGTATTAGTCTGGAAATCTGTTAAAAACATGAACAAAAAATGGAAATGATATTTCTTTGGAAGTGTATTTTTACTGTATATCTAATTTGAACTAGTTGAACATACTTTACATTTTGCATGATAGGTGTGTAGTTCATTTTTTAAATATGAAAGAGACTTAAGAGTAACTTAGAACGAGAATATAATGAAACTATACAAATATGGAAATACATACAATGATTTGCTACTTTTTGACTCAAGAAACTTTTTGAAATACATTTTACCTAGTTTATTTAAGATAATGCAGGTATTTTGTCTTTGAGTTCCTCCCTGATACAGAATGTAAGAGGGGAACACACACGAGAAGAACGTTCAAGTCACCTTGGTAGTCACCACCACACGGGCCTGTTCTTGTCAAAGAGAGAGAAAGGACATTTGAATTTAAGAACACTAAATAAACATGTTTTTATCTACAACAGAGAGGGATGGGATTGCTGCAAGTGGTATGTAATCACAGCTTCAAGTTTATTGACACTATTAATAGCTACATTTCAGAAAACTCGTCCCTATAAAAGGCCCAGCTCTGCAGATGTATTTACACAGCTTGTTTACATGGCACTACATCCATTTTTTACATTGTAAAATCCAGCACTTAACAGGAAGTGACATTTTTGCAACAACTTTCAGGAAAAAAAGGAAATAATTAAGCTTTTCATTAAAGAGAGAAACCTATTCTATGCCCTCATAGTTTAATGCAGTAGCTATGGGGAAAAAAAGCAGCAGCCAAAACAAGAGGGGCACAAATATTTGGAATGCAGGAGGTAACTCTGTGGTGACCTGGTTGAATTGGTAAATGCCAGCAATGCCTCTCTCCACATCCAGGTCCCGGGTCATTAGTGCTGGGAAGCCACAATGGATCTGCAGCTCTGCAGACAGAAATATCCACGTGTTTCTCCTGAGTGCCACAAACTGCCCAGGCTGTTCCCCACCCAGGGACAGCAATCCCTGGGAACATTGCTTGGTTCCTGGGCAGAGACAGGGAGAGGATCCTCAGGCTTCAGCAGTTTAAAGTGTTCCCAGGAAAGGGTTTGGATTTCCATGGGCAGAGTAACCATGGCAGGAGCTGTGGGTTCTGTGTGGGGGCTGAAGCCTGGTTTAATTTCCAAGCCTGTCCCAGGCAGCTGGAATGGTCCCTCCCCTGTGCTGAGCTCCACCAGCCCCTCCCAGTGGCTCTCCATGCACAGCTCTGGCAGGTCCTGTTGCCTGTCCTTGCTGACCACAGGCAGCTGTGGGGCCGAGAGGCTGGTTGTGTGCTGGCAGCTCTGCCCTGGGGAATGCCCCCTGTGCAGTGGCAGCTGTGCTGGACCCTCATGGCCGAGTGTCCTGGCCGGGCAGTGCCCTGCCCACCCCACTCTGAGCTGCCACTGAGCAGGGCAGCCTCCTGCCCAACCAGCCCCCAGGCACAGACATGCCCCACGTGTCTCACCCTGGCTGTGGGAAGTGCAGACGTGACCCTGGTGTGCACAGCTCCCCTCTGACCCCTCCAGCCCACAGACACCGCGTGTCCCAACCCTTCTTTGGCCTTCCCACGTCATTCCCGTGGGTTTCATCAGGCATTTTTTGCCATCCTTCTTCTGGAAATGAAGACTAACAAAAGACATACTCTGTAATATGGCTTTGCAGGCTGTGATTGAGAAGGAACTGATGCCAAGCCTCATGGGGAAGTCTGGGAAAGGATTCTGGGAATGTAGGGAAGAGCCATTTCTGAAAGGCCAGTTGGCCACCCACAGGCAGATAAAAGGGTGAACAGACATCATTGCTTGGACCATGTCCTCAGTGACTTCTCATCTCTTGAATCCAGAGCATCTGAGAAGTTGTTAGTTGTCATATAAAACTTTATCATTTCTTTTGTAATTATCCCAGACAGGCAGTTCCAGGTTTCTCACACTGTAGATCCCGGAACATCTTCTGTTGGAGCACAGACTGTGTCTGGTGGATTTAACCCTGTTGACCACAGACTTGCCTTTGTTAGTTCACATGCACAGATCCCTCAGAAGTAGCTCAAAAGCTTTTACATGCTCTTCTGTTGCTGTCTGATCTGACCATTTCTGAGCAGCCAGCAGACAAGTGTGAGCTGCCCACGGACTGGGGAGATGAGATGTTTCGTACCAGGAGCTTGCTCTGCTCTTTGAACAGAGGCTCTTCCCTCCAGCACTCAGTGCTCACTGTCTGCAGTGCTCACTTTCATCTGGGCAGGGCTCGCAGGAGAGTCCTTGGAAGGGGCTGCTGCCCTGGCCAGCTGCTGCTGCCTTTTGGAGCTGAGGTTATGCTTAAAGAAACCAGTCATGGATGTTCCTACCACCTCGTTCAGTCAGTTCTAATTAATGTAGACCCAGAGTTTCTCCATTTCATACCCATTGGCACTGACTCCTAACACCTCTCCCAGCACACTGAGTGACAGCAGAAGTCACACTGTCACTGGTGCTACAGAAATAAGCCCAACTACTCACCCTCTGAGAGGATTTTTAACATAATGAAGCCCATTTGTGGCCTCCATTTCTCTGTATGTCTTTTCCAGTGCTGCCCTATTGTGCCTACAGAATTCAGGAATCCATGTTAGATTAATATAAAAGCTGTACAATGCTCTTTTCTGTGATTCTTTACTCCTCAGCTCCCCGAGAGCAGGCAGCTCCTACTCATGTTTTGTGCTCGTACTCTCTTTTTCCATCTCTCTGTTTTGTCCCAGAGATTACAGATTGTGCACACCAACACCCACTGGCACTGACAGGATTCTCCAGAGTCCCTTCTGGCTCTTCCAGCACAAAAGAGGAGTCTCAGAGAAGACTCTGGCAGCTATTTGTAGAATTCCCTTCTCCCCACAGACCAGCTGCAGGCCCTGGGGATCCGCGGTGGGAGCGTGAGGTGTGTCCCTGCCTCTCACAGGAGGGCACCATCCGTGCCACCTGCCCTGGAACAGCCCAAAAGCTGCGTAAAAACATAACCCAGTTTAATTCTAGTATTGCACGGAGGGTGATGCCAGGTATTAATGGGCCGAATGTGTCTCTGGCAGGACTCCAGGTATTTCTGTGCTCTCTTTCCGTGCCTGTTGGCTGGAGCAGAGGCCAGGGCAGGACTCCTGCTCTGCTCCCGCCGCAGCCGCTCCGTGGGAGCTGTCCAGGGGTCACCTCACGTCACTGCGGGAAGGGCTTTGATGTTCCGAGTGAGCAGTGCCAAACTGGAGCACAATGCAAAGGGAAGTCATTGCACTTCCCCTGGGAGGCCGTGAGAAAACGGCCCTGAGCAGAGCAGTGGCACAGGAGTGTGGCTCCAGCCACTCCTCCAGTGTCCCCTCCAGCCTCCCCTCCAACCTCCTGCCTCTGGTGTGTGCAGGAACACCCGAACAGCCCTCCCTCCCCAGCCTCTCCCACAGCACCCCTGGTGCCCACGGCAGGGGAGTGCCAGGGCTGCACATCTGCCAGAAGGGTGAGGGAGACAAGCCCTGGCCATTACACACGCTGCCTTTGTACCCCAAGCTGCTCTTTGCTGCTCTGAGCTGGCTCCCTTCATTAACTGCCTCTCTGGAGCAGTAGATCTGTTGTTGGGTGTGAATCATGGACAGGGAGAGGTGTCACTCACTGCCCCAGCCCCACACCATCCTGGCTGCTGAGCCCCAGCCCCACAGAGCCTGAACAGGAAGCTGTAAGCCCAACCTCTCCTTTTACAGAGTTGGATTTTGGGTATGTTTCTTATCTTGGGGAGTTACTGAACTGTTGAAAGTGACAAAACCAGACGCCATAAAACGCATGGAAAATGCAGCTGGACTGAACCTCAAGTATTAACAAAGCCAATTCCCTCGGCAGACACTAATCTTACACCTTCAAACCCAGGAAAGATTCAGTTAAACTCACAATCGTTTTATAGTCTCTGCAGAACCATAGCAGCTTAGGGATCCTTTGTTATTCCTCCATAAAGGGGAAAGTTAAAGTGAACGTGCCCTTCTTAAGTTGGGTGTTCTTAAATACTCACGTTTATTGCTCTGCAGTTTCTCTTTATGTGTGCAGGGAGAACAAGAAAACACCTCGCTGCACAGGCCTATTTTTAGAAACGATTCAAGAGCCCTCTGTTAATAACCGGTTCTCCATTTGCATAGCTGATCACTGCTAATGATCCGGGTAATGAATCCTTTAGGGAGGCTGCAGAGTGGCGGCTCTGGGGTGTGATGGGTGGGGCTCGGAGTGCGGGGGGTGTGTGCAGGGCTGGCACGGCTCTGGGCAACCAACCCCCTGGTGGGACAGACACACAGACCTGCCCGTTTGGGTCCCCTGTGCCACACCTGTCCCCACTCTTCCCTTCGTTTGCAGAAATGGGCTGAACTGGCCCAGCTGCAGCAGTTTCTCTGGATTAACACTAAGTCTCCAGGTTCTGCTACTGCTGAACAGTCTTTCCCAGAGCTCCTGTTTTGGGCTTACAGAGGCACAGCACCTGGACCCAGCCCGTGCTCAGCTGTACTAACAGCTCCTGAGCACATTTGGATACAGCAAGAACAAGGAGTAAATACCTAAATAACATCAGAGCCCCTCTGCTTTATTCTCCTTACTGCTCCTGGACACAGATCAAGACTAAAAGCATTAGTCTCCAACACCTAATTCTGGGGGTTTATTGGGTGACTCCCTGATCGGTTCTGTGGAGTAGTCAAAGTGCATTAGCAGGTGATGGTGGACTCAAAAGGTCCCAACACACAGCCCAAATCCACAGCCCCAACACACAGCCCCAACACACAGCCCTCAGTCCACAGCCCCAACACACAGCCCCAACACACAGCCCTCAGTCCACAGCCCCCAATCCACAGCCCCAACACACAGCCCTCAGTCCACAGCCCCCAATCCACAGCCCCAACACGCAGCCCCAGCCCCAACCTCAGCCCTGGAGAGAGTCTCCAGCCAGGCAGAGCTTGGCCTTGGGCAGAGCAGGTGGAGCTGCCTGAGGAACCCTCCTGTCACCTTGCATGAGTCCTGCAGGCAGAGCCAAAAAGCCTCAAAGTTTCCTCACCAACCCAACCCAACCATCTCGGGTTCCTGCCTGTAGTAAACTCGGTTGCACACAATGTATTTTTAAAAAAGCTAATCTCTGCTATTTATGTGGCGGGAAGAATGAGAAATGAGTTTATGTGTTCTTGATGTGGCATCTGGATTGTCAAAGCATTGCATTAAGTTGGCTCCAAGTAAAGGTCTGAACTAAAAAAATAACATAAAAGGGTTTCCAGCATCTCAGCTGTGCTGTTGCAGAGCTCAGCCATATATCCATGTGTAGGAAACACAACACTTTTCCTGCAAGCTGAGCCCTGTGCATCTCACAGGACATTAATGCAAAAGTGGGAGAAATCCAATCTTAATCTTCCAGGGAGTGAAACACTGATACAACATGTCATGCCCTGTCATCACCTGTTGCTAAGGGTTGAGATATTCTCAGTGTCAGAAGGAGACTGTGAATGAGGAGTGCATTTTGATGAGTGCTGAGGAGGGAGCACTCTCAGGAACTGTTGGAAATTCTGCTGTTTCATAGCGTATAAAACACAGCTGACCCGAGGCAGCGGATCAGCAGAGGCAGCCTGAGGGGCACGCACTGGAAACATCTCCTTTTGAGCTACACACACGTTTAGCAGCTGCCAGTCAGGGAGGAGAGCTGATTCTCTGCCACCCAGCCCTGCTCACAACCTGCTGTGCAAAGGCCAAAGCGGTGACTCCTTCTCTGGTGCTCCCTGGGCCTGGACAGAGCATCTCCTCCAGTCCCTGCTCTCCCACACTGCCCACCCTCTGTGCTGCTCTCTCACCTTCTCCTGCCACCTCCCCAGTGCCACCTGCTCGCCCGTGGCCCTTGGGCTGCCCTGTGTCTGTGCCCTGTCCCCGCTCCCTGAGGAAGGGGCACAGCAGCACGTGGTGCCAGGCTGCTCCCCAGGGCTCAGCTGTTGGTGAAAGCACAGCCTGCCCTTGAATCCCCGTGTGTGTGGGCACTGAGCACCCCTGTGTCTGTGGGCACTGAGCATCCCTCATGTGTGGGCA
The DNA here is from genome assembly GCA_035583235.1 of Hafferia zeledoni. Lineage (NCBI taxonomy): Eukaryota > Metazoa > Chordata > Aves > Passeriformes > Thamnophilidae > Hafferia > Hafferia zeledoni. The sequence continues at coordinate 1,205,088 of JAWWEV010000039.1, read as the reverse complement.
CTGAGCACCCCTCATGTCTGTGGGCACTGAGCACCCCCTGTGGGCACTGAGCACCCCCGTGTCTGCGGGCACGGGCAGGGCCCGCACAGCTGAAGGGCACGGACCTGGGGGCTCTCATTGAATTCCGCGAGCGGCGCTGCCCGGCTCGGCCCCACCCACTTGCCATTTCACGCCTGATTTCTCCTCTGATTTCTTTGGGGAAAGAGAGGGAATTCGAGTGCATGTAATTTGGGTTAACAAGACGCATTATATGCAGCCTCATTCTTGTAAAAACTTTCACAGGGAAATCACCCAACCCATGGAGAGAAAAAATTCTCTCCTTATTGTAATTTTTCCAAGGCTAATCAAACTCTCACCATTATCCTATTGATCACAGGGAAGGTTTGATTTTCCACCCGTTGCCTAGTTAAGGTACAGTAGCTGTTGCTTGGCTTACTCCATGCTGTGAGTACAACAGAGATCAACCCTCCATTTCTATGCTCCTTTTTGTCCCTTCCCTAGATCCCTTTTCCTTCAAAGCTCACCTGCCTTTTGCTTTTGTGGTGCTCTACCTGCATTTTGCCTTCCCCCACATCCGTGGAGCAACAAAAGGTGAAAAGCTGGGGTTATACAATTAAAACTGTCAGAGTGAGAATGGGGAAAAGCAAAAATCCTGAAAACAGGAGGCAAAGGAAAAGTTAGAGGTGAATGTGGCATCTCCCAGCAATTTGGACAAACGGGCTCCATGCCCAGTCCCTGTGGGTGTGAGGGGCACAAACTGGACCAGCAATGCCCAGGTGTGAGCCCTTGGTGGTGGGCAGTGCCCAGTGCTGGCACTGAGCGCCCGAGGGCTGGCCCTGCCGTTGTTGCCACGTGCTCTGCAGCCCCCAGAGCTGCTGGCCCTGCCCAGGGAAGGCTCTGCCTCGGTCCCAAGGTGTGTCCCCTCCCGTGGGAGCAGCTGTGGGCACAGCCACACAGAGCAGCACTCCGGGGAAAGGGGCAGGCTTGGCTTTGCTCCCCGTCTGAGAGTTCCTTTGGATGTGTTTTGTGTCCCTGCAAGTCACTTGGGAGTTTAGGAGAGCCAGAGAGAATAGCTTTTTCTGTCATTATTTGATAACCAATACAGTTCCCTTTGACCCTCTCCCCTCTTCCCAAAAAAGAAAGACCAGCTCAGCATTGTGTTATTTTTCAAAGCCTTTACAAATTAAGACAGTAACATGGAAATCCTCGTTGGGTTTCAGTTCATACTTCCTCCCATGCTGGGCTGAAATGGGGATTCTTTTGTGATGGCTGTGCTGCTTATTTTTTTAAAACCTCCTGAATTTGGCACACTGCCCTACTTTATTTTCCTTCCATTCTCTCGTGCTGCTCCCATTGGGAGGCTCATTCGCTTCTAATGCATGGTGTTATCTTTTGCAAGTTGAACTCTAAATCCCTGTGTTGTTTTTCCTTGCTTGTTATTCAGGTGCAGGGAATGTTAATGATGTCTCTTTGGCTGGTGGATGCTCTGGCTATGTGGCTTTAATTATTTTTAGTAATGTATTTTATAAAGTAAATTACAGATAAATGTAGATTTTAATGACGGCTTAGAGGTAACACATCTGTGAGACTGCACAGGCTTTCATTTGGGGTGAAAGGCACAGGAACGTCTTCCATAGCAGAGGGATGTTCACAGGTGGGACTGAGAGAAGCTTTGCTGAAGGAAAAGCTCCCCAACTGAAAACTGGCACCTGATCTGCAGAGGGAAAGGGGCAGAACAACCCGCCTGGCAGTGCTGGGCAGCCCCAGGAGGGCACTGGAGGTGTCTCCAGGGGCAGTGTTGGAGCTGCAGGCTCTGAGGAGGGGTCTGCATTGCAGGGCACCTTGCCAAGGCCCTTGTGGGCTCCACCATGGCCCAGGGCACTGTGAGGAGGGTGGCAGGAGGGGAAAGGCCCCTGCTGTGGTGGTGCCAGTGCAGCCCGTGGCTCCGTGGGCCTGGGGGGTATCCCAGACTGGGGGGCTGTGAGGACAGACCTGCCTTCCCCAGGGACATGCCTGGGCCAGGGAGGGAGAAGGAGAAACGTGTATTGGCATGGAGAGAGGCTGAATTTCTCTGAGTGCTCTGGACTGAACTTGGATTAGAGGATTTAGCCGAGGAAAATACGTCCTGGTGTCTGTAGTTTGTCTGTTGTTTTATTGAACCAAGAGTCCCATGTGAGCCATGCAGTCAGCAAGCAGTAAAATCATCCACCAATGCCTTGGAAACAGTTCTGTCTCTGAGCACTGCACCTCTCGGGCACTGGCCGTGCTCAGAATGATTTCCCTCATCCCAGGAGCTCCTGTTACCTTGGACAACACACAGCCAGTGCCCAAAATAAATAACTAAAGCTGGGCCGTGCTTGTGTTGTCGCTGCATTGAGAGGATGAGGCTGGAAAACCAGATGATGGTTTTACACTGGCAAAATCTCCAGGCTGTTCTCGCCTTCCTGAGCACTTGCCCTTCATTTCTATGCAAGAGACATTCTCGGTTTGGGGGATTCTTACCAGGAGCTTGTGAGAGAAATGTTGAAAAGGGATTTTTCCAGGTTGCCTTGCCCATCTTCCTGCTGCACGAGCTGCAGGTGGTGGAGCTGCTGTTTCTGCATTTCTTCTTCAAAAGCTACATCACGTAATATCACTGAGATCACAAGGAGATGAGCAGAAAAATGGCCCTATAGGATTTTTGTTAAAAAAGGATCCATCCATAAAAGATGAAAGGTTAAATTGCTTTCAGAAACACAGCAGCATTTAAACAGGTGAGGATCCTCAGCATTGGAGTTGGGATTCAATGCAGTGGCCACGCCGAAGGGCAGGAGAAGGCCTTTCTTTGGAGGGAAATGTCACACTTTAGTGTTAATAAAATGTCTAGTGGTATAATAATAATGATAGCAATCAGGAGCCTTTATTTTTCACCTGGCAGGGCTGGTTCATGCGTGTTTTTTCAAAGCTACCTGCAATTCAGGAAAGAACAAAAAAAGAATCAGGCCTGCATTGACTGAAAAATATCAGAGTGGAAGAGCAGAGAGCCAGAGCAGCCCAAGACTCCTGAGTGTTGCTGGGGAGATGAAGAGTGCTGCTCCCAGGTGGCAGGACATTTTCTTCCTCAGCCTCTTAGATGTTGCCTCCTCACAGCTGTGTTGTAAAGACATCGCAGGAGATTTACAATCCTAAAAGAACATACAATGAAAATGTCAAAAGGGAAAGGCAATTGCAAACAATAGTTTTGCTCTGGACTGGCCCCCTCTACACGCTCTTAAGTGGTGCTGTAGCACAAAGGCAATGAGCACACAGCATTAGCTACTCTTGCATCTCTTGTATATTTGTCAGGTTTGATGTGACAGAAGTTGGTGAACAAAATCTGTTCCCCACCTGTGCAGGTGTCACTTACAGCTTTCTGTGGGAAGAGAGGAAGAGCAGGAAGCATTGGTCTGTTAGGGGCAGACACTGACACTGGAGAGACTAACACATAACACAGCAAGAGGCCTAATTACTGATTGTCTGTACACACACAATTGGAAAAATACAACTTTTCCTGCTCAACCTCTTTTCCCCACTAACACTGCCAGTGCATTGCTCTGTCTGCTCCATTAGTCTGACTGCCTGTCTCTCTTTCATGGAAATACAATTCACCCTGATACAAAAACGCCCAGCCCTCTGTCAGGATGTTTTGGGCTGTGGCATGACCATGGTAGTGCCACTGGCTGTGAGTGTTTGAGCCCTGCAACTCCCCAGAGCCCCTTGTTTGTTGGAGTTACCCCAGAGGGAGGGCAGCAGCCCCAGCTCTGGGCTGGAGTGCAGCATCACCGTGCCAGATGTGTGGAGCTGACCCAGCACATCTGGAAAACCAGGCTGTGCCCTGCAGAGAGCTGACAGGCTGCAGGGACTGTGCTGCCCCAGACTCTGCTCTCTGCCACCTGTGTCTGCTGGAGCATTAATATCTGGCCATTAATATTAACACCAGTGTGGGGATCCCACAGCCCAGCCCAGGGGCTGAGCCTCCTGAGCGGTGCCCAGAGATGCAGCCACCAGCACTGACTCACTGCAGAGTCTGCTTTAAGAGATTCCTCGAGCGTGGATGTGCTGCTCATGCTGGCCCAGAGTGTGTTGGTGGGGAAGGTGCCAGCTCTTGTCAGTCACTGGTGTTGTCATGAATTAGCAGGGGCCACACAGGGGACAGCCATACGTGTCAGCCCTGTGAATGAGCACTGGAGCAGGATGAGAATGGGAGGTCCTGCCGAGGCAGAGTCCCAGGGAGAACAGGAGTTGCTGTGGCACAGGGAGAGAGGGCCCTGCTCACCCACCGTGCCCCAGGCACAGGCAACCTCTGCCCACAGCCCTGGTGCAGGTGTGGGCTCAGCCCCCCTGGCAGCACTGCCCCTGCACAGCTGGGCACGGGAGGGTTGGTGAGAAAACGGGGGGTTTGTGGATACTGGGAGAAATAAAATCAAGTGGCTCAGGTCAGTGAGTGTCCCAGGTGCTGATAGTGAAACTGCCCCTTTTGTTTGGGTGATGGAGCTGCTTCTGTCACAGAGCTGGAGGCTCCAGGGCACATCTTGGCTGGGTGCCCCAGAACACACAGACCTTGTTGGGTTTTACAGCCAGTTAAACTCTAAATGCATTTCTGTGACAAGCTGACTCACCAGTCTCCTCCACCCCTCCGGCTCTGCTTCCACCAACTTGCATGATTTTGTCACAACTGTTGGGCAATTCCTGGTTTTTCTTGGAGCCCAACTGCTGGACTCCAGGCACTGTGTGAGCAATCGTAGTGTGAACCTCAGATAGCAGGGAAAAAAGAGCTCCCAGCACTTATTCACACTTTGCAATTGTTGATGTTTAGTGCTCTGAGTTACACTCTTGGGGGCGAGAGACTAAAGTGATTGCAAATGCATCCGTTTTAAAAGCACTTATTTATAACAGTAAAAAAAAAGTCAGACTTTGGTAGGAGATGGAAACATCAGGGCAAGTCTCATGAGAATAGAACCCCTCTGCAGCCGTGGAGGGGACTGTGCTGCTCCTCTGTCAGCAGGTGCCCCTCTCAGGCTGTGCAGTTTGGGCAGAGCAGTTCTCTGTGTCTCCAGCACAGCTCCCGCTGCTCCTTCAGCAGCAGCACACTTGGGAGAGCTCTGCACTCATCTTCTGCCAGGGGAACGGGGCTTTTGGACTAATTCTGGTCCAGGATTTCCTTGGAAAAGAAAAATAACGCTGTGTCTGCCCAGATCTGTCCTGAGCTACACATACAGCTATTTGTGTATGTGGGTCACAAATTCCTTTGCTTCCTGCTGTCCTCTGGGAGGCACATGGTGAAGATGTGGAATAAATTTACACCCCAAAACCAGAGGCCAGAGAGGGCTCTGCCCCACTCCTGGAGGGCTCTGTCCCACACCTGGAGGGCTCTGCCCCACACAGGGAGGGCTCTGCCCCACACCTGGAGGGCTCTGTCCCACGCCTGGAGGGCTCTGTCCCACACCTGGAGGGCTCCTCTCCACACCCCATGACAGGTCCAGCTGGTCCTTAACCAAACCCACCATCTCCTCGCCTTTCCAGCCACTGCCAAACCTCCAGTCTGGTTCCACCTGGAGCTTCGCTGCCTCTCCTCTGTCTCACTCTCACCAGCAGTTTCTTTGGGAACTGGAGAGGCTGAGGCAAATAATAGATACAAATCATGACCAAAGAAGAAATGATTGTCATTGCAAAAATGTATTTATTAATGATCTTCACATAATTCTCCAGGAGTGATATTCTGCAAGACAGAATTGTGATAGATTTTCACCAAATGGGAATATTTCCCTCCAGAAATGTGTAGCATTAAAGGGAGTGAAGGAGCTGAATGTGTTTCCTCCAGTCAGGAAAATGACGGATCAGGGACAAGAGACAATACATTAGTAAACAATATAAAAAATGTACATTTTGTCATTTTGTATTCCTGAGTTATTCTAAATCTGTGAATAAATCGAGAGCTTAAAGTCTCTGGAGCTGTTTTGAAGTCTCTTGCTTTCTATAAATATTGCATTTGCCTCAAGTAAGAATTTCTGACATGTATTAAAAAAATATACATTAGTAAAGCTTATAAAATAGATATTTGGAATGCTGTTATTGTTATTTTTTATTAAAAATACAGTTTAATGGAACAATTGAGATCTACTTCAAAGTGTCAAAATTATTTTTCATGCTTTCCCCCCGTGTTCTTTGAACTTTCTGGTTGAAGCTCTAATTCCCTCTCTGGAGTTGCCCTGTTTGAGGCAGTGCCTCCCTGGCACAGACCCTGCCCTGCACTCCCTGTGCTGCTGCAGGGGATGCTCCTGTGGGGTCTCGGGGCAGCTGGGCAGGATCAGCTGTGCTGGAAGGTCAAACCCGTGTGGTGTGAGGACAGAGGGGCAGTGCCACCTCTCTGGAGCAGACCTGGGCACACCCTGCAGCTGCCCCTGGTGTTCTTGGGGGGTTTCAGGGCACAGCCGATGCCCAGTGTGGGTACAGGGGGTGCCCCTGGTGAGGAGGGGTCTGGAACACACTGGCAAAGGGCTCTCTGCAAGGAGGGGTCCTGGAGGGCGACGGCACCTGAGGAAGCAGCTCCAGATTTTATTGCACCTGTTCCACGGGCCTGCCCAGGAGCTGAGGGTCATCCTGAGCTTGGGACATTCAGTCCAGCTGAAGTCCAGAAGGGTGTTCTCTGTGGCCCTGACTGACTGAGCTGCACCTCCAGCAGAGCTGTGCTGGCAGCTCAGCCCACCACGCCATGTCCTGATCTCCTGACCCACACCCCACATGCACCTGCCATCAGCAAACAGCACAGATCTTTGGGATTTCCCTGCCACCAGTGGGGATTGTTAAGGATTCTCTGGAGAAAGCAGTTCCAGCGTTGGTTCCAGAGCTACACCTGTGACACTGGAACTTGCAGCATGCAGGAACAGAACAGTCAGGGAACAAAACACAAGGTAAATGAACAAATGCAGCTGCGATGACCCGAGCAGGGGAGGGGGAGGCACCGGGGGGTTCTGTGGGTGTTTCCTGCACTGTGTGGCACCAGCCTGAACCACAGCACTAATATCAAAGAGCTCTTCAACTTATTCATAATTAGCAGTGGGAACGCTCAGGCTTCGCTTTGTGCTCACAAAGGACCTGGGTCTGTGTTGAAGGGAACTGGAACTCTTTAATTAACTGCTTTCTAGAGCTTTCCTTTGTTGGGGTTTGCAGGCTCTGTGCTGCTGCCGGGCTGATGGACGAGCCCTGTCCGTACCGGGGGCACAGCCTGGAGTGGGGGCACAGCCTGGAGGGGCAAAGCCTGTGCCGGGCAGGGCAGGGTAGGGAGGGCAGGGCGGCCCCTGCAAAGGGACCCTGAGCTGCCCTCGGAAATGGAGAGAGTCCCAGAACCGGCCCGAGCGCAGCGACTGCGCCTGGCGGGAAATGGCGGGAAACGCCTGAGGGGCCGGCGCTGACCGGGTGTGCCCTGAGGGGAATGGAACAGCCCCATGGCACCTGAGGGGGACAGAACAGAACCCCCCATGGCACCTGAGGGGGACAGAACAGAACCCCCTGTGTGCCCTGAGGGGGACAGAACAGAACTCCACATGGCACCTGAGGGGAACGGAACAGAACCCTCTGTGGCACCTGAGGGGGACAGAACAGCCCTATGTGCCTTGAGGGGAACTGAGCAGAACCCTCCATGGCACCTGAGAACAGAGCCCCCTGTGGAACCTGAGGGGAATGGAACAGAACCCCCCATGGCACCTGAGGGGAACAGAGGACCTGTGCAGCACCAGGTCTGCTGTGGGCACCGTTTGAGGAAACATCACCCTCAGACACTCCAGGTGAGGCTGCAGAAGGTGCGGGGGCCGCCTCAGGGCCATGGGGCACGAGGGGTGCCAGGCTCGGGCACAGGGGCTGGCATGGCCATGGCAGGGATGGTGGGGCTGGCACAGGCACTGGCACAGGGGCTGGCACAGCCGCAGCAGGGGCGGTGGGGCTGGCAGGTGTCACACCAGAGTGCTGTGGGGACCCGCGGTGCCACAGGGCCAGGGCTGTGGGCAGGGTGGGCTGTGGCGCGGAGCTAAGTTGGGCAGCACTTCAGTGCTGATCTAAAGCACAACTCTGGGAAGGTCCTGTCCCCGATTGGTCAGCGTGTCCTGGCGAGCTGCTGGTGCCCTCCTGGCACTGCTGGGCTGGCAGGAGCAGCTGGCCAAGGAGCTCGGCACCGCTGTCAGGGTGCACAGGCACAGCCAGCAGACGTGGAAACCCACATGGAGGTTTTCTTTTTCTCTTTCAAAGGCCACAGCAGGCTGTGTGGCACAGAGATGGTGTGGCACAGAGATGGTGTGGCACAGGGTTGGTGTGGCACAGGGTTGGTGTGGCACGGGGCTGGTGTGGCACAGAGATGGTGTGGCACAGGGTTGGTGTGGCACAGGGGTGGTGTGGCACGGGGTTGGTGTGGCAGAGAGATGTTGTGACACATGGTT
>JAWWEV010000039.1:1167026-1196541 GCA_035583235.1 Hafferia zeledoni | reverse complement strand
GTGTGGCACAGAGATGGTGTGGCACAGGGTTGGTGTGGCATGGGGCTGGTGTGGCACAGAGATGGTGTGACACAGGGTTGGTGTGGCACGGGGTTGGTGTGGCACAGAGATGGTGTGACACAGGGTTGGTGTGGCACGGGGCTGGTGTGGCACAGGGTTGGTGTGGCACAGGGTTGGTGTGGCACAGAGATGGTGTGACACAGGGTTGGTGTGGCACAGGGCTGGTGTGGCACAGAGATGGTGTGGCACAGGGTTGGTGTGGCATGGGGCTGGTGTGGCACAGAGATGGTGTGACACAGGGCTGGTGTGGCACAGAGATGGTGTGGCACAGGGTTGGTGTGGCACGGGGCTGGTGTGGCACGGGGCTGGTGTGGCACGGGGTTGGTGTGGCACGGGGCTGGTGTGGCACGGGGTTGGTGTGGCACAGGGCTGGTGTGGCACAGGGCTGGGCCAGGCCTGGCAGGGCCAGGGCTGTGCAGGTGCTGGGGAGAGCAGCCTAAAGAAAGGATCAACAATGTGCCACTGCCCTGAGATCAGGAGAGCTGGACAGTCTGTCAGGACTCTCAGGAACCCTCAGTTTGATCAGGGGACTCCAGCGTCCTGATACCCACTTGATTTCTGATGCTTTGACACAGCAAATCTGCACCAGAGCACTGGCAAGGGCGAGGGGAGGTGCAGAGATGCTCCTCATGTATTTATGTGAATTGCATCATTATATTTCACTTAGTTTTTATCCACTGCCCACTTGAATTAGTGACAAAGGATTTCAATGCTGGGCATGCAAATTCAAGCAAGAGCTGCTATTGTTTTCTCAGCTACCTGTCAGCTCCTCTTACTCAACCCGCCATGGACTGAGTGTGAAAGCAGAGGAGCCAGGGCTGGGTGTTCCTGGCAGAATGATAGCTGACAGGCTCCTCACAGGCTCCAGAGTCAGAGTCATGTCTGACACAGAGGAACATGTGTTGGCAACCTTGCTTGAGCCACATTTCCAGAGCTGCAAAGAAACTGGAGCATTTCCAGGGGATGACAGAAAAGCTGCTGTTTCAGGGGAGAGCCAGAGGCCATGTCATTGTCATTCTTCTCCTCTGTTTGGCAATCTGCTCAGACTCCTTGGAAGAGCACCTGAGAGCATTTGTGGGACAGGAGAAGTAATAAAACTTAAAGTGATGGCCCAGTACTAGAAAGAAACTTATTAATGCAACGTTTATGGCTACAAAGGAGGTGATGCCCAGCATAGGCTTGTTGCCATTCTTTTGTGGGGCAGAGCAGTGTTGCTGGGGCACAGTCTGCGTGGTGGAACAGCACAGCGTGCAAGGGGAGATAACTTATTTATTTGTTCTGTGGGAATCTGGCTCTGGTGAGTACTGGTGTCCCCTCCACGAGGTGCTTGTCATCCTGAGTGTGCTGGGAGTGCATGGTGAGTGCTGCCAGTGGGACTGTGACAGATGGAAAGATCCTGCTTAGTACCAGTGAGTCACAATGCTGTGCTTTGCTCAAGATGCATCTGGAAAGCTTCCCAGATTCTACATCTGCCCCTTTGACACTGAAGCAGCAGTGCAAGTTGGAGGCCAGGAGGAACAGAAAACAGATTTAGTGCAGGCTGTTCTTTGGGGCAGGGATTGTCTGTCTCCATGCCTGGAAAGCAACTGGAGAGCTACCCCAGGCCAGAACAATTCCTAGAGCAATTGCAGCAGAGCTGGGTGCCAACACACTGCAAGTGTGACTGGGGTGCTGGGAGAAGCAAGAAGCTCCAGTGCTGTACCTGAGGCTGTGGCTGCCCCATCCCTGCTCAGGGCCAGGCTGGACGGGCTCGGAGCCACCTGTTCTACTGGAAGGTGTCCCTGCCCAGGGCAGGGGTGGAGAGAGATGGTTTTCCAGGTTCCTTCCAACTCAAACCATTCTGGGATTACTATGGTTATTTCATTTGTTTTGTTTTGATACAATTTATAAGAATATTAATTTATTTTGAAAGCAATTCCAGTGCAGGAGTGAGGGCCTTGCCTGAGCCTTGCTTCTTAGGAAGGTGAGACCAGACAAGTTCCTTATCCTTCATTGTCCAGAGTTTTGACACAGAGCAACCTGCCCCATATTAACTTTTGCATTTCTCATCAAGATGCAACAGACTTTAAATAGCATGTGCATGACTGACTCTTTTTTTTTTTTCCTCCTATGGAGGCTGATATACAAAGTACCTCAAGTGGCAGCTGTCACCAGTGAGGTGGCATTTTTCTTCACTGAGGCTGACAGCAGCTGTCCAGGAGAAGTATGAATGGAATGAGAATGACATCATGTTTATTCAGGAATGACATTCCCAGCCATGGATCAGTGTCAGCAATATTTTGATAAGTTTTAGAATGAGAAAACATTTCTTGAAATGTTCCCTGATTTATCCTTTGTAAAATACACAACACAAAAAATAATTGAAGAGATTGCAGCAGGACAAAGCAGGGCTTGCCTACTGTGTGTTTCCACGCAGTGTTTTATCCTGCTGGAGACAGTCCAGAGGCACCGGGACTCAGAGCAGCTTTAACCCTTGCCAGCCCAGCTGGTTCACTCCGTGGCTCTCCCTCTGCTGCTCCTGGCCCTGCTTGGGACTGAGCATGGTGGATTTCACAGGTGTCAAAGACAACAAGTGGCCATGAAGGAAGTCAGTCAGCCAGAGCAAAGGAGGTCTGGCCTAGCCTTTAGGATACTGGAGCAAAAATAGGAATAATGTGGCTTGGCTCCTTACAGTGGAACTAATGAGACTGGTATCTTAAATATAAATGGATGATTCAATCAGGGTTATCATCTGATGTCTGATGAGGCTTTTTGTGCCTGGCTGACTTGGGTGAAATCTGTTGTGCTGCTACACACTGTTCATCCTGAAGCCTAAGGAAAAGTTTCATGCACTGAGGACACAGCCTGTTGAGTTTGAACACCTGAGTCCCAAAGGCCTGAAGATCTGGTTTTTAGGCTTTGTTGTATCACTTCTTGTGAACTGTCTTACCACAATGGTACAACCTTCCTCCCTTGCTCTTATGGTCACACTTTCTGGTCCTTTTTTATTTTTTTTTTAACACCTGAGCTCCTTTATTACATTTTTGCTAACATGCTCACATGGAGTTCTGGTCCTTTCCCAGGTCCAGGCCACTCTCCCCAAGCAGATTTCAAGCACTATTAGAAAGCTGGCGGGCAGGGCCATCCACACCAGCAGCGAGCCCAGAAGGAGCCCTTGGCAGGAATTGCAGCCCAAGCTGCCACAGGCTTTGTTGTTGCTCTGTAACATTGGCTAAGAGCTGGTGGTTGTTGTCAGTAGGCTCCAAAATCAGTCCTGAGACACCTGCCTTTGCAGAGTCCTGACTTGCCCTCTTGTGCCTCTGTCAGTCAGACACTGCTGTGAGTGCTGACAGGCCGGGGAGAGAAATGTTTGTCTGAATTTTCCTTCTGTCTGTAAAATGTGAAGACTCGTGTGTGTCTGCCTAGTAAGAGATGAGGCAGGACATGTGAGGATGATCTCACTGCAACTAATGCTATAGCTGAGCTGAGGAGAAACACACCCAGTGTGTGCCAGAGTCAGATGTGCAGCTGGGGGTTAACTGTGCAGCTCCAAACGTGCTTGCTCAGTTGTGATCTCCTCCTCATTCTCTCTCTCACCTCCAGACTTGGCTCTCTCATGGTATCAGATTCAACAGGGCTATATTAAATTTGAGTTCAGCAGAAGGGCTTATTTAAATATACACTTTGGGAGTGACAGTGCCCTGGCTCAGTGTGCCAGGAGATGACTGTGTGGGAGCGGCCAGTGTCTGGAGAGGGGTGGGAGGAGGTCACGGCGAGCCCTGTGAGCAGTCAGTGCCAACAGCAGATGGGCACCTTGCCCTGGCCACAGCCTGCTCTGAGCAGGGGTGGCTGCAGCCAGCCTGCAAACACCTGCTCCAGATGATGGGAAACACTGCAGTTCAGCACAGGTTTCACTCGGGCAGATCATGGAATCATAGAATGGATTGGGTTGGAAAAGACCTCCGAGAGCAGCAAATCCAACCCTTGATTCAACCCCACTGTGATCACCAGCCCAGGGCACTCCGTGCCTTGGGCTGGTGATCACAGTAGGGTTGGATCAAGATGTGGTGGATTCTCACTCAGTGCCACATCCATAGAATCATCCGAGATCATCAAGTCCAACCCTTGGTCCAACTCCAGTCCCTTTACCAGATCATGGCACTCAGTGCCACGGCCAAGCTCAGGTTAAAAACCTCCAAAAAAACCTGCTACCAGCTCTGGCTTCGTGCTCACCAAGTTTGCAGAGTAAGAGCCTGTTTCTCTGACTGTCGAACGAGTCTTACATTAAACACAGGGGAAGCTGCTGTTTCCTCTGCACAAGCTGCCCTGCTCTGGCAAACAGATCCCTTAGCTGATCGCTTTACAGCCACATGTTAAACATTCTAAACAATTTGTGCATTTAAACTGTACGTTTTTCTCTCTCAAAACTTGCTACTCTGTGGTGTTCCACAGATCTTGTTTATAACACATTCATCTAAAATTATCTCAGTGCACACAGCACCCTCCTATAGAACAGATGCTGTGTAACCTGCAGTTCTGTTTTGATCTCAAATCGACGTGTTTAAGCTACTTGTGTGAATTATAAATTGAAAGTAAACGAAGAAAATGGAATTGTGTTTTTTGCCATGACGTTTCCACAGTTCAATAGTTCTGCTCATTTCAGAGTGCCTTTCTGGTGAGACACTTGCAGGCACTATTTAAGGTTTAACTATTTTTGTACTTAAGCATCTTCTGGGTTATCTTAAAAAAATCTCTGTAAACTAACCTTTCCCAGCAACACGATTGAACTTTTCCTGGGTATCTTCTCAGTTTGTTTTTTGCATCACTTCTGAATTTAGATGAGATTTATATACAAGAGACATTTTCCTTTGTAATTAGCCTACTTATATGTCTTCATGCATCTTGAAAGGATGGCTGAGTATCTCAGGAGATTAGCACTTGCATCCTGGGGCCTTTTCATAGCTAAATCACTGGTTATCATCCTCCCATAATTATTCATACTTATTTACTATTTATATTCCAGTAATTCCTGGAGGGATGTCCCAGGTTGGGCCCGGTGTGTGGGGTGCTGGAGGTGCAGGAATGAGCTGTGTGGCTGTGCAGGCCCCCACACTGCTTGTTGAGTCTGCCCTCCATCTGAGCAGAGAGGACAGAGGATGGCTGCCCATTTGCTCCTGTGCAAATTCCTGGCTTCTCAGGCCTGACAAGATGGTATTTTGCCTGTTTAGGGACTCTGGAAAACCATTTTTATGCACAGGTCTGGCAATGTAACTTGATTTTTGAAACCTCAAAATATTTCAACTTCTTAGGGTCTCATTTTTCCCTAAGATGGAGAGAAACTGATTTACCCTCCCCGAACATTCTGACTTCTAACAGAGCAGCATTTTTCACTGCCCCTCTTAAAAACATCTTTTGAACACAAATGTGTCTTTACAAGAACACTTCATGTTTCTATGTAACAGCGAAGAGCTGAAGCAAGGATTGCTTCGAAACAGAAGCTTCAGATCCACTTTGGCTTCAGTATTTCACCATGGGAAAGTCAGGGCTACAAATGCATAATCAAAGCAAGGGCAGTAACAAGCCCTGGACTGGGTTTCCCCAAGGTTGAGGCATTGCAAACTCTTTGCCTCTTTAGGGCCCTGCAGTGTCCCAGAGGTGTCTGTTGTTCTCCAGCCTTCCCTGGGTCTGTTGGATTCATGTTTCCTGTCTCCTCATCCCTCCTGCACTGAGCAGACGTGGCAGCTCCTGGCTGTGATCCTGACATTGCTGGGGGCTCGTGCCTGCAGCTCGGTGGGAATGAGGGGGGAGAGGGAGCCCCTGCAGGCAGTGGGGAAACCACAGGAACAAGTAACGGTGCTGTGGCCAGAGCTGCCACCAGGTGTAAGGAAAGCCAAGAACAAGGAGGCAGCAGCAAGAGCCTGCTGTGGGCACACAGCAAACAGGTGGTGCAGCACCCTGAGCAGCTGGGGTGGCTCCCTCAGGGCTCCTGCCCCAGCCCTGAGTGCTGGGAGGTCATTACCCACTGCCAGGGGCACAGCTCTGGCTCCCTGCACACCACAGAGGGGGCAGAGCAGCGCAGAGCAGGGGTGGCTGCAGGCCCTGGCTCTGCTGGTGTGACTCCATTCACAGCCCTGTTCTGGGGGGCAGAGGGGCTGCGTGAATGGAGCGGGACTGGTGCAGCCACACTGAAAGGGATGTGCAGGAACTGCCTCAGCATCCAGCACAGAACTCCAGAAGGACCGTGGCTGGGTGAGCAGAATGTGCATTTTCCTGTTGGCTATTCTTTAATTAGGCTGTTGCTGATGCTGACATTGTATGTATTTTCTTTGCTCTATCTCCTTTCCCTCTTTATTATTTCCTACTTCAGTTTGATGTTGTTGGTATATAAAATTTAAAGAGCTCTAAATTTTTTTAAAGGCCCCTAAAGGGAGCGGTGCTTTTTTGTGTTAAAGTCATTACATGAACACCTGTGAACTGTTGAGTTTAATTGGGCTACAGCTGTTGGGGAGCGAGGGGGATTTATTGGTTTGATTGGCTGTCTTCAGATTGCAGAGTGTTGTCATGCACTGCCCTTCTAACTTGTCTCTTTAAACAGCAGCACATGTGCATATCAGGTGTTCAGGGCCTGGGACGTGAGGGATGGGGCTGTCAGAGCAGAGTGGCTGCTGTGGCCATGTGAGGACGCAGAGGCAGCAGCAGCGAGCACGGCAAAGCTGTGTCAGCTGGGGGAGCAGCAGATGGCTGGGCTGGCCGGGCTGCTCTGCGGGGCTGGGGGTGCTGCCAGCTCCCAGAGACATTGCTGAGCAGTGACTGATCGTGCTGCAGGGCTCCTGGGCAGGGCAGGACAGGAAAAGAGGCTTCCTAGTGTGACAGTGAGGTTCTGTCTGCAACATCACAGGTCTGTGGGGACAGTAGAAGTCACGTAAGAACTGCCTGTAATAAGGAGGCAGCTGGTGGGAGAGACGATAACCAGGGCACCTCTGGGTGAAGAAGTCCTGCTGCTGAGAGGCTGGATGTCCTGCACAGCTAGCTGGGCATGCCAGCTCTGCAGGGTGTAGAGGCTGCAGGTGTACACAGAGATGGAGCAACCATGAGGGAACCGCTGGGGTACCACTGAGAGCCACAGGACAGCCTGTGTTGGGCTCAGTGTTCCCTGCAGAGCTTGGCCTGGTGAACAGCTCCCCTGTCCTCCCTCTGAGGGTGAGTGGGACAGAGTGGGGAGGGCCATGCAGGGCAGGCTGAGCTCAGCTGTGCTCTGCTCAGGCCTGCAGAGGAGGCAGCTGCTGCTGTCTGGGGGCTGGGGGAGGCTGGGGCAGTGCCCACCCCCCTGGGCTGCACCATCAGACCCCTCTCCAGAGCCCACCAGGCAGTTAGTGCCCCTCCCCTGGCTATGGCACAGCTTCCCCCTCAGCTGGAAGGGTCCATGAGCTCAAAGGGTGCTCTGCTCTCTCTACAGATCTCCTGTGCCCTGCACCTCTGTGCCCGTGCCCAGACCCCGTGGGGCTCAGTGGGCCCCGGTTAGCAGGCCATGGCTCTGCTCTATTGTTCTGAGTCAGCTCCCCGTGTGTCTGTGAGGGATATGGACAGAGATACCTCTCTGCTGTGCCTCAGGGTAGGGGGAAGGGTAAGAAAATTCCTTTTGATTCCTTTTTTTCTGTTGTTTTCACACCATTAGGAAATAATTAACCTCCTTAGTGAAAGCATGTCTCCTTTTCACCTGAGTAGGAAAACCTTAAAATATACATACAATATTTTTAACACTAAGCTTAAATTATGCAGTTGCTGCATTTTGATGATAAATATGCAGATGAGAAGATTTCTGCCTCTTTTATCTTGTGGTTCTAACTCTGTCTAAAAACAGATTGTCGCAGTCACCCTAATTCTGAGAAAAACAGCCTTTTGTGCATTGAAAAGCCAAAACAAGCAAGTCTGATGATCAGATCTTCTCTTCCTGGCTGGCATATGTCTGCCATGCTAGTGAAGGAATCACTTATTTCTCATGGTGATGGCAGTTGGTGCCATCAATTCCTGTCAGCTGGGGAGAGGGATGGGAAGCCAAATTCATACACTGGTGATTAATTCTGGGAGCTCACATGAAGAAAGATGCTCTGAATACCACTGGAAAGCTCTGAGATTGCCCATTCTGCTGCAGTGCAGATATATTCTCTACAGATGTGATTAGATAACTCCTGTCTTTCTGCATCCTGGGCAGAGCCCTGAGTGGGAATCCACTGCCATGGGCCCTGGACTGTAGGTGTCCAGGGCAGGCCAGCACAGGTGGGGGGGTTGCAGGTGTTGGGGAAGGCTGTAGAAGTCACTCAGCAGCAGATCTTGTTTAGCATCTGTGCTTGCCTCATTCCTTCAGGTTTCGAGGTGACACTTCCATTGGAGGCCACTGCTGCTTTGGGCAGCTTGAGGAGGAGGAGGAGGCCCCTGCTCTGCCCAGAGGAGATGGGGCTTTGGAGAAACTGCTCCCATCGGTTCTTCTGCCCCTTGTCCTGCTCTTTCTCCCCTACTCTCATACCTACATGCATACAGTCATTTTGTCTCCAAAGCAGAACTGGCTGTTTTCCTGCTTTTTGCTCGTTCTGGACACAATAAGAATAATTTCTGGTGCTGCTAATTACAAGCAAGAGCGAGTTATGTTTGTCACCATTTGCCTTTTCATGAGCAAACTGTGTTGTCACTGGGCACCTTGGGCTGGCCACTCACACCATGGGCTGCAGGGGTGGTGGTGGCAGGGCTGCCAGGCTTGCCCTGTGTGTGACACTGAGTACAGGCCACAGCAGACAATGCCAGCCAGAGCCAGCCACCTTCCTCCTCCTCCTCCCCTAACCAGGAAACTCCCTGCGTGTCTCTGACAGATTGTAAATGAGGGCAGGAGATTTGGCAAAGCACAATGGACAGCACTGAGCAGCTCTGGAGCCTACAGCCCCAGCTCTGAATCCCCTCCTTCGACCACTGGTAACCTGATGCATTTCTCTGGGCACCTGTCAGGTAGTGCTGAAAACACCTTACATTTAATCAGTCAAGGAGAAGCTCCAAAGCTGGGCCAGACCAGAACTCCCACAGAGGATGGGCTCTGGTGGGGCCAACTGGCCTTGAGTTCCCCCTGCAGAAACCCCCTGTGACGTCCCGGTTTCCAAGTGAACAGCATTAAATCGAACAAGTGTGGAACCAAACAACGCTGTCTGCAGGGACTGTGAAACTTTGTTCCCAAGCAGAGTAACTTCTCGTTTGACCTGTACATATCCCACGGTCAGACATGAAGGGCTTTGGACTCTAATACCATCTGTGGGAATGTGATCCCTTGGCCAGTTTGCAGCTGTTCAGCACTCTCTCAAGATACGCTGGAGTTGCTAAGTTCAATTGACCTGGGCAGTGAAAATAAGTGTGAAGGGTTTTAACATCGATCTATGAAGGTTATGGTGTTCATAGGCAAATAAACACTCTGTGTTATGTTTTCTTGCACATTACATTCTTTTATTTTAGACTGAGGAAAACCAGTGAGAAAGAACAGAAGGCAAGTCCCCATGACAGCGCAGGGAGTGTGTCTGTGCACACATGTCTGTCAGTCTTTTGCAAACGGTTGCAGACACTGAAAACAAAAGTAGTTGTACACGGGAGAGTTCTTACAGTCATACAGATGGAAAATAATGGGCACTTGTGGCTTGGGCTGCATAATCCGTACAGGCTCACACCTTCAGACATCTGAAAATACATTTTCTGATCTCCTCAGAAGACCCCCCATTTCAGGCTGTTGGGTAATGAGGGTGAGTCAGCCACATTAGGGCTTCTATTCATCCTATTTCATTGTGCTTAAGCAGTGCAATAGCTACTGGAATTGTACAGGCCATCTCTGCACCAACTCAATAGCACTGCTTATTTCTCCATCTCTTTTTAAAGCCTGTGCCAAAGTAAACCTGCTGGGGTTGTACATTGGTTTTCTTTTCACTCCATAAGCTGCTCCTTTCCCAAGGAGCACAGCACCTTGCTGCTAATCGGCTAATATATACAGTATAAAGTAGAACTGTAGGGGATTCTGCAGAGAATCTGCCATTAGATTTAGATGGTTTTCTAGTATTTTCCTGATTAAAGAGTTCTGTCAGAAAAGCAGTGGTCCTGGGGGCAGCTCTCCTCAAGGGCCTGTGAACAGTAATTCCTCTTCTTAACACCCGGATCTGGTATCTCCTTTTCTGTATCCCAAGCCCTGCATGTTTAGCACATTACGAGTTCTGTTTGAATTGAAGTGGTATTTCTGCAGCTGCACCATGTGATCATCAACATTAAAATGGTTGTTCTTGGATTAATAGTTCTTTCTCTACCTTTTGGACTGTAGCTTCCTTTTCCAGGAGGGACAGGAAATCACATCCTGTGCTTTACATTGGCAGCCTTGGCTCCCTCCCAAAAGAGAGCAGAACTTGGTGCTGCTGATGTTTGCAGCTCAGTAAGATTGTTCAGAGAAATGGAAACTGTGCAGAAGCGGGTGGGAGCCCCTGTGATCACGGGGACAGTTGGACTGAGCTCCTGTGCCCTCAGTGTAGCTGTGTCTCCTGGAGCAGGGATGCTGCTTCCCAAACTCCAGTCAGTGCAGAGTGCAGCCAGCTGGGTCGGGGCCAGGACAATGCTCTGCCCGGCCCTGTGCACACAGCAATCCATGTGCACATGCTGATGGGGCAGGGGCACACAGGGCAGTGGTGCCAGTCACTGCTGGGCCTGTGCAGTGAGTGAAGCACAGCGGGGCAGGACTGCGGGGCAGCAGAGCCTGTGCCAAGATGGGACAGCCTGTGGGCATGGGGGCTGCCTGGCAGGCTGGGATACACCTGAGTAGGCTGGGATACACCTCAGCAGGCTGGGATACACCTTACCAGGCTGGGATACACCTTACCAGGCTGGGATACACCTCAGCAGGCTGGGATACACCTTACCAGGCTGGGATACACCTCAGCAGGCTGGGATACTCCTCAGCACCCTTCTGACACAAGGCTCCACATGTATTCCTTGTCTCTTGACCTCCAAAGTTGAAACCAAGAGCTGAAGAGGCTCCTCTTCACATTCAGAGCTCAAACGACTGTGAATGTTTCTTCAGTCTCAGCATTGTTGCTGTGTCATGTCAGTGAGGCCACTGCAGGAGAGCATGGAGGACACAGACTCTCCCCTTGAGAGGGCATGATGTGTCCTACAGCACAGCCTCTGCCTTTCCAAGGGGCTGCTTCCCAGCACTTAATTTTGATCAGTGCTTCGTCTTGTGTTTGCTTTTTATCTTTAGTGGCACCAATGTTCATTTGATTAATTGTCCTCAGTATTGGGAACAATCCATGCTGGGAGGAGGGGGAGCAGAATAGATTGGAAGTGATACACTTGGGTATGTCAGCAGAATAACAGCGAGCTCAGCCTTGTCCCCAGTGCTTTGGCCAATGAGTGGCCCTGTCTCTCTCTGACTTCACTGGGTGGTTTCAGAATTCTTTGCTGGTTTTCCATGTCTAAATCTCTTTGACTCTCTGATTCTGACCTGAGGTAGCCCCAATGCAGCACGACCAGCCCATGTCTTTGCTGTGGACTGCTGTGGATGTGACACTCCAGTGCTCACAGTGCTCCAGTGGAGAGGGCTCCAAGGATTAAAAATGCATTTATTGAAAGTTCTGGAATTGCAAGGCTGAGAAACCTAAAAACTAGAGCTCGGTGACAGACCATGCAAGGATCTGCTCTGAAAAGCTGTGCCCTCTGCAAACTAGAGCAGAGCTCAGAGACCGCAAACAGCCCAGCCTGGGGATGCTGGTGTTGCTTTAGTGAAACCTGATGAAATGCAACAGGATAGAAAGGAAATGAAATAGTTTGTACAAAATATAGGGGCAACATATGGCAGGCTGGGGATGGGGAGACCTTGGAGAGCAGTTTGTGGCCGCAGAGATACTCAGCCTGTTTTACAGCACAGCTGCTCTGAACAAAGGAGTCTGTCTGGGTCGCTCGTGTGTTAGCTCATGCTGGTGACAGGAAGTTTGGAAAATGTCTAAAATATTGCTCATTAAATGGGCAAGTGCAGGGCTCAGGTTCACAACATCCTGATCAAATCTGTTGGTGATAATGGACACGCTCGTGAGGTGTGTCAGCAATGGAAAGGAGTGGGTGTGAGCACAGCAGAACCAGGGCAGCAAAAGGGAGAAATGTGGTGTTGGTTAAGGTTACACAGCACCTTCAGGGGAAATTTGTCCAGTATAAATCCATGGAACTGAAAAGGGCAGAGCAGAGAGGGTATACATGGATGAGCCACATGAATGGACCTCTGAGGACCTCGGTTTGGATTCTTGGAAAGTGGATCAATGCAAATATCTCTTGCTGGAGCTGAGGTTCAGAGTTTCAAGGAGCAGATGGTTGCTGTGATTGTCACAAGCAAGGAACACCCTGACTCTGGTGATTCCCAGATCTAGTGGCATTACTGTAATTCAGCACTGATTGTGCCCAATGTACTGATAAGTTGTTTGAAAGTGTAATCTGGTAAATGAATTCTTCTGGTGAAAGGCTTGCACATTCAAACCCCGGGATCAGTAGGACCCACTGTATCTATATCTGTGGGCTGAATTGGATAAGGGGCATGAAATAGTAGCATCAGGTGAGGAAAATATTTTCGGTCATGCTTGCAGGATTGTGAGTTTACTCTTTCCTGACATAGCTAAAGTAATTATGGATGAAAGGAGTATTTGAGTCTGGGTACACAGCACTGCTGCTACTTTGAGTGCACAAACATCCCTACTACTGGGGAAACCAACTTCTGAAATTGGGGTGAAAATGAAAGCTGTTTTGATCACTCTGTGTTACAGTCATGCAAGGGAAGTGCCTCAGAGTTAGTTGTGCCCTGTGCAGCAGCTTGGTAAAGCCACTGCTGAGTTCTACATGTGCACATTGAATAAAAACCTATGTATGTCCTATTATTCTCGAGGAATGTTTCCCCTTGTAGCTGATGGAGGAGTTTAGAGCTTTCTGTAAGCCCACCATGGCATTGCTGCCCTTGTAGTCTTACAGTGCACAGCAATTTTGGCCATTCTGGAAGTGGGACAGGCAGCCCCCCTCAGCACCTTCTGGCGCAGCGTGACCCAGAGTTGTGCAGACCCCCTGCACTCAGCACTGCCCATTGCTGCCACTCCACCTCCTGGAAAGGACTGAGAGAAATTATCAGCATGGAGGGAGAGAGGGCTGCTGTACCCAGCCTGGCTTTGATCTTTGCTCAAGAACAGGTTCAGGACAATAACAGGCTGAGCTAAGATACAAATGGCCACTTTGCTAGACAAAGACGATTGCCTATGTAGAGCTTTGGCTGCTCTTCAGTTCACTTCATTTTCAGAGCCACGCAGCTAATATGTGAGAATCATTTGCAAGAGATTGCTGACTTACACAGTGCCCCCACCTTTCCTGCAGCCAGCACTGAAAAAGTGGGATTGGCTGGAGGCTCACAGTGATGTTAGCAATGAATAATACATCATCTGCAATCTGGGCTGCTTTAGCCACGTTATTTGCAGGCTGCGGTTTTTCAGGTTTTTTTCTGGCTTAAGCAATATGTTTTCAGTGGCTGTGTTGGAATCTTGCTTTGTCCCTTCTGCCATAGCTGTGCCTGGGATGTTTGGAAGCGCACATTAAGGCCAGGAGCTGGCTTACTCAGTTG
Source organism: Hafferia zeledoni (assembly GCA_035583235.1). Classification (NCBI taxonomy): domain Eukaryota; kingdom Metazoa; phylum Chordata; class Aves; order Passeriformes; family Thamnophilidae; genus Hafferia; species Hafferia zeledoni. The sequence continues at coordinate 1,182,845 of JAWWEV010000039.1, read as the reverse complement.
GCAGCTCCACGTGTGCGCCTCATCTCTGCGCGGTGTAGGGTGGCACAGAAACACACAGAGCCACTGAAGGCAGGGAAGGCACCGGCGGTGCCTGGTGCGTGTCAGAGCCCGCCGCGGTCAGTGCGGGTTCGGGCTGGGAGTTTGCCATCTAGTGGCTACTGGGGTAGGCAAGAGAGTCCGAATGGGCCCCTGGTTAAACCCGGCCGGTGCCGGCGCTCCTGCTGCTCCCGCCGCACTGGCTGCAGTGGCAGGGAAAGCCGACAGCTCCTCCCCGCCTTCACCCGCTGCTGTGCTGCTGCGGCTCCCGGCTCCGCTCGGCCCGGGCTCAGCAGCTGACTTTTAAAGGTGAAGCAAGCTGTCAGGCCAACGCGGTCTCGGGCTGGAGTCTGGAATTCGGAAGCATTTGTGTTGAGGTTCAGCCCTCCAGGACAGGAGCCAGCTCCGTACACAGCTCAGGTGTGCCAACCTCCCTCCAGCCTCTGCAGCCTCTCAGCCTGGCTGCACTTCTCCAAGAGAACCAAATCCTCCACACTGCACAAACTCAGCAGGTGGTTGTGCGAGCCATTTTCGTCTGGTCTGACCTGGCTTTGTGAACGAGAGCAAAGCTGTTGTGTTGCTGTCACTGCCTACGTCTCTTGTCCCGAGGAAGTGCCTCTCAGGCTGGTGCTCCTGTGTGTGCTCATGTGTACACACAGGTGAGAAAGACCCTCTCCCTTGCCCCTTCTTAGGGGGAGATAATGTGAAATTGTCTCCTTGAAGCAGCCTTTGCACTGTTGATGCCATCACACAGTGCAGTCCGTGTGCTGGGTGGGAATGTGGAGGAGCACATGTGCAAAGAATAGAGTGAGTTTGGGTAGAAGAAAGACCAGCGTTGGAGTTGTTGCCTCTGCCCCATCCAGCCCTGGAGTTTACAGGAGTTGTGTTTGCTGTCCCGGGTACCTGAGGAGAGGAGGCGCTGCTTTGTGCCTGACTTCTCTTCCATGATCTCCTGTCTGAATCAAAGCCTGCCTACAGGTGGTGATCGAGCCCCAAAACGCTCATCACTTACCAAACGACCGTCTGCAGACATTTGTTTGTCCTCTGTAGCCAGCTTAGTTACTTATTGATATCAAATGTTTGTCTCACCATGTTGTAATGAAAAGGAAGAGATAAAAGCCCCGTTCTTGCTTGAAGTGCCAAATTAGCTAAGAACGGTGACACTCTGCTACTGTTCTCGTGTGCTGAGACAGAAAGGGATAAACCACCACTCTTTGTACACTGGGGTAGCGTGTTACCCTGGGACCAGGTCGGTTCAAATGCCTGAGCTGTGAGCCAGAAGCACTCACAGTAGTTACGAGACAGTTAAAATACAGTGGATGCTGCCTCGTTATTGGGCATCGCTCCAGGACTCAGCATGAAGGAAGCATTTCCCCCAGGGTAGCTGCAGTGGGGCCTAAAGCCAGCAGCAAGGCTGAGGGTTTGCTTTCAGGAATTCAGTCCTAAGGCACTTGTAGAACCTTCTGACAGAACAAATCCCCATCGTCTGCTGTGAGGCAGCGCGGGGCTCGTGGTGTGTACAGAGTCAGCGCCGGCTCTTGCCAGGAGCCTGTGCATTGGAGTGTATCTCAGCATCTTCTGGGGGTGCAGGCAGGGGCTCCTGGCAGTCTGCTGGCACAGGTTTCTAGTTTGGGTCCTGCTGCAAGTGGGGGTTTAAACCCCCTGGGTGTTTTGTGTGTGTGAGTGTGCCTTGTAAAGCGACGTCCGCAGACATTCTGAGCAGACCACAGCATTCTGAGGGAAGCCACGGTCTGAATCAAAACCACCTCATTTCCCTCCAGTCCCTGTCTCCCCATCAGACTTGTCTGGATCCCTTTAGAAATGTGTTAATCAGGGAAAAAAATGACATATGCCTCTACTCTGAGGTACATATGAATTTAGTGGGACTTTGAGAGAGACCCAGTGCTCCATTCTTCAGCAGAAGGCCTGAGCTCCTGCTGCCAAAGCTGGGAGATCTGAGATTCTCTTTAAATATGGGGACTCTGGTATGTGTAATCATTGAAATATTTTCTTACAGGTAGGGAAGAACTGTCAGTCAGGAAAAAACATGCTTCTGTTGCTCAGGGTCGTGGGTAGAGTGAGCAGGGAGAGCAGAGGGAAGGTTTGCTCTCTGACTGTGCCTGACTGTCCCTGAGGCAGAACTGTTCTTGGGAACAAGGTGCTCCAATCAGGCTCTGACTGCTGGAAGAGGCCTCACTCTGTTGTGTTGGTGCTGTGACCAAATGCTGCAGTATTTGGTGGGATGTTTTTTTAATTCCAGATGCTGAAAGAAATAGCTGTTTGTGCAATTTGAACTCCCATGTTAGAAGAGACATTTTTAACCTTTGTGGGTTTGTGAGAACATTTTAAAATATGAAATGAAAGCAGCCTAATGGATCAGAAACCAGAAAGCAAAGAAAGAGAAAACAAAGTATATCTCTCCTCTCCATCACATGGTTGGTTTGGGGAGGAAGAATGAGTCATTATTTTTGTAGCACACAAAGTGGCCATGCACACTGTGATTACCCCAGTTCCAGCCCTGCTGGTGTGCACAGACAGAAGGAGCTGCACTCAGCGCTTGCCCAGGCTCTGGTTTGCCCTGCCCTGGGAGACTGAGGACACCGGCAATTCCTTGGTGAGAGGTGGGAGGACACGCCGGGAGCTGCTGGCTGGGGCAGCTGTCCCTGTGAGCGCAGCAGAGCTGGTGGCTCTGCCCCCTCCGAGTGGCCCAGGCCTCCTGCCCACCATGGCTAACCCACTTAGGAGTCAGGAACTTGGAAGAAATTCAATGCTAAGTAGCTTAAGACTCAGGTCTCTCATTTTAATTACTTTGTGTTACTCAAAATTATCTTGCCTTCTGAGGCAGATAAAATCAGAACAAAGACAGAGACATGGGAAGAGCAAGCTTTTAAAGTTAGAGTGCATGTCGTTTGTTCAGTATAAGCTCCCCCTGGAACTGAGAGATGGAAGGATCCTGCTGGGCTGGAAAGCACTGTAGTTCATCAGGATAACTACATAATCAGAGGTGGAGGCTTCAGACCTGCTCTGTTTACAGCCAGGGGCAGAAGCAGAATGCTTTTCCCTCTCCTTGGGGTTTAGTGTCTCTATAAGCTACACATACCCCACCTTCCTGGCAAGGGACTCTGTTTGTCAAGGCAGCAGGAATCCTTGGAGGACCCTTTCTTGGACTTAGAGAAAGGTCCCAGCCAGCCCAGAGCTGAAACAGCATTTTAGGTTGTACTTTCCAGATTCATCAACTTCTCCTTTAATTCGTGGGGCTCACAGTTTTAATTTCTACAATTCTGCCACTTCATGGTCTCCACCTCTGAGATCCCTGTTATCCCTGTTGTGCAATTACTGCGGATCAGAGTTGAATCTATTTTTACTCTCTTGTTTTTCCCTTCAGTTTGCAATGCCTCTGGGAGTGAGTTCTGGGAAGAATCTGCTTTGGTTTTAAGCCGTGTGGTGCCGCCTCCTCTCCCATTATCACTCTCTGGTTTCAATGGCCCCATTGTGCTGTCTGTACTGGCACTTTGTTTGCTTTGAAGTGCGGGTAAGAAGTTGCTCCGTCCCCGTAGTTTTTCCCTGTCACTCACATCGCTGCCCTCGTGCCCGGGCGCTCTGTGCCCGCAGCCCGGACAGCCCCGCTGTGCCAGCCTGGCCCTGCCCTGCTCCTCCCGCCTGGGCCCGGAGCAGTCGGGGATCCCGCTCATCCCGTGGGGTTAGTGCTTTGGCACAGGAGACTTTCTCCTTGTGAAAGTCCAGCTTCTGCCACTGATCGAGAGACGCATGAAAAAAATTCTGATGATGCAACAAATCCTGTAAAGCAGAATTGTTCTGGTGTAATTTCTGACTGTGTTGAACTCTGTGCATCGTGCGTTTCTCGGGCTTTACTGAGTCCCTGCCAGTTTCCTTCAGCTTTGTCTCATTTGCCTTCAAAGTTGGCTTTCCTCAGCTCCAAGATATTTGCGTTGCTGCCCTCTCTGCAGCCCCTCGTGCATTTCAGACCCGGGCAGAGATTACACGGCTGTGTCTGAGGTGTCTGCAGTCACTCAGCACACCCGGCTGCCGTCCCGCCCTGGGCCGATCCGGCTGTCAGTGGGAGCGGCTGCTCTGCTGTCCCAGCCCCGGAGCCCGGGCCCTTCCCGGAGTGTCCCGTCGTTTCCCAGATGAGGTGAGATCCCCCTGGCCCGCACTGCCTGCCCTGTGGACAGACCTCCCAGGTGCCTTCCCCGTCCCTGCCTGCTGGTCCCTTCCCAGCGCTGTGTCCCTCCCTGTGCCGCGGGCCGGGGGCAGTGCGTGTGCTCTGGCACTTGGATGCGCTGCCGATGAATATTTAACACTTCGGCGTGAGCGCTGGGCTAATGAATTGCAGTTCTAGCACTCACTGCAGAAGCGTCACAAACATAACGGGGACAGAATTTGCTTAAAATTTGTTTTGAACATCTGTGGCATTTCCCTCTGGTTTACTCAGCTCTGTTTTTTTCCTGCATCTTATTTACTTTGGACTGTGAAGCTACACTAGCTATTTTACCTTTTTTTTTTTCTTGAATAAGTTTCTTTTTACTGTTCTGCAGACAGAATGATACCACAGACTGTGTTTGACTTACTTCCTGAAGACTTTATATTATTCATGCTTTCTAAAATTTTGCTTTCTACTGGTTTTCTTTCCACTAAAACTTGGACTTGAAGCCTACAGCCACCTTTCAAAAAGGGTATTAATTGTGACCCATGTGCACTGAGCAGAATTTAAGAGTGGGATTAGGGGAGAATTAGCAGAATTTAAGAGTGTGGAGAGTTTTCAGTATACTCTGAGTGCACAAATCCTGCAGAACTCTTCTGGTGCTGATCTCTTCCTGGAAGAATTGCCCTCAGCCTGCACCATTCCCGAGCTGGTCAGACCCGTGCCCCGTGCTCTGGTTTGGGCTGGCAGCCCCCCATCCCCCTGCAGCCCTCACAAAGCAGCTCTCCCCCGGCAGAGCTGGCCCACGGGCTGGGTGAATCCAGGTCAGAGAGCACGGTCCCTTCACATCTGCTCCGTGCTCGCTGCTGACATTTCCATTCAGCCTGCCTGCTCTGGGCAGCCATGGAGGTCCGGCAAGGGGGGACAGAAACATCTCTCTGCTGGGGGAGCACAATGGCAGGACCTCCCAGTAACTGCAGCTGTGTCGGGGCCCTGAATACAACGGGCCACTCTTGGCAGTGCTACTGAGGTCTGGCTCTTGGAAAGCAGCGCTGTGATTCAGCTGTCACTCAGCTCCCAGCAAAGGGAGCTTTGAAAAGGCGCCTCTGCTGCTCTCCTGGAGTAGCAAATATTTCCTAGGCCTGTGCTGCTGAATGGGAGAGATTGCCATTGTCCTCCTTCCCCTCTCAGGCTTGCTGGGCTTGTTCTAAATGGGCCTTTTGCAAGGGAACAATAAGCCCAGCGAAGGGTCCAGGTTGCACATGTCTGAGCAGTGAGAACACTCGAGCACTTTCTCATTGGCTCCTGGGATGTGAAAAGCTGTGCTGCCGACAGGGCAGCGGGTTTTGCAGCCGCAGCTGTGGTTTGTTTGCTCTCAGGTTGTGCTGCTCTGGGTGTACATCTGCATGTTTCCACTGATTTCCTAGAAAATATTTTCACCCCAAGATTTCCTTTGGCCTCGGACATGTGTTTGCTTTTGCAGCTCCAGCTCTGTGATGTGCCTGCAGTGAAACCCACCAGCCAGGTGGGAGCTGAGTTCACATTGCCCTGCTCTGAGAAACTTTAGTTTAGCAGAATGTCCTCAAACTTGTATCTCCTTGTGGGTTTGTGGCTCATTCAGCTCTCTGATTCAAACCTGGCTGAAAAGCCATGGCTTGGGCTGAGCTTCACAGGGAACCCTGGGGCTTGGAGAAGTTGCTCCTCTGTCATCTGTATGGACAGAAAAGGTACAACTTTCTTCTTGGAGCACAGAACATTTTATAATTTTCCTCTGACCTTCTCATGAAACTTTCAGTGTCACAGAATTACATGCTCCTGTTTGAATATGACTGATGTTATTCCTGCTCTCTTCCCTCCCAGATGAAATAATGATTTTTGTGAGTATGGCATTGATTTGCAGGAATGTTCGAGTATTTTTAAGCTTTTATTTATTGTGAATGAAGATTAGGTCCTACCTAAGGAAGAAATGGGTTCGGTATCCCATTGGAAGGGGTCTGCTGTACGGTGGAACACAAGAAAGACTTATCACAAGGAGACAAATATGAACATGTCATGTTACAGTCGTCTCATCTGAAAACTAGAAATAAAGCCATAATGATCTTTGGGGCATTTCTAAAAATGTGTTTTAGTTTTTGAACCCCACCCAGATCCCTAATACAGAATAATGTATTCACTTGCTCCACCTGCAAATATCCCCTTTCCAGGGGTCATGGAGCAGTGACCAGTCTAAAGGTGCCTCAAGACCCAGGACCAGCTGGATGACTCACAGAGCTCTTGCTCCTCCAAAGTGCAGCTAACATGATGTGCTTTGTTTCTGACCTTGCCTGTGCAGATGCCTGAAGGATTAGAGAACTTTTCAGTATATGTAATCTCTGCCTACATCCTCCTACAAATCAATGTCAGCTTTTATTTAAAAACACTTGCAGAAAAATTAATTCTTTGTTCTTCTTAGGCATTCTATGCTCTGACTTTCCTCCTGTGCTAGTTTTACTCCAGTGCACTTTGCACTGGTGCCTTTCCTGATTTAGGCCTGTCTGAGTGAGAGGAGGATCAATGGTGCTTTGCCCAGTGGCTTGGACTGCAGCACAGCCCTTGGCCCATCACCCCAGGTTTGCAGACTGGAGGCGCCCGCGCCCTGGCTGCGAGGCCGGGGGTGCTGCACTGCGGAGTGTCCTCCAAACGCCAGTGAGCAAAATCGCTTCGGAAGTTTCTGCCTTGCTCATCCCATTTACGGAAACGAAATTTCAAGAAGTTAATCGGGCAGAGAGTGCAAAGGATGAAATGTTAGAAATCAAATTAATGAAGCTGAATCACCAATTTGTGACCTAGAAGACCATTAGGAGTGATCAGAATTAATTAGCTCTCCGTTGCGATGCTTCAGAGGGAGCCGGCGAGCGTGCAGGCAGGGAACTGGATGGGATGTGACTACCTGGGCTGGTGGGGCAGGGCAGGGAGCCTGGGCTGGCCCCAGCCTGGGCTCCAGTGGCCACTCGGGGAGCACAACCGGCAGAAGCAGAAAGACAGAGTGTCCACGGAGTTGCCATGTCCCTTCCTGTGTCCTGCTCTTTGGTGGCTGTTCAGGGACATAAAGCTGTACAGCAGCAGCAGCTGTCCTGTTACCTCTGTGGGAAGTGCAGTCTAAGGCACAATTGTTGGTGAGATTTTGAATTTTCTAGTGGAACAATACTGACAATTCCCAGGAAAGGTCTCAACACAGCTCTCGTTCTATGAATTTACTTCCTTGACTCAAGCTCAGTTTGCAGGTTGAGGCTGGAAATGTCCCATGGCAAGTGGACACCTCAGGTGACATCTCATAAGCCTGGCAGCAATCGCCAGAGAAACCATGACACAGGATTTGCTGATGGTTTGCTGATTTACTCAAAACCAGGACTGAGTCCCAAACACTTCCAGGGAAAGATGATACCTATATCAAGATACAGCTCCTTTCAAAAGTCAGAGTTTTAGGTGGCTCTGGCTGATCGTTGCCAAAATTAACTGGGCATTTGGGATCTCAGTGGTACAAAGTCAACTTCCAGTTCAAGTGAATGTGAAAGATAATACTTCTAGTAATTCTTGAGAATTTCAAAGAAAGTGAATATTTTCCTCTCCATTCTTTTTGGGGCAGATATGGAGAAAGCAGATACTGAGTCATAATTATTTTCATTAACAAGAACTGCAGTGTTTCTTCTTGCATCGATAATTTTTTTATACTCTAAACTGCCCGTGGGAGGAAGAATTGGTGAAGAGATGGCTCCAGGTCCTTGAATAATGCATTGTTTCATAGATGGACTGTCCTGTCAGGAAATAGTCCTCTGTATATGATCAGCATCGACATTGCTGGCTGGACAACTTACAAAGGAGCATTTTGAAATTAATTTGATGATTATGAAAATGTCTTGGATCCTTTGCTGAAGGCTAAATAAACACAATTAAAATATTCTTAGTTTTCAATGTGCTTTGTTCAGTTCATTAAGTGTAACTAGAGCTTCCAGTTATCTGCATTTAGCTGTTCAAAAAATTGGAGGGTATTTTTAGAGCAATGTAAAGCTTATTGCTAATTACACCTGGGGGGAAATCTCATTAGATATTCATTTGCTTTCAGAGCTTAAAACAATTCTAATGAGCTGCATTAGTTGTGATAACACTGACTGACTCTCTCTTGTCTGCTCCCCCCGGCTTGTCTGAAGCAAACAAAGCTGCTGTGGAGCCTGGAACTCAGCAAATGTGACCTTGGCCATCTCTGGGGCCGAGGGGGAGGGAAGCGCGGTCCGGAGGACGAGGAGACTTTGCTGCAGCAGGGCTGGGAGCTGGCAGAGGTGGGTGCCCCTGCAACCTGGCTGCTGGAGCTGTGCTGCCCTGCCCTGGCTGCTGGAGATGTGCTGCCCTGCCCTGGCTGCAGCCCTGGCTGCTGGAGATGTGCTGTCCTGCCCTGGCTGCAGCCCTGGCTGCCAGTGCGGTGCCAGCAGTGCCAGCAGTGCCAGCCCACCTTCCCTGCCTTCCCTGCCCCTTCTGCTGATCTGGTGTGTTACGGTCCCAGCAAGGCCACAGGAGGCAGCCAGGCAAGCACCTGTGAGAGCCTGACCTCCTTTCTGCCCGTGCAGGATGGACCCTCCCCGAGGCCGTGCCTGGTGGGTGCAGCTGGGGCTGGGGAGCCCTCGGACTCCGAGGAATTCAGGAAAACCCAGAGGAGCAGCAGGTGCCTCTTGACAGAGCTGCTGCTCACAGTGGCCTGCAGAGTGGGGCTTTGTCAGCCAGATTGGCTGCCTGGGACAGGGCCCTGAGGAGCTTGCAGTGTCGTTCTCAGTGCTCTGCTCTGCCACCCCTCATCCCAGAGACTGGAAGCGTTTGTGGTGAGGAGCCACCTCTGCTGTGGATGGCCTAGGCCTGGGACAGTGAAGGGAAGGGTTGCCCTGCCTTGCCTGGAGTGAAGAACATCAAAGTCAGGCAGACAGAGCAGAACCATTTGTGCTTCTCCCTACACTGGTACATTTGAATGAACTGGGCAGCCTGTGAGGAGTTCAGTCTTTACATTGGACATACAAATTATTGAGGGCTGATCTTTTTATTGCTTCCTGCTGAGCCCCAACAATGACTCAGACCCCAGAACAGCCACCCAAAATGTGTCGATGCTGCTCCTGTCCATTTTACAGAGGTAGCACCTTTGTCCAGGGCTCTGTGAACATACAGAGGGTACAAACTGCAGCCACTCCCCATGAGGTGCTGTAACTGCCCGTGCAACTGTGGGAATGTGTTTAAGTCAGCTCTTTCTAATCAAACAAAACAGCAGAGTGGCTGGGAGAAATACCTGTTTATGAGGCTCTGTAAGCAGCACAGGATGTTCATCTCCTCCTGTGGCATGCAAAGAAGGAAAAGCCTGTGCACAGAGATCTCGATACGTGGCGTGGCAGAAGGTGACAGTGAGTGGGGCAGCCCTTGGGGACCAGGGACACTGGGTGTGGTGTAAAGCGGCACACTGAGACAGGTTTTGTGCCACCTCCAGGAGAGGCCATGAATCCACCAGCCGTAATGGTGCAGGAATGATCACACACAGAGCAGGATAGATGGGATTCTTTGGTAATTGGGGACATTTTGGCATTGCAGCTGAGCAGGGTGAGAACAAGCTGGCAGAGCTGCACGTCAGCAGGAAGAGAAGGGCTGGCTTGGAAAGACAGAAACTAATTTTGTTTTAATCTATTGGTCATGGAGTAGAGAAAAGGCAAGTAGAAATATCACGCTTGGCTACTGGCAGGGAGAATACACCTGAGTCAGAGAGGAGCTGCCTGGACCAAAGTTGTAAGTAGAAAGGTGGAAACCAGACTTTATTCCTCAAAGGAAAAGAGAGCACAGAAAACGAAGCTTTCAGGGAGCTGGAGGGTGTGAAGTGGATGGTTGGTACCAAACCCCCTACTCCATGGCTCTCTTATTAAAGAGGTTAAAGGAACTGTGGGTCTAAATTGGAAAGGTTTTCACAGGCACTTCACAGAGCTGAAGTGTTTTGCAGGAGATTCCTCAAAGGTGGAAGGCGGCCAGCCTCCCACCATTATTGAAGGAACGACCCAGATGTGCACCAGGGTCTTGCAGGGAAGTTCGTTTCCCTTCAGGTGAAGACAAGTCTTAGAAAATGTTTTAATAGATGAAAGGTGGCCTGTTGAGAAACGCACAGCTTGACCAAAGATAGCCAGTATGGTTTCCGGAAAGGACCTTTTCTGCCTCGCTAACTTTTGGAAATTTCTTTTTTTAGAACATACACTCCTGTCGGCATAGACAAGAGGCTAAGCAGGAGTCAGGAGAGGCTTGGATCTTCAGACAGTGTTTGACAGGGTCCCACGTCGGAGGTTAATGTCTAAAGGTGGGGAGTTGGAAAGGGGAAGAATTGGCTCACTGATTGAAAATTGGCCAGAGGACAGGAGCAGAGTGGGGAAAGGAGGCATAAATAGAAGCCTTTCAAGATGAAAGACGAGTTAATAAAGGAGCGTGTACTGTAGGAGACTGCACTGGCGGATCCTGGTCTTTCTGATAGTTACAGTGTATGAAAGACTTGGCTGAGGACATAGAAGGCAAGATTTCCTAGTTTGCAGATCACATCAGATTTGGGAGGAGTGGTGAATAATGAGGAATCCCAATACAGGAGACCACTTCTAGGCTTTGATGTGATGACAAACACAGACCCAGACAAAGCAAGAGGTTTTACAGCCATGTATTGGGTTACTGGTATCTAACTTCTTTTTAAAGAGTCTGGGATGGTCATTGGTTTTAATACATCCCAGTAGACTTTATTTCTCGCCGACCTGCTGGAAGAGTCTCACTGAGAATCCACTTGTGTACATCGTAAATTTTATTTTCTCTTTTGGCTGGGAGTGGAACAACTGCACATGTTTGAAATGGCAAAAGCATCTGAATGGAAAAGGGCAGAAAGTAGGAACAAATTAACTGGTTTAGAAGGAATATGTGCAGGTTCCTAAGCTCAGAATAGCTCAACAGACTTGGAGAACAAACCCAACCCACCAAACCCACATGCACAGTGAAACCCATCTGCCTCAGAATTGCAGTGGCATCTTTCCAGTATGTCTCGTTCCTGCAGGGGTGAACAACACCAGCCAAGATAAAGCCTTTTAGGAGTAAGATGATTCCTCAGTCACACTGCACAGCTGGGAAGGTAATTCTTGTGTCTGTACAGAACCAAAGGGAGTCTGTTTGACCATGAGGGAGCAGATCTGTCAACTGGTCTGTCTCAGCTCTCTTGACTTCAAAGCATCAATGACATTTTCCACTGTCTCAGAGTGAAGGTTGTGCTGGTGGAAGGAAGAGGTGTCTGTGCTAGTGCTTAAGTGACGCTTCTCTAAGGCAGGTTCAGGTGCTTGGAAAGAAAGGGAGTCTTGGAAACCAAGTGCTGTGAGTTCCATTCAGCCAGGCTGAACATCACCCTGATGCTCCCACCAAGGCAATGGACAACGTGAGTCCCACCTGGGCTGGGGACTCTTGGAGATCAACTGACATCAACTAGACAAAAACATGGACCTTGTGGAATGATGTGGAGTTTAACCATCTGAATATGGCACAGGGGCTGTTCTTGAGATGCTTCTGAGCTTCCCCCAAAACGTCTGTTTTGAAAGTTAAACCTCTGAGTATTTTACATCAACAGTGAAAATGTCCTCACTGGGGATTTTCCCCAGACCTGCTCCTCAGTGATTTATTTCTTGTCCTCCAACCAGGCTTGTGTAAATTCCTTAGGTTATTTTTTGGGTACTAATTAACCGTGCGGTAGAAATCATATTATACAACTGGTAATGAGCATAATCTCAGACACACTCACACACCAACCAAACCTTGGCAAATTGTAATTAGCTCAGGATTTGATACTCTTTTATTCTGCATTTCATTTTTTTTTTCCTGAGGAAAAAAAAAGCCCTACATAATGAGCTCTTTGAACCTAAATCAAACAACATTTTCAGTGGGGACAGGTAATGAAATGTTAGTCAAACCCATTGCAATGGGCAGATCAATCACTGCCTTGTAAGATCTGAAAAGGAACTCTGAGATAATGGTGGCAGAACGGCTCCTGCTGCAAATCTTCCAGGCCAGGCCTTTGTGGGTCACACAGGTATGGAGTGGAGAGCTCTTTCTTTCAGTCCCAGAGCGCTTGGAAAAGCGAGTTGCCACTTTGCTGAAAGCAATGGGATTGAGACAAGAAAAGAGGCTTTCACTTTTGGATCAAGCCAGCGAATTCTCTGTGCCAAGAGGGAACCTGGAATGAGTATTAAGTCTTGCAGGAATGCTGAGGGAACTGAATATGTGTTCTTGGCCTCATGGCAACAACAAGGGAGCGTATAAAGCAAACAGTTGTGAGCTACTGAGCTCAGCTGTTCACCAGGGAGATGAACCGTTTGCTGCAGTTCCAGTTTCCACATTAGCATCGTACAACAGCCTCATCTATTAGTACAGTGTGCTCTCGTGTCTGGGATGCTGCTGCAGCACTGAATCACTTCTCAAGACACTGACTTTTCAGTTTCTCAGCAATAAGGCTTTGCAGAAAACAAAATATTGGTCCCCCAAGAAATTCTGGTATTTCAAAGTGGTTTTTTTAGTCCTAAATTGTGATAAAAATCCAAATGTTGAAATGCTACATTGGTCAAAACATCTGAAATATTTCAGTAGGGGAAAAACCTGCAAAACAGCATTACCAAACCACTACCTATCTCTAATACTGTGGCATCTCTGTGCAATAATTTCCCAGTGTCAGAGATGATATATAACAATAAAGCATATAGGGATATAGACTTCAGAATGTAGGAACAAATTGTTCAGAAGTATTCCTATTTCAGGCTTTGTTGAGTTGCCCAGGGAGCAGTCGTGCTCCTGGTGGAGCAGCAGTTCCTGTTACCTGGCACTCTCTCAGGAGCACTTGGCGTGTCCTGCTCAGCTGGAGAGGCTGCGGTGGGCACGGGCACAGCCCTGGGCACCCAAGTGATCTAATGTTTGGGTTGGCTTCAGCTGTAACTCTGCAAGTCTCTTACACTTGCTCTACCTTTGGCATTCTCTCTCTCTGTTATTACTGCCTGATTTGGAAATTAAACCCAGGCTGTGATCTTCTGTCATGCGTGTTGGACTCGTGTTTGGATTAGACAGTAGCTCTGATGGGATGGACAGCTATTCCAGTCAGTGTGCTGATTCTCCTTCCTGACAGGCACTTCTCACCTGTCAGTGTGCTGCTGCATCTCCTCCAGGTCCACCAGGACACTTTATCTGCCTGCCTGTCTGTCTGTCTAACTCTCTCTCTCTCTCTCTCTCTCTCTCTCTCCCTCCATCATGGTCTCACAGGACTGCTGAGCGTTTGTGCCTGCTGAGCACACACCTTGGGTAACACCATTCATCACCTGCCTCAGGAGCCTGGGCTTTGAATTACTTGAAATACAAAAATGTGCTGCTGCTGATCTGCTTTGTCCCTGGGGTTCAGATCATTGTGGCTGAAGGTGCCTGTTCCCTGGGGGTGGAAGGAGGAGCATCCCCCAAAGCACCCTCTGAGGAGGGGTTATATCTCTGCTTTCCTCCTTTCTTGGCCAGGATCCCGGTGCAGGTTAATCCTTGAGCTGGGCAGCTTCACCTGTTGTGTTTCATTGCCTGGTGCACAATTTGCAAGCCAAACTGATTAGTGTTCACCAAGGCATGAGCCCAAGTTGCTCGGCCTTTGCAACAGGCCTTCCCTGACATTCAGACAGCCTCGGGGCCTTTACTATCTTTCTAAACACTTTCCTTCTCTCCTGTAGAGCTGCCTTATTACAGCAATAAAAATAACAAGGTCCCTGCAGACCTCTTTATAAAGAACAATTTAGAGCCAGGAGTAAGTGTGAGGATTGGGATGAAAATAGGCTATCACAGTGCTAATGTGATATACAGGTACCATCCCTGTATTATATTGGTGCATGGAAGTGGTGTGTCTTGGGAAGCAGGGACTCAGTGTGGGACTAGTCTGGGGGACTGCAGACAGACAGACAGACAGACACAGTGGGTTTGAAGGGTCTGTGACAGCCTAGAGTGACTGGGACAGGTTTGGAATGATGCTGTTAAGCTTAGGGAATGCAAACACCAAAAATCAGATAAATCTACCCAAGGACAATATTAATGTTTAGGTATGTTGGACTGGAACAACAAATCAAAAAGACACCCTGTATCCCCTGCTATCCCCTCACTTCCGTGGGCATTTTCAAGTCCTTCCATGCCCTCCAGCAGCAGCAGCTGGGTTGAATCATACAAAAAAGGCAAGAAGGTAAAACCACTCCAGGTGCCACCTCATAGCTCATTTTTTGCTGTGTCCACCCCTCTGATCTGTGTAGTCTCAGATATGTGAGGAGACAGAGGCACAAAGCAATGGCAGATCAGTTACTGAGCTTGCCCAGGGCAAAGCAGAGGGTTAAATGGCTTGCAGGGGTGGCAAGAAAAGGTAATTGAAGCTTTTGCTGGTGGTCTGGGGAAAGAGGAAAGGAGAATGGAGTGGTGTCCCTGATGGAAGAAGTGTTTGTGAACTGAGAACCTGCTGGTGGTGGAACTGCTGTATTCTTCCAGAGGTCAGAAATCCCAACTGGAACACAGAGCAAAAGAATGTGCTCAGCTGCAGGAGGGGCAAGGCCAGCCACACCATGGAGACAAAAGGCAAGAGCGCTGCAGAAAAGGAGAAGATTTTATTCCCAACTCCTGCTTCTTTTCAAATGGAGGGTAAAGAGGAAACTGGCCAGGACTCCGGAGGAGGATTTCAGGCACATCCACTGCACGCACTTCTGTCAGGAGGGGAGCAGTTTGAAGGATGGCTCGTGTTACTGGCACAAGCACAGTATTCCTGGATTATCTTTATTTTTTTCTGCAAACACCCTGTGTGCATTGGAAGACATGGAAGCACAGCAGCTCCAAACATCAGTGAGGTGGAGCAGGTAGAATTATAAAGGCTTTTTAATAAAAGGTTGCTGTATGAATCACAGCCACACGTTTCCCTCCTCCTGCTCTACACAGTATTTTTTAAATTGTTATGCTGTTTTTCAGAGAAAGTGAGGTGCTTCTCTGCTTGCCCAGACACTGTGAGTGCCAGCTGAGCCGCACGGCAGTGCATTCCGAGCCCCTCTCCTCCGATAGCCCTCAGTGTGACCGGCTCCTGCTCTGCCTGGCAGCTGGAGCAGTGAGCGCTCCCGGCACGGGAGCCCCGGCACGGGGGCCCTTCTGCTGCCTTCCACTGAGGTGTGCTAGATCCCAGGCTTTGCTGTGCGGCTGCGGGAGCGGGCACAGCCCCGCGGTGCCCAGTACCGCACTGCCCAGCCCCGCGGTGCCCAGCCCCGCGGTGCCAGCCCGGCAGTGCCCAGCCCCGCAGTGCCCAACCCGCAGTGCCCAGGCCGGCACTGCACAGCCCCGCGGTGCCCAGTCCCGCAGTGCCCAGTCCCGCAGTGCCCAGCCCCGCGGTGCCAGCCCGGCAGTGCCCAGCCCCGCAGTGCCCAACCCGCAGTGCCCAGGCCGGCACTGCACAGCCCCGCGGTGCCCAGTCCCGCAGTGCCCAGTCCCGCAGTGCCCAGCCCCGCGGTGCCAGCCCGGCAGTGCCCAGCCCCGCAGTGCCCAACCCGCAGTGCCCAGGCCGGCACTGC
>JAWWEV010000039.1:1122096-1166926 GCA_035583235.1 Hafferia zeledoni | reverse complement strand
CAGCCCCGCACTGCCCAGCCCCGCAGTGCCCAGCCCCGCACTGCCCAGCCCCGCACTGCCCAGCCCCGCAGTGCCCAGCCCCGCACTGCCCAGCCCCGCAGTGCCCAGCGCCGCATCCGACCCGCCGGCTGTGCTAAATACAGCCCAGGGGAGGTCCTGGAAAACCCAGAGTGGCTTTACTTGGAAACCTCATTAATGGAAATGAAATTGCTTTCGCTGTACCCACACTCTGTGGTATCTGTAGGGGCTGGCCCATCACTTCCTGCAGCTGCACCGATGGCAGGGCTTGGCTTGGCTTGGCTTGGCTTGGCTGGGCTGGGGGTTTGCAGGGCAATGAGGGACTGCACCCAGAACCACCAGCGTTTACCTGTCCCGTATCTTCCATGTAAAACGATTCAAAGCAAATGCCAGGGTTGCAGCTGCATTAGTTTTTCAAGTGTAATGAGAAATTACAACCTAAACTAAGGAATTCAAAGCTGAAACTGCACTTTTCAAGGCAGGCTGTAACTCCTGGTGATCACAGCAGTGACTCTTGCCCCAGCACAACAACAACCAGGGTCTCACACAGACCCTGGAGGTGTTGCACAAAGATTGATTTGAAAAAGGTTATTTGTCTTTCACAGTGGCTGAGGGAAAAAAATCAGAGAAGATGCAGTTTTCACTGTCCAGTGGGATTCACTGACCCACTGGGCCATGTGCTTGGTGAACATCTGGCCTGGAGGCTGTTGTGGGATTGGAGGAGAGAGCATAAAGGGAGTGAAATGGGACAGCAGGATGAGGATATGTCTGAAGACTCTGAGATATGGGTCTACATAATGCTGAACAAGCAGAAGGGTTGATAACCTATTTTGTGGCTTTTTGATGTTACTTAAAGCTTTGTAGAGTAGTCTGTTGAAGGTCCGTTGTTTGCACTGTTCATGTTCTGACTGGAAAATTTCTGGAGATACCTCTAGCTGAGCAGGAGGGGGATTGCCCAGACCATCCTGTCTGAAAAAGCAGAGGCCCCTGTCTCACCCAGTGACCTCTGGCTCCAGCCTCAGGAACCAGGACTGAGTTAGAGCCTTCTTCCAGCAGCAGACTTGGTGTCTCAGGGCCCTCCCACTTCGAGGTGCCCCAGGAGGCTGCAGTGCAGCTGGACAGCCAGGGGATGATGTGGCTGCAGGGCCTGGCTGTGTGTGCTGGGGAAGGGCTCTGCTGGCACTGAGCTCTGCTGTGGCAGCAGGCTCTGCCCTGCCCACTGCCCCTGTGCCACAGAGCAGAGGGCACAGGAAGGCAGGATGGCCAGGGCTGCCACAGGCCCTGTTCTCCTGCCCCCAGCGCTGACCAGGCACCTGGGCTCTGAGCACAGCGGTTGAGAGGCCTGATTTGGTTTGGCTCGGTGCTCCTCCATTTCACCCTCTTGTTTTTGTCCTGGCTCAGTCCTTGGCTCCTCTAAGATGTGACTTGGCAGGAGCACAATGCCCAATGCACACACTTGGCAGCCCAGCTCTTGCTCCGTGGCTTGAGTGTTGCTAAATGAATGATGCAACTGACTTCTGAATCCAGGCCTCTCTTGCATATTAAGTTACTGCTGCCTCCTCAATATAGTTTTCTGTACTGCAGACAATTCCCTCTGGTCTTTCTTTCTGCTTTAGTGAAGATTATCTGCCCTGTATGAAAAGCCTACTAGAGCTGTCCAGCATTTGGGCTGGTCCCTAAGAAACTCAAGGACCTGTGAGGCAACGTTGAAAAAACATGCAAGCAATGTCTTTGTGTGCTGTGCCCTGCAAAGCCTCCCTGTGCTGAGCAGCTGCCTTGCACTAGGGCAGTCAACCACCTCTCCCAGTCCTGCTCAGCACGGGGTGTCCAGCAACACCCCCTTTGTGGGCTGCTTGGGGCGATGGTGGGTTTCCCCTCAGCCTGCCCAGGGCAGAGGGGCAGCCCCAGAGCCCCAGAGCCCCCGGCCCGCGGCTGCTCCTCGAGGCGAGCGGGGCTCGGAGCACGAGATTGCTGGAATATTGAGCAAGGTTTTCCAACACATGCTTTTCCCTGGCAAATCGCCACCCACAGTGCTGTGTGCCAACATAACACTTTGACTTAAAGAGGGAAAACTGCCAGATAAAT
The DNA here is from genome assembly GCA_035583235.1 of Hafferia zeledoni. Classification (NCBI taxonomy): domain Eukaryota; kingdom Metazoa; phylum Chordata; class Aves; order Passeriformes; family Thamnophilidae; genus Hafferia; species Hafferia zeledoni. The sequence continues at coordinate 1,164,823 of JAWWEV010000039.1, read as the reverse complement.
GTTTTAGTTGCAGGCCTGTTTCATTGTTGAATTCTGAAATCTTGGCGGAAGCCTTTGCCTGGGGATGGGGAGGCAGCCTTGCTGGTGGTGGTGGTGAACAGGGACAAAAGCAAATGTGTTCAGGGCTGACATTTGGGGGACATCACCCACCAGCTGATTACCCTGTGTTCCCTGTTTCTGCACCACAGGCACGCAGAGAGGAGCAGATCAGGGACAATGGAGTGAGGGACCCTTTAATTCTCCAGTGGTCAGCAAGCAAGGGGATTTCTTGTGATTTGGAGAGACAGATCAGTGATTTGGGGACACTTTGTGAGCCTGCAACTCGCTTGCCCTGTAAGATGCTGATCTTCCCTGGTTAGGAGCTGTGTCCCTGGCACCAGGCAGCACTTCAGCAGGGCAGAGCAGTACTGGACTGGGGGAAAATCTACATTGCCTTTGAGAGCCTGGAATGAGGGTGGAGCACAGCTCTGCTCCCTGCAGTGCCTGGAACCCATCGCTGGGGTGCTGCTGTTCCTGAGCTCTGTTAGCCACGTGCAGCCCCTCCAGCCACCCTGAACACACAGAAAATGGGGTGTGCACAACCCAGGCACAGTGGCATCCAGCAGGTCCTTCCAAGACAATAGGAATTAACACTCCCTCACTTCCCTCTGCCTGCATCTGTGAGCACAGACGTGTCAGGACAATCTGTGCTCTTCTGCCCCAGACCCAGAGACCAGAGGATTGGCAAAGTGTCAGACAGTTAAGCAATAGGAAGGAAAAGGCTGAACTTCCCTGTCAAAGCACCACTTGCAATAGAAAAAAACAAACTACAGTAACTGTTGGTTTCCTAAAGGAAGCCTTGTTTGCATGGCCTAAATCTTCCAGGGTAGCCACCTACACAGCTCTTCTTCTCAGGGATCATTTATTTTGTTTTCAGATCATTGTCTACACTAATTGTCTTAAACAGGAGTAACTTCCTTTCTCTTTATTCCCTAGTGGTCTTGATAGGTTTTAATTACCTTTAGGTGGTTCCCCGTGTAATTGCACATCAAGTTCATTAATGATCACAATATGTTCACCTAATAGGTTTCCATTAAAATCCAATGGGTTCCCATCAAAATGAGTTATGGGAACTGACAGAAAACTCACTAAAATCCCAGTGTCTTTAGTTACAGTGAATTAAACATTGTGTCTATTAAGAAAGATAAAAAACAAATGCCAAGACAAAAAATTCATCTCACAAATCGATAAATTTATGTGTACAGAGTTTGCAGAAACCAGCAAAAAGCTCTTCCTGCTTCCAGCCCAGTTAACAGTGAAGTTTTGCCACCTTGACCGTATCATTAAAGTTGAGATAAATGAGCAGAAAACAAAAAGCATTCATTGCAGTGCATTGCAGTTTTGGAGGAACAGAGAAGTCTGAATCCCTTGCTGATCTCACTTCAGTCCTTGGCACAGCATCCAGAGGTTGAAGAGGATATTAAACCCAGCGTGTTTAATATCAGCAGTATCTGCTGTTCTGCTCCCTGAGTTCCCTACACCCCTCAGTCTGGGTGTGAAAGGGACCTCATCACAACAATCCCTCAGCTCTTCTCAGGTGCAAACCCCAGGGCCAGACTGACCCACCCCATCACTTTATTTTATGCCAGGACACAAGAAAGAGCAGCTCAGACAGCTCTCCTAAATCTCACACTCCCTCTTAATGACCAGCCTGGCAAATTAGCTTTTTCTTGCTTCCCGAACAGGCCCCACTGCACATGCTGTTTCCTGCCATGCCCGAGTGTTTCCAGCAGCTCTGAATGCCCCATGTGAACCCAGAGTGCAGGTGGAGAGGGCACTGGTGGGTGTGCAGGGTCATGCTGGAGTTCTGGGGGTGGTGAGTCGGCACTGGGGGTGGTGAGTGGGTGCAGGCAGGGGTGAGAGAACAAAGGGCAGGGCCAGAGCAGAGGGATGGAGCGTTCCTGGCTCTTCTACCCTTGCACCTTCCACTGCAGGCAGGTCCTCCCTCTCTCATCTGCTCCATCCCCGCTCACTTTCCCACCTCTCTCCCACCTGCAGGAACCCCCCGAGCTCCTGCAGCAAACTGGAGGAGCTATTTTTTTGCTCTGCTCTCCTGACTCTCCAGTCTCTTCAGTGACTGGCAGCCCAGGTGCTGGCCAGGCTTGGAAAGGAGAGGTCATTCCTGCATTTTAACTGGGAATGTCTCGAGGCTGAGAGGTGATGTCAGCCCTGGGGCTCTTTGTACCCTCTCGTTCCATCTGGATCTTGTAGGCTAAGAGCATCTTTGAGCTGACAAAGTGCCCAGGACCAACCTTTTCATCTGCACCTGAGCTGCCCCTGCAGTGCTGAGCCCCACTGAGAGGCTCTGCTGCTCTGTACAGGCTTCTGCTACAGCAAGCAGGACTTCAGAGCAAAAATCAAACTGCTCTAAATTCCAGTAAGCAAATCTGTGACTCTTCATGGCAACTCCACATTATTCCCAGGTTGTTTGCTATTTTCTCTGTTCTTCCTTCCCTGCTGCCTTCATTATCACACTGAATATCACCAGGGCAGCATGACAAGAATCTGGAGAGACACATTATCAGGGCAGCCATGTTCATACCTCTGAACTGCAGCGTTTGTTAACATTTCTGAGCCTGAAGAGGAATTAGGAAGATGTATTTTAACAGTGTGTCTGGGTGAGATAATGTACTTCACAGTGCCCAAGAGTGACCATTCAGGGACCTTCCTGAGTGGAACTTCAGGTAGGGGCTTTCAGGGCTGGGATGTGGACACTTCGATGGGACCTTCTCTGAGCTGTGGAAGGACACAATTTGGGCTCAGTCCAGCTTCCATTTTCCTGCTGAGGTGTTGTCTGCCTGTGAGTGTTACTTTGCAAGAAGGCTGCCCTGAGTGCAGCACCTGCCTGTGTGCACTGCTCTGCTCTGGGGTCACACTGGGGTCACCCTGCCTGCTCTGGGATCACACTGGGATCACTCTGCCTGCTCTGGGGTCACACTGGGATCACCCTGCCCTGCTTTGGCCCTGGGCTGGCAGTCTCTGCACTGCCCTGGGACAAACCAGCTTGCAGGAGCAAATCTGGGCCCTGCTTCTCCCCTTTGCATTCCTGGGTGTGTCTGAGCTCGGCGTGCAGAGCTGTCAGACACGGACCTTTCCCTTCCTGCCCCAGCCAAGTGCCCGGAGCCTTTCAGGGCTTCCCAACAGCCTCAGCAGGAGACAGAAAGGGAACAGAACTGGCTTCCTGCCCCGGCAAAGCTTTTGTGACTGTTTCAGGCAGCTTCCTATAGTTCCCTTAGTGCCAAGAGGGGAACCAGAGGAAGTTCCTACAGACACAAAAGTGTTATTACTATTTCCTGTTATGAAAAGCCACCAAAGCAACAAATCTTAGTGGTTTCATTTGTTTATCTTAAAATGAACTAAGAAATTTACTTTTTTTTTTGTCACATGCAATTAAATCATGATTTTTCTCTATAGTTGCTGGAGGTAATTTAGCATTTAAATTATCTACAAACACATCTGACCTGGGAAAGAAACAAAAAATTGAGTTTTGGCACTTAAAAGTAAATAAAATAGTCCTCCTCTCCTCTTGCCACCAAGTTTATTTAGTGCTGTTAAAAGGTTGGAGATTAACTCTTCCTAGCCCGGAGCCCACTCCTGTTCCTGGGGAGGGGAGTGCTGGTGCTGAAGTGCAGCAGGTTCCTGTGCTGTGCTGGCCTTATCTGGCTGAGCCACTCAATCACATCTAAATAGGCATCTGCCAGAGAGGGCAGAGAGTGGAGGGCATTCTGAGGTTGGCAGAGCTGTCTTCTCCCCTCCTCATCCCTTCTTTCCCCATGCCCTCCCCTCATTCTTTGGCTGAGGATGTTCCAAAGCCATCCTGACTGCACTGGTCTCCAGTTGGTTACATTTTTTATTGACTGGCCCTTTTTCCTTTCCAGGAACACACATCCTTTGCTTTCTCTCCAACTCTGTCACTTTTTATTGACTCAAACACAATTTGGGGAAGCAAACACCTCTTTGAAAATACTTCCAGTAATTGGATATGATACTGTCTGAGAAGTGCTGACCCCACTCCAGGGCTCCAGGAGAGCAGACTGGTGGTGTCAAGGAGAGTTTTACAGCCCAGAGCTCCTGTTGCAGCCTGTCCAGGCTGGTGTGCCCAGCCCTGCCCTGCCCAGTGCCAGGTGGGAGTTCCTGCAGGGATGGGAAGAGCAGTGCCTGGTGCCTGAGTGCTGCTGGTGCTGCAGGAGGAGAAGGGACATCTGTGCAGCACACTGTGGAGCCCCAGCTCTGCTTCATTGCATGTGGAGCAGCTCCGGTGCTGCCCCAGCTCAGATGTGAGACATTGTCTGACATGTGACTGCCAGACCAGAGAGGAAAGATTACGTTTTATTAACAGTTCTTGGCAAGCTCCAGATTTTTCAGCTTTTCATAGTTTGCAGAGGCGCCAAGAACAGAGGCAAACAAAGGGTGAAAAATATTCCATTCATCCTGTGAACAGTGAGTTCAGGGACACCCATTATAACTGAGTCAAGTGCAGAGCTCTGGATCCAACCCTGGGCAGGAATGCTCTCTTCTGAGACCTGCCTTCTTTGGATCTTTGAAAGGAAGAAGAATGCTTTCTGCATGTGAAAGCAGTAAGTGGGATGGAGCAAATGCAGGGACAATTTAGTGAAACTCTGCTTTCTTATCAAATTGAGCAGAAGATGTAAGTTTGTACATACCAGAACTGAAAGGCACTGGCACTCCAGAAAACAGTTCATAAATCTCCTTGTGCTCCACACCCTCTCTATAAAGTCCACAGCAGAGAACTCCTTTTCCATTGCCAAAGGAGACATACACCAAAGAAAAGTTTTGAGGAATCATTGCTACCTGCAGAATCTTCCTTAACCTTTCCCCATTTCAGCACTGGGGCAGTCTCTACTGCTCTGACAAGTCTTGCAGAGACAGCATGTTCTGTAAAGTAGCAATGCTAAGATTAACAGAAAAAGAGAGTCTTCTTTATACAAATTATACTTTGAATTCAGAAAAACTATTGTATGTGTCAAAAACTTATCAGGGCGAAAGTGGTATTTGGCATCTCTCTCTGGCTTGTCTCATTACTCCCACAGAAGCCTCAGTTTATAAACCCTGGACTGGGCATGAAAACCTGGCAGTCCAGAGCCCAAACAGGGCTGGGCCCCCAGACTGGCAGCTCAGAGCCCAGCCCAGAGCCCAGCTCAGAGCCCAGCCTGCCCCACACTGCAGGCTCAGAGGGTCTCACACTGTGGGCAGCACAGTTTGTGCCCCTCGCTCTGGCAGCTGCTGCTGTGGGAGCTCAGCCCTGGCTGTCGGGTGATCTGGGAGTGATGGCACCACACACTGCAGCAACACTTCATTGTTGTTGTGACACCCAGCAATACAAGAGCTTTGTTTGCCTTGAAAGGCACAGGTGCAAACTGATGGGGATTTCAAACCTTTGTGAGCAAGATACTTCTTCCTCTCCCAGCCTTGATACATCAGACGAGTTCCAGCCTTCAAAAGCAAAAGGTATCAACAGGCAGGAACTGCACCCAGGCACGGGAGAAGTGGCTTTGCTGAGCAGTGTGTTTCAGTGGAGTGATTTAGGGAATCTCTCTGTGTACAACTCCTGAACTCTGGCTGAGGTTATGGAACTGCTGCATGAATGTTTCAAAGGGTGTTGTTTCCACGTGTCACAGATCTCTCAGATCAAGCATAATGGAGGTGCCTTATGTGTGAATAGGTCCCACTAATACGAGAAAAAGGAGGGTTGGAGCGTAGGCAATGCCTCAGATGAGTCTGTCTGAGAGCTGAAGGGCTGGAGAGCCAAATAGGATGTAACACTGGGCTTAAACACAGCAGAGTCTGAGAAGGAAAGGAGGATATCAGAGCCCCTCCTGCACAGAGGAAGAGCGGTAAGGAACATGGGAAGAGATCACCCTTTAATCTGATGGAGAAGGGTGTGTTCTTTATCACCCCGGGACCGGCCCCACTAAAGGATAACACTTGCATAGGAGAGGAAGAGACAGCTAAAGATACTTTTCCTTCCTTTGGAATGAAGAGCTATTTTCTGCTGTCTCCAAACACTATTCCTCAAGCATACCTCTTGATGGCTTTCAACAAGCCACTGACTTCTTTTACACGCTTAAGAAGCATCCCTGAAAACCACTTTTCAGTTGCACACATCATTTTTGAGTTGATCCAGTTTCTGCAGGCTCATGACAGGCTGCCATGGGCAGAGAGAGCTTCAAGCAGCAAGGTGTTGAAGAAGCAGACCAGCTTCTGTGAAGGAGACCCAGTCCTTGAGGTACTTCAGCTCTGAAGCCTCTCCTACCCAGTGGTGAGTACTGCTGGGAGTAATCAGCAGAGCTGACAGCTTGTGCTCAGAGGAAACATTTCCCCCAAGTTTCCATATGTCTGTGGAAATCCAGGTCCAACTGATAACAGAAGATGAACACACTAAATGGAATGAGCTCCCTGGGTGCAAATGGCATTACACAATATGAGTGTTCCCAGGGTAGGGGACACTCACACAAAGTGGAGGTGAGCACAGATATCCAGGGCTCCTTGCAGAGCTCCTCTCCAGAAAACAGACCCCTCTGACTGCTGCTGTGGGGAGGAAACCAGGTGGCAAGAGTTCACCTGGTCACTAGAGAATGACAGGGAATGACCACTGTGCATAGGCAGAACGTCTGGGCAGTGCAGGAGGGCAGCTGGGGGCATCTGTGTGGGATGGCAGCTCTGGGAATTGGCACCTCTCTGGGAACAGCCTGCCTGTGCCAGGGATGTGTCACCCAGGGCTGCGTGGGGCAGTCACCTCCTGTGCCAGGGATGTGTCACCCAGGGCTGCGTGGGGCAGTCCCCTTTGTGCTCTCACTGCTGGAACCTGCTCTGTGTCCCTGCTGGACCCTGCCCTATGTCCCTGCTGGCTGCAGTGGGGCTGTCCCCTCTGTGCTGTCCTTGCTGGCACCTGCCCTGTGTCCCTGCTGGCTGCAGGGCTGACCCCACACAGGCCTGGCCAGGCCAGGCCCAGCCAGGAGCTGGGGAAACACGAGGGGCTGTGCCCCACAGCACTCTGCTCACGGGGCTGTGCCAGCAGGGCTGCTCAAATGCTGCCCAGCACTCCTGTCACTGAGCCACTTAGTCACTGCAGTCACTGCAGCACAGACAAGCCCCATTAGAAATAATGTATAAAGGTTAATGAAATACTTGTAGCTATTTTAATAAGTGATTAATCTTTTATTACATACTGTTGCACAGTCCAGCAGAGCAATAGATTGCTTTTAATTGTAGCTTATCATTATCTATGGTAACTTGCACTGATGTGCTGGTAACCATTTTGGACACATGCTGCTTATACATATAGCAGGCCAACAACTCCTATTCATTATTTATTAATGCCTTTTAAGCTGTGTAAAACTGGTACTGTAACATGAAGCATAATCAGGGCAGGGCTGCAAAGTCTCTGTGCTACTGCAGGACTGGCTGGGAATGCCTGGAAAGACATCAGTGCTTGGCAGGGAATCCCCCAGCTGTCTGCAAGGGGAGTGTGAGCACTGGGACTGTGGGGATGGGAAACTGGGAACGCTGCCATGCTTGTGTGGGAAATGCCCAGCTCAGCCCAGTGCCCTCATGACTCCCTGAATGAACAGCTGAGCTGGGCCAGCCCGAACAGACAGTGGCATTAAACCCTACCCGGGGCACCTGCCCTTGGCACTGCTGGAGACAGGACACCGGCACGATGAACCTCTGCCGTGGGCACACACAGCTCTGCACCTGTGCCCAACCTGCAGGGCAACAAGTGGGTGTGTGGGGGCATTTCTGCAGCCCTGCCCCTGCCCTGGGTGTGTGGGGGGGCATTTCTGCAGCCCTGCCCCTGCCCTGGGTGTGTGGGGGCATTTCTGCAGCCCTGCCCCTGCCCGGGGTGTGTGGGGGCATTTCTGCAGTGCTGCCCCTGCCCTGGGTCTCTGGGGTGGCTTTGCTGTGTGTTCCCAACCACAGCAGCTGTTCAGGGTGTGTGACAGTCAGAGCCCAACTGCCACCGAGGGAACTCAGGGACTCTCCCTGATGCTTGTGGTTGGATTCAGGCTCTCACCCTTCTGCTTTCAGTGGTGCCTCAGACTGGCCTGGCAGCCCCTTTGGTTTTGACATGTAACCCGTGATTTGGCTTTATGCTCAGCCTGGGGTTTGTGTGGCTGTTCTTGCAGGGCGACCGTGTGTGGTCAGGTTTTAGGTCTCTGTGCACAGAGAGCAGATTTACTCATTGTTAGCTCTGCTTAAGTAAGAGCTGGTGAAGAAACCTCTGAGTATGAGTCATCTGGGTCTTGAAGTCACTTCTTAGAAAAAGAACTGGGGAGATACTGTTGCATCCCTCTGATAATTGTCTGGAAAGAGGGTGATGTGAGTAATTATCTAATTTTATCATCTTGTGGTTTGAAGAGGCATCAGGACTGGTTGCAGATCTATAATTAGTGTCGGGAGGCAAAGGGTGTCTGAGGCAGCCCCACCAGCGCTGAGGCAAAGATGGAGAGCAGCACACGAAGGGGACACTGAGCTCAGGGTGTTCACTGAGCATCAGGGAAGTGCTGGGCTGTCCTGGGGCCGATCAGCAGTGTGGTCACTCTGGGCTCTCTGGGCCACAGCAGCCAGAGGTGCCATGAGCTCTTGGGAGAGCTCCCGTGTTACTCTGACTGTCCCATTCCCTGTGTGAGCCTGTGGGTACCTGGATGGCTGAGTCCGACACTCACTCCTCTTCCCATTTATTCTCCAGCTTTGATGTGGCTGGAACTTACCCCATGGTCCTTAAAAGCATTGAAGAAATGACACAGAGGGCTGGGTTCACACCAGGTTATCCATCAGGATGACTTCCATGTGTTTGTTCCAAGCCCAGTTCCTGCTGCCTTGCAAATCTCCAGGGGTTGTGGGGATGAGGGTTCCTTTGGAGTGTGCAGTCCTTGCCCTGTTTAAGAGCCTGCCTGTTTTAACAGCATCACTTTTCTTGATACAGAAACATCGGTAGACACAAAGACTGTACAAGATGTTTGGGTTGGTTTGGTTTGTTTGGTTTGTTTGGTTTGAGTCAGCTGTAAATAAAGGATCTGTAGGGACGCTCACCTTGGGTGAATGTCCTGCCTCAGGATGCTGAGCTGGAGCAGGTGGAGACAGCTGAGTGAGGAACAGGGATCCTGGAACCTGTAAAACCAAATTACAGCTCTGTCTCAAGAGCAGCCTTACTAACACATTCCTTTTCCTTCACATTGATCCCAGGGCACACAACTCTTCTGATTCTGTGCCAGTTTGGTGACCGTATTTGTTACTAAGCCCATTATAGCATTTCTTTTCCTTATGTCATCCTGCAATTTACTGCCTTTGAGAAACCACGGACTGATGTGGTGTTAAAAACAAGGGCAACACCTTGGATGGCCAGAGTGTGCCAGGAAAGGCATCTCCTTTTGTTCTGGAGCTGAGCAGAAAGCAGCTCCAGCTCAGCAGCCAAAGGACACTCTAGAGAATAAAGTGCAAACCAAGTTTTTGCTATTTCAGGATCATGGACCCAGTTCTGGACCTTGTGTGAGCATCTTCTGAGGAGGGACATTCCTTTAGATGGCCTTTCCTGTTAATCGTGAGTCACATGAAGCAATTCTCAGTTTCTTCAAACATCTTTGTTTAATGCTTCATTAAATATCTGTGGATAGGTCTCATTTTTGTGCTGGAAGGTGCCACGTGGCAGGAAAACCAGCAATACACAGAGGAAATGACCCCTCAAAGGTGCCCCTGTCCTCAGTGGGCCTCAGGGTTCAGGTGCAAATGAGAAGCACCAGGGTCTCACCACCCCCTCCAAGTAACATTAAGTATCAATAATGGAAGTGCTTACAGATACCCTGTACAATTCAACCCTTATCTTTTATTTATAGCTGACAAAGCTCAGGGAAGGAAAAAATATCATCATACTTTAAATAATAGAAGATAGAGGTATTAAAACTACCCAGGCAGTTACAGTAGTTGCAGAAATGTCTCCCAGCAGACCTGAGTGTGCGTACACCGACTGCATTTTTAATTTTTAAAACATATTTCTTTCAAAATTATTCAGCAATACAAGAAAGCCACTTTTATGGGGTGATAAATTACTGTAATAAAGTGTCTTTTGTCCAAGCATACAGACAGAAAGCCATTGCAGGCAGCAGAGACAAGCGTGAGCCCCCAGAGAGCCCAGACCCACAAGCAGAGGAGCATGTTGATTTGTCTCACATGTTTTTAATTATTTTTAAAGCATTCTATCTGGGTTTTAACTGCAATTTTGCTTTCAGTTAACATTTATATGAGGGTTTGATGTCTCTGTGAGTTTTGAATGCAATACTAGACCTTTGCACTGGTTCCAGAGGGCTCTGCTGCCCCTTCCCTGCAGCCCAAGCCACATGACACAGTACCTGCCATTTATGTGCAATTAGAAACACTTTGATAAGGTTTATATTCCTTTGAAACTTTCGAAACTTCTTGCAAGTATTAAGTGAAGCAGCAATGATCAGTGGTAATTAGGGCGTGCTGCAGCTCCCTCCAGGGCCGGCGTGTTTTTATCGCAGCCACATCCATCACCTCCGCTGGCTGCCGGTGATTACACATGCAAATGAGGCCCCGGCTCTCCGTGGACACGGGGCTTTCCTCCCGTCCCTCTGGACAGGAGGGTCACACTTGCACCCTTTGCCTCTCCATTAATCACAGCACTGTTGTTTTGTGAACCCAGGCAGGTTCCCTTTAGCCCCACTCCTGTGTGTACCTGTGTCCCTGTTCTGCACGTAATTCCTGCCCCCAAAGCTACGGCGTTTGAACTTCACAGAATAAAGTACATTTAATTGGACCTATTATTTCCTTGCCGAGGCAAAGCCTTTCAGATCAGGCTTCAGCCTCTCTGTGCCAATGAAAATACACATGCCTAATTATTTCCATTTTTCAAAGAACCTCAAAGGCAGCTGATGAAAGGAACCTTTTGCAAAAGCTCCCAGCAAACAGAGTGAAGTCACCCAACGTGCAGCAGAGGCAGCAGCGATCTCCTCCTGTGAGCACGGGCCCGGGGAGAGAGAGGCTCTGCCTGCTGCTCTGCAAGGGAAGGGGGTTGGGAAATGGCTGAATTCGTGTCACTAGAGAGGCCTGTCTGGGGATTGCAGCTTTGGGGACATCGAGTCTTTTGGAACAGGACCAAAGGTTTTACCCTTGTTCTCATGCAAAGATAGAAGAACAGCTCCTGTCCAGCCCTCTCTGTACCCCAGTTCGCTCCTGGTGTCACCTGTAGCTGCTCCCTCCCTCCCTGCAGCTGTCGGTGGGAGGCAGCCTGGAAGCTTTTGTCCTCCATCCTTCAAGGATACTGTTTAGTATGACTTTATTTGCCTCAGAGGGTTTGGTTTAGGCCTGGACAAGGTTTGTAACAACAGAACACACTTGAATTGAAACAAAGACTGAACTCAGATAAAAACTATTTTTGAGTTTTTGGTCAGCCTGCAATCATTTGCTCAACTTTTATTGAGTTTGTCTTGACTATCAGAGAACTTTTCTTCATCTGGACTTAAGCTCATCTGGACTTAAGCACATGCTTAAAGCTAAATATGAGTTAAATTACTGTGCTGAATCAGGGCTTTTCTTCTTTCTGAGTTATTTTGCTGTGAATGCATTTTTGGTGCACATGAATATCAACTGAAGCTGTTATGCTAATAAAGTTGAACCTCCTGATTTTAATATTCTACATTTCTTTTCATTCTACATGGAGATGGTGATGACTTCTTTTGTATCTGAGATTTACATGCAGTCCCATATTTTAACAGTGACACATAATTTACATGTGATTAGATCAAAGTATTTACTTCCACGAGTTTTAAAACAACAAAATTTGATATTGAATATGCCTATTTTTCACACCTTTTAAGTGAATACAGAATAGAAATAGCAGCTTGAAGCAGCAGAAATTTCAAGAGATCTGAGTTAAGAGAGAGGTTTCACTGCACTCTCCTCCTTTCAACTGCTGCTGTCATGGCTGGGGAGTGAAAGTGGCAATGTTTTTAGAAATGTTTCATGAAATATTTTATAAGTGCAGTTTAAATTACTTTTTAAGTTGGGTAATCTGCCAAAGCTTTACATTGTTAACAGAGAAGGAGAAATTGCTGGAGAATTGACTGGAGTGCTTGGGAGATGGGAAGGTGATTCCTGCCATGAGTTCACTGTGCTTCCCACAGAGTGTATTCCAGGCTCTCTTGGCTGTCCAGAAGCTGGACCTGGAAAAGAGAAGCGTGTTTTCTGAGGTGCAGGGGAAATGCAATTACATTGTGGGTACTGGGCACTGGGCAGGGCTGAGCCACTCCAGGTGCTGGGCACTGGGCAGGGCTGAGCCATTCCTGGTGCTGGGCACTGGGCAGGGCTGAGCCATTCCAGGCCAGGCTGGGGCTGACTGAACACTGAGCGAGCCCTAATTCGTCTGTCTCACAATTCCTCTCCCAACACAAGGCAATCATGTCTCTCCACTCTCTGCCCAGGCACAAGGAGCAGATAATTAATTCTCTGGGGTAGGGATGAGGCTCTGGGGAGGCCCCAGAGACAGAGTTCTGCCCTTGGAGAAGCAGGAACAGCTGCACTGGCCCTCCTGGTTGGGGATTTTTTTTCAGCTTACCCAGATAATAAGATCCTTTCTCCTCTTAACCTCTTACCTAGAGTGCAATTAGGGGTAAACTGAGCCGGCTGCTCTGTAAAGAAAGATGTGTCCTTAACCTGGTAAGAACTACTCCTTAATTATTAAGCCAACAGTGCGAAGAGTGGTCTGAGTCTGTCTGAGCCAGGTGAGCAGGGGAGCCTGAAGGACTCACCTGGCTCAGTGTGAACACCACACTGTGCTTTGATGAGATTTCATCTGCTGAACAAGCTCTGTGAAGCAACAAGCTCAGTGAGATGAGCCCTGGCTGGAGCACCGTGCCCGTCCCTGCCTCCAGACCTGCTCACAGTGCCCATCAGCGCTGGCCATGTTGGTGTCCATGGCCCTGGCAGGGTCCCCACAGCCCTGGCAGGGTCCCCACGGCCATGGAGGGTCCCCAGTGCCCTGCAGGGTCCCCACAGCCCTAGCAGGGTCACACATCCTGCCCCAGCCAAGGCTGGTGTGTTCTCCCCGTGGCCGTGCTGGGGAACCAAATCCAGCAGTCTCTGTGGTGTTCTCCTGGGAGCAGGCACAGTTAAATGGATCACAGGACACTTTCCACCTCTATTATCTGATTTCCCCTGAATGCATTTGTTCAGGCTCTGCTGCTGTTGTTTGGTGACAGCTGTGCTCAGTGAACCATTTTCTAAACCAGAGCACATCCAGTTAACACTTCACCTGGTACAGCAGCGGTGAGGGCTGGGCTGGGGAGCTCCCCCCGAGCTGCCTCTGTGGGAGCTGCTGGGGGAGCACAGGGAGAGGCTGGTGCTCAGGGATCTGATGGACTTTGCAATGCCATCATTGCAGTGCCGTGGTCCTGGGGCTTTTCTGTGCAAGTGGACTGTGAGTGGTTTTTCCCACAGGCAAGTAGCAGGCAAGATAAGCTCCTACTGCAGCAGATGACTTACATAACGTTAATGAGCATCTAAAGTGTACATAATTTTCCTGCAAAAGGTGATCAAAGGTAGGAGAGTTTTGACAGGCCTCATTCCAGGGAGTGAAGTGAGGCAATCTCAGCCCAGGGGCCAGAGCTCAGCACTGGAAATGGTGCCTCCAAATGCAGCTGCATCCTGGTTCCATTGGCCTCTTTCAGGCTCCCTTTTTAATCTCTGCCTCAGCTGCCTTTCAAGTGAGATGGATTATTTTTCCCCATGAAAGAAATGCTCCTCTCTCAGGCTCATTTTCCCAGGGTGTTGCTGCTGGAGCAGCTTCAGCCGATTCCATCCCCTGCTGCACCACCACCTGTGCCCGATGCCATGAGGACCAGCAGCACGTGGGCACACCTGGGCACACACCTGTCCGTGCCCATGCCACCCCTGCCCTCCTGAGGCAGGTTGGATGGCTGCAATGGAGCCCTTTGCTGTCAGGCAGAGCACAGGCAGCGTGTGGGACACACCCCTGGGTGTTGTGAGGGTGTTGCCTTCAGCACAGCATCCAGCTATCCCCACTGGCTGTCACTGGTTTGTTGTGGGCAGTGTCAGCACATCCAAGAACTAGCCAGGCTTTGGATGCTGAGCTCCTCCAGCTCTCCTGGCACCTTGCAGGGCAAGGTTAATCCCTGGCTTGGCTGCTCTAAACCCTCCTGGTGCCCTGTCTGTCCTGCCCAAGCCCTCCCTCCCACCTGCTCAGACACACTGTCTGGTTGCTGATCTCACCCCCCCCTGCTCTGGGTTTCCTCCTCATTCCTCAGCAGAGCAGAAACTCCCAACACCCAGCCCGTGGTAAGCCCAGAGCTGGGGGGCTTTGTTTGGTGGCATTTCAGTTCAGGGCACCAGCCCCAGAGTGACAAACACTCCTTGGACTGATGTCTGTAAAGCTTCACAGCACCATTAACTGAGGGCAGGGCTTTTCCTCCCCATTCGCTGAGTCCTGGCCCCTGGCAGGAAAGGGGAAGGAGAGGGGACCCTGCTGAGTGCCCGTGGGAGAGCCCAAGCACTGCCTGTCCCCTGTGCCCCCCAGCCCCGGGGCAGGAGGCCCTGAGTCACCCCGGCTGGTGCAGATGATTAAAGGGACACAACGATTTAAACATCCCAGTTCCCATTTCAAGACGTCCATGACCCTGTAAGGCAAGATCTGGGAGATTAATTATTGCAAATACTGTTGTCAGCAAATTATGCCTCTCTCTCTGTTGTCCCTGATCAGATCATGATAATTACATTTACGCTTTGAAATGACTGAGGTAGTAATGAGGAGCTCTTGGTCTGCAGTTTGTTTGTGACAGGAAGCTGTCACCATTGCCTGTACAATTGAAGTTTGCCTTGCTCTGCTTTGACATGCAGTGCACGTGGTAGCTTTTCCCTTTCCAAACCAGGGGAGTGTAACTCATGGCATCAGGTGCAAAAGCTGGTTTATGAGCTCATAATTCCCTTTATGGAACATTCTTTCAGGGTGGTTTAGGACTTGCTGGGTTGTGATCATTCCTACCAGTAAACTGGCAATCCTGGGATGTTTGCTGCAGGCTAATGTCAGAGGAACATTTTATCCCTCAAAGAACAGCCTCTGCACGGTTTCAAACCTTTTCTCTGTAATGAAAAAAATAACAGTGAAAAAAAAATGAAGCATTAGGCCTTTTTCTTAACAAAAATACTTGGAACATTTCCACTGAAAACATTCCCTAAGAAAATGAACATTTTCCTTCCAGCCCTCTGATAAGCACATTTTGCACAGACAATACTTCTCATTTCCTGCTCACTTTATGACCAGTCCTGAGTCTGACTCATTCCTGTCCATCCCACCTGGCCACTGGTTTCTGGCAAGAAAACAGGCCCATAGAGGTGGGAGTGACCAGTTTTTCTCTCCAGAGGACACAGGTCTCCTGTTCCTTTCTGTGGTTGTACTTTCACTGGTTTTTATTGAAACATAAATAGCCTTGAACAGCTCTGCTCTCACAGAGGCTGAGGACTGGCTATGGAGGGACAATTGCACTGTTTCTCTGCAGGTGGTTGAGCAAACACCTTCCAGGTGGAGCGGGAAAGAGGGTACAGGGGGCGGTGTGAACACGGGCAGCGCAGTCATCTCTGCGGTGGGGCCGAGGTTGTTCTGGCAGGAGAGCAGGAATGTGTGACTGAAGGGAAGGAGGTTGTCCCTGCTAAAAGTCCAGGCCTGGGAAGAGATGGAGGGTGTTTGGTGAGGAGGCAGCCCGTGCCCTGTCCTGCCTGCCCAGCAGTGCCCTGTGCCCCCATGGAGGCCGGGCAGGGCCGCCCCTCCCTCCCCTCTGGTTTGGGAGGCAGCAGCTTGGTTTGCCTCCTGGTGCTTCCCGAAGGCGCTCCGAGGTGGCAGGCTGCCTCGTGCCAAGGAGCCGAGCTGCCGCTGGGCCACCAAAGCCGGGCCCGGTGCCCGGTGCCAGCCCGGCCTGGCTGGCAGGTGTCCGTGCCGGTGCCAGCTCTCCGGGCAGCGCTCCCGGAGCGGTGGCAGCCGGAGCGCCCGGCCCGCGGCAGCGGCTCCTCCCGGCCCCGCAGCCGCCTCCCCTCGGCTCCTGCACCCTGACATGTGCTGTCTGAGTGCCTCCGGCAAACTGGAGTCAGCCCGGCTGTTTCAAAAGCCCTTTCATACAAAGGGCTGACATTCTCTGCGCTTTATTCTGGAGCTGGTCGGGGTTGTTAAAAATTATACCCGGTGGGTAAGAGCTGCCATGCCTCCAATGGCTTGTGAGGCTACTCCGTATTTTATTGGGTTTTTTAAAATTTTATTTTGGTGTAAGGAGAGCGGAACATTGTTTTGAAACAAGTCTGTAACAAGAGGTTGCAATAGATCTGGAAATGTGCAAGTGGTAAATACCTGTCTGAAGAACAAACCACCCCGGCACCTCAAGGACAAGGCCTCCAGCTGTTCAGTTATTCAGCCTGGATCATGGGCTCCAGCTGTAATTTCTGTTCCACCAGCTTAACTCAACACCATTTTTACACTGGCTTTTGAAAAATGCTTGTTTATTCTCTCTGCCTCTCCCCATTAGCTGTACCTGCATTCAGGGGGTCACTCTCTCAAGTGCACTTGTCTTTGTCCAGCCGTGCCCGGCGCTGTCGGGGCACTGGGCTGCAGGGAGGGCAGGAGCAGGCACTGAGTCCAGGCAGTAGGAGCAGCAGATGTCCCCTGTCCTGGCTGAGTGTCAGCACACAGAGACACACGGACAACAGCAGCCAATGCACTGCAGGTCTTGGTACTTACCTTCCAACATGCCCTGGGGATGCTGGATGTGCTGCCTGCCTTCTCCTTGGGCCTCTGTCTGAAGAGGTGCTTTCCTCTCACTTAGTGGAGCAAGTCCTCTCCAGGTACCTGGCAGTGGGGCTGGGGAGGAGACTGGCACAGCAGGGATAGAGAAACCAAGCCAGACTGTAGAAAGAGCTGTGGGAGCTGAAGGAACCCTCTGGCAAGCCAGGACTGGTGTTTTCCCAGGATTTCAAAGGACATAGTATTGGAGTAATGGTAGAAACAGAGTGGGGTTAAGAGAAACCACCATGGGCTGGGAAGTGGGCTGTGCATTAGGAGTCTGAATCATTTTTCATGGGAAGTGGCATTGTTTGAGCCCTGTGACTCTGTGCTGGCCAAAGCACAAGGGCAGAGCAGTGACTAATCTGCTCTTGCTTGTGTGCCTGTTCCAGGAACACAGTGCTGTGTCAGAGTGGGACTTTCACTTCTGTTCTGCAACGACTGTTTCAGGCTCTCTGATTCCATATATTGATCACAGATATTCCAGACAGCAGCTCCGCTCCTCGGGGGCGAGGGTGACATCAGACATGGGCTTGTTGCTGGTGCCTGGGCTGGAAGAGCCTGTGGGCAGTGCTGGTCTGAGTGTCTGTGTGGGTGAGGGACAGGCTGGACTGGTGAGTGAGGAGTGATGCCTGGTGACTCAGGTGACTTTGGAAATTTCTCTTCCTAATCACTTCTGCCAGGGAATGCTCTCAGAATTCAGTCAAATAAGTGCAGAGCTGCCCCACAGGGATGAGTCAAAGGGAATTTGGGCTGCCCTAACTGGTGAATGTATTGTGGAGGAGAGCACAGAACAACCCAGGGCTGGGCTGTGGGTCTGTCCGTGGCCTGAAAACACAGTCCTGTCCCTTCCCAGCACCTGCACCAGGGAGCCAGTGTCACAGGCTCCTCAAACTCACTCCCTGTAGCTGCCATGTGGACAGCCCCCTTCCCCTGCTGCCCTCACCACAAAGCCCCCTCATTGTGTCTCCTGCCACCTCATCTCCTCCCAGTGTCCCTCTGTCTTGCTTGCAGGGGATCATTCTGTCCCCGAGGGAAGGCAGCTCCCATCATTAAGGGACTGAATCCTTGGTTTTCTCTTTGGCTAATTCTTGCATTAACTCAATCCCATGGGCCATGTAGAGGACCCGAAGCTAAAAAGGGTTGATTTGTGTTGTTCTTGCATTGTCTAATGGCTGTTGCCCATTTGTACCATGCTCTGGAGCTTTAGTGAGTCACTCCGGCCCATTAGATCACCCCACTGAAGTGGAGAAAATGAAACGTGTCCTTTCTTCGGCAGGGGCTCTGCAAACAGGAAGAGAAGAGAATGAAACCCTCCCCAGTAGGGAGATTGCTCTAACAATTATTTACTTTGAGCAGGCATATCTATATTAATTTGCTTTGGCTTCGCTTGATTTTGTTGATGAAGATTACAGCAGACGAGCTTTGGAGGAAAGCGAATTGCTTAATTGCCGTTCAATACTGGGGCTATGTCTTGCCTTCCTGCGTTTGTGGAGGTTTTTAATAGAAATACTTATTTAGGATGAACGAAATATGAATGGAAATGTGTGTGTTTCTGTGGGTATGTGAGCAAGCAGCCCCTTGTATTTCAGTGAGTTGGTGAGGAGGGCAGAGTTGCTCCACTGTCCTACTCCCTTTCACAGACATGTGTGGGATTGTGTTTGCAAGGCCCTGGTTGCCATTTCCTAATGGACAGTAGGAAAGAAGTTATCACATACTGTGAAAAAGACATGTGTTCTACCTGAAACTATCCACAGGGTTACAGCAGCTCAGCTGCACATCTAATTTCAAAAGATTTTTCTATTTCCTCTTTTGAGTTTTCATGTGGAAAACCTTAAGTGAAGTATTTTCCAGTGATGTTTGTCTTAGTGCACTTCTGCCCCTGCCCTCCCGGATTTCTGTGGTCCTGGTTTTTTCTTTCCATCATTCAGCTGTTGAGCACACAAATCAATGATCTGCTATTGACCTCTTTGGGAAATTTAATAGCTATTAATGGGATTCAATGAGAGGTTTGCAGTGGTTTATTCTAACATTCAATCAGACTTCAGAGGTACCTTTGCATTAAGCTTTAATTTCAGACTGTCCTTCAAACTCTGATTTTCACTGGTGAGCAGTTGAAACAGGGAGGTAAAACCGAAGCCTGGGCTGTTCTCTGAGGCCTGCATGGACACAGACCCACCCAAGGCAGGTGCCCAGCGCTGTGCTGGGCCAGGCTGTGACAGCAAGGCATGTGCAGGAGGGCAGTGTGGGGGGCGGGCTGTGGGAGCTCAGCCCGCAGCTCTGCAATTGGAGAGGAGACACCGTTCACATTTTCCACTCCTGGGTCGGGGCCCAGCTGCCCTCCTGGGTAACGTGGGTGTCAGTCAGCCCTGACTGGCACCACCTCTGCAGTGCTCCTGTCTTGGCTAAAAATAGGCAGTCTGGCAATCTCCTGAGAGACTTTCCTGAAGTCTCTCATTGAGCTCCGCAGAGCTCAGGGACAGTTTTGATAATAAACTTCAAATGGAAAGAACTCCCTTAGCCTGTGGGAATTTTCCCTTCAGTGTGCAGGGAAATGTCTCCTGCCCCAGTCATGGCTGCCTTACTTGATAGGATGGGCAGCTTGCACAGCTTCCTTATCTGGGACCAACCACATGGCAGCTCTTGCAGCATCAGTTAATTCTGAGCATAGCAAATGAGCATTGGAGCAGGGATCCCACTGTCCCCTGGGTTGGGGATCCCACTGTCCCCTGGGTTGGGGATCCCACTGTCCCATGGAGCAGGGATCCCACTGTCCAACAGATTAGGGATCCCACTGTCCCCTGGGTTGGGGATCCCACTGTCCCATGGGTTGGGGATCCCCCTGTCCCATGGATTGGGGATCCCACTGTCCCCTGGGTTGGGGATCCCACTGTCCCATGGATTGGGGATCCCACTGTCCCATGGGTTGGGGATCCCACTGTCCCATGGACTGGGGATCCCACTGTCCCATGGACTGGGGATCCCACTGTCCCTGGGGCTCACCAGGGCATTGCCAGCACTTGCCTTTCTCTGCACCGGGCTCTGTGACTGAACCTCCCTTGGTCCTGCCCTCACCTAAGAGATCAGCTTTGAAAAATGCCAAAATGGATTCTTCAAAACTTGACCACAAGGTGACAGGTGTCTTAGAAATACCAAACTGAACCTCTCTAAGTTAATTTTGTTCTGTAAGCTGGGATGGCCCAAGGTAATTTCAGCATTTCATAGTGTCATCTTCAGTTTAATACACAAATTACTTAATGTGGAATTGTGACTGCAGGAACACATTGCTGTTTCCTGTCCTGGTCTTAGCAATATTGAATTTCCCAGCCCTACCAGGACTCAGCTCCTCATGCCAATCACAGAGATTGGTCATTAAAAACGGGAGAGAAGAAAAAAAGGAGCTGTTCCTGTAAGCCCTGTGCTCCAGCTGATGGGAAAGGCAGGAAGGAGGAGATGGGCTTTGCTCCTAATCAGCCAGAGACACTGCACACTGCAGAGACAAACCTCACTGTGCTCCAGACAGGCCTGAACTACATCCCAGCTCTGAGACCTTGGTGAGACTCTACCTGGACCTGTCTCTCCAGTCCAGGCTGTCCCTGCTGTACGAGGTCTTTGCTCAGGAGCAATCCTGACATATCTTTGGCACATCCTCCCTCTGTGCCCACAGTTCTCCCACTCTCTGGGGCGGCTCCCCTCCCCCAGGCACAGGGGCCTGAGCTCAGTGGGGCACAGGGAAGGTCAGGTGTGTGAGTGAGGGGGTCAGCACACTGACCCTGGGGGTAAGGGCAGATGTTTGAGTTGGAGTTTAGGGAAAGCTTTTTGCTCCATAGCCAGCAAGGCAGTCCCGTGCCACGTGCTGTGCCAGGGAGTGCCCCAGGCTGCCAGGGGGCTCAGGGTGGGCTGCAGGGGCACGGGGGGCACACTGAGGGGGCTGTGGGAAGGGCCATGAGGCAGCTCCACAGGAGCAGCAGAAAGACTCAGCCTGGGGCCCCTGTAGCAGGTAGTGTGAGCACAGCAGGCACTGCTCCACTCTGACAAGCACAGGGAGTGATTAATGAGCCAGGGAAAACAGGGTGACACATGCAAATACTAGAGATCTACAGAGGAAATTCTGAGGATCAAGTCCACCTTTGTAAACAGAAATATCTCTATTATTGCAGAAGACAAGAAGGGAGCAGAGAAGCTCCGTGACTTCCCCAGACAGTCCTAATGATACTTTCTGCAGTTTGCATCAATCCAGATTAAGCTTTGGGCTGACACAGACGGGTCTTAACTAGGCTCTCCTCCAATGGGGTGGCGTGTTCCCTGTCCCCGCTTTGCCTGCTGCTGAGCTGGGCTCCACGCCTGACACAGAGTATCTGCACATCCCTTTGAGCAGCCCCCCTGCTCCCCTGATTGCTGTGCCAAATGAGGCTCTGGTTTCACTGCCATCAGGAGCGCTGCATTGATGAGGACAGGCCGTGTGCGGCAGGAAGTGGGTTTGGTCTGTAACTTTAGTTGTTCCAGGCAGAAATTGGAGCAGCTCAGAGAACTGCTGAAGGAGGCATTCTTGGTCTCCCAGGATGCCTCTGCCAGTGCAAGGCCACTGACATGGCCAGTCCCTGAGAACAACTGCTTCAGTGTGGGCTGGGCCTTCCAAGGCGCTCCAAATTTGGGAAACAATGTCAAGCAGAGCTGTGGTCCATGGGAAAAGCCACTGTGGTAGCCTGGGATGGGGCTGTGCTGAGCTGGGGCAGCTTGGGCTGGGCACAGCAGTGCTCCCTCCACCTCGGAGCTGAGAGCAGGGCACGTGGCTCCTGGGCTGCCTCAGCCCTGACCAAAGCAGGTCAGGTTCTGCTGGAGCTGTGTGGGGCACAGCCCAGCCTGGGCACTGCAGCACTGAGCACGTGGCACCCTGCAGACATGGCATTGCAGCCCATGGCACCCTGCAGCTGTGGCACTGTGGCACTGGGCCAGGACTGGACCCTCTCTTTGGCCAGGAGGGTTTCACTGGGGCCTCCAAAGAGGAGACTGATGATTATTCCTCTGCTCTCCATCTGGGGAGGAAAGCCTTGACCTCCTGGCACAGAGTCAGATACTGGAAAGAGTTTCCTGCCAAAACAAACTTTTGCAAATTTCCCATGTTGCACAAGCTTTAGTGTGAGCTTTCTGAGCTGCCTTGGAGTCCATTTTCTCTAGGTAGCAAATACAGATTTGAATGTCTGTACTTCAGTGCAAGTAGGATTGAGTGCTGTGGAAGCTCCTTGAGGCAAACTGCTCAAGGGGACTCATCCACAGTGGATTCATTTGCATCAACTTGAGTCTTCACCCTGTGCCTGTTGCTCGTACAAGTAGTCCCAGGGGTCTGTGGAGCCCTTTCCGCCTCAGCACAACCTGGTGAACATGGAGGATTGTTCTGGGCCAAGTGGGGACATGGGGAGAGTGATTGAACATGCCATGTGTCAGTCAGGGATACCCACACCTTTGGCAGATAAGGCAACAAGGCAATTGACTTTTCCAGGCTGGTGTTACCTGCAAACTTTCTCCCAGCTGGTGTGAGCTGCAGTCACATAACAGTGTTGGTAATTGTGACCCATGTGGTGCACCTGCTGCTAAGGTGAAGCCTTCCACTTCTTGAGGAGGCACCAGCTTGGAAGGGTTCTGGGCTTGATTGTCATTCTCGACAAGTGTATCCTGACATCCTTTCCTTTTTACTATAAATCAGAAGCAAAATGAATAAATTAGTTATTGAAGTTCCTTGTGGGCTTCATTGATGCGATTGCAGGTGGAAAAGACAGGTAACATAACCAGAGGGAATTGGTGTCAAGGCTGCTCCTCACAGCCCCAGATTATGTCACCAATCAGCTGGTGAAATAAAGAGATTTCCCGCGTATATTTAGTAAATCAACATGACAATGTCATATACAATCGGAGTTAATTAGGCAAACCTTCTCGCTGTGTACAGCACATCTCATGCCTTAGAGGGAGAGAGGCTTCTGTGTCTGAGCGGCCCTGCAAGTGTCAGGGGAGCTGGGGGAGCTGGTGTGGAGGGGCACCTGCAGCCTCCTCCTGCTCCTGCTCCTGCTCCTGCTGCTCCCCCCTGGGTGCTGCTCAGAGCAGCCCCGGGAGCTCAGGCTGGGCACTCTCGTGCCCCCAGCCCCAAGAGTGCTGAGGCCTGGCCTGTGGCACTGGGTGCTGCTGTGAGGGCACTGTTGGGTGTGACAGTGAGGGGGGACAGGAGTCATTTATGGGAATTCTTGCATTTCCCATTTAGTCTCAGTGCTCCCTGTGCTTCCTCAGCCCCTGTGGTTGGGACGTGCTGTGTTGCCCAAAGTCACGCCCTGGTGCCCCAGCAGCACCCGCTGTGGGGTGTGCTCTGACATAGGTGGCACTCGCTCCTGGGGTCAGAGGGAGGAGTTGCAGTGACCCCTGCCCCCCTCGAGCTGCACACAGCGGCCTGGCATGGCCTGGCATGTGCAGGGCAAAAGGTGTGTGATCCCTAAGGGCCCTTCCTCACCTCTGCCCCACGGAGGAGAGGCTGAGTGCAGGGCAATGGAGGGGCTTGTCCAAGGTCAGCCTGTGCCAGAGCCAGGAGCCCTCCATCATTTCCTCACTCTGACCGTGGGACTCCCATCTGGTTTGATTCAGCTGTCAACCCTGGAGCAGAGAGTGGCAGTAACAAAAGGCTTTTTCAGACATAATCCCACTAAACGGAGACAATCCTGTTATGTTTCCAGGCGACAGGAATTGAGACTTTAGTGCCAGAGTATGAGGACTCTGCCCTAAGGGCTTTGTTTCAGGACTTAATGTCAGGTGATCTCAGGGCCAGCCTGGTCTTTGTGCCCTAAAGCAGCACAGATTAAGCCCTAAACATGTATTTTTAAACCGAGCAAAGCCCAAGAGGTGTGATAGATAGACAATCTGGGACGGAAGGAAACACCAGACCAGCATCCCAGTAAGAGGGATTAGTCTGGCCAAGACAATGGCAGCCTGAATCTCTGAGGGGCACGGCCTGACATGCCAGCTGAGGGCTGGGCTGCCCTCCCCATGCCAGCTACACCAGCCTGCCAAAGTTCAAATGTCTGACAAGCATCACACTGCAGCTCCTGTATTCCCAGCCCATGTGTCCCCGATCCCCAGCAGAGGCCAGTTAATACCCAATTAACAGGGCTCTTTCTAATGAACTGAGCCTGAACTGCCAGCCACTCCATCCTTTAATCTCTCCCAGGCGGAGTGGAAGGGCTTGGCAGGTGTCACTTCAGGCTGAGGTGACAGGGCAGATGTGCCCTGCCAAGGCACAGCCCCAGGACCCACAGCCCCTCCCCGAAGCACCACTCACCCCGGGGCAGAGAGCACCACCCCTGTCTCCACGGACTCTGAGGAGCTCATCTCTCCCTGTCCCTGGGCCAAGACATCACCAAGGCACTATCCCAGTTTGCCCCAAGTGACTGATTTGGTCAGTCCCACTCTGCCACAGCTGTTCTGCTGCCCCTGCCAGCCAGAGCCCCTTCTGGAGCCAGGCTTAGTGTGAGGGGCCCAGTGCCCTCACCTGTGCCCAAGCAGTCTCTTCATGGCAAGGCTCAGCAGCCTTGTGTGAGGCCCAGGGATGCGAGGGAAAACACACCCCACTTAGGAGGTCTGGCTGTCCCAGAGGCCTCATCAAACAAACCAGGACTGGGTGTCTCCAGCTTTAATTTCTCAGAACAGTGGGTAGCCACACACCCCTGTGTCCCCTCAGCACCCCAGAGGGCTGGATGTGGCTGTGGGGAGCTCTAGGGGGAAGCAGTTCAGGAGTTAGTGTTGCTTTGAGAGCAAAGCTGTTCCTGCTGTGTGGGGTGGGTGCTTTGCCTGACAGGGACTGCTGTGCACACCAGACTTTCCCCTCTATGTTCATCTCAAAAGTCGAAATCTGTGATATTGTCCCAGCTGGGAAATCCCCTGCGCCTCACACTTCCCCTCCACCAGCCTTATCTCCACTTGCAGAGGCTGTGGCAGTGCAACACATCCCAGCAGCCTTGGGCAGGCAAAGTGGGAGGATGCAGCACAGTGTGGGTGCTGTGGAATTTGGGTTTGGGGCCAAATGAGGCCACAGGGAAAGGAGGATCACATGAGTAGTAATTCCTAGTGGCTGGAGACATCCCACGTTCCTCCTGTGCCTCTCTGGCTGCAGTAGCAGCAGCAGGAGCAACAAAAGCTCATGGTGGGTTGCACTGGAGCCAGTCCTGACTTGAGCACCATCAATGTGCCCAACGTCCCAGGAACAGCTGGTGTCCCATGGGAAGCTTGGGACAGGCAGTTCTGAGCACAGGGAAGTGATGTTACAGCACCCAAATCACCACTGAAGGTGACACTGTTGCCCACGTGCTGGGCTAGCCCAGGGCTCGCTTCAGCTCAGCTGGGACTTGGATTTCATTTCCTGCTTGCAGTTCTTGGGTTTCTGAGAGAGCAATAAGTGGGATGAGTTTGATTGTGATAAAAAATAAGGATTATCTGAGAAGGCGCTTAGGCTGCATCCAGGTTCCCAGGATCTGACAGTCCTGTAGAAATGGCAGTACTGACAGTTGTGCCAGGGCTGTCAAGGACAGCAGCTGCTCACCCCTCCTCAGCTGCAGAGGGGGTACTGCTGACTCCCCTCAGAGCTCCAGCTGTTTAACTGGTGTTTCTGGGGGTGCCAGGAGCTCCCAAGTCTGGATGAGACTGGAAGGGAGGGCTGAGTGTCCAACAGATAATCCCACACCATCGTTGCATTGCCGTGTTTCTTTCCCCTCAGACCCCACCAACCTTCACATGCACTCATGCAGACTCACCATCCCAGGAGGGGATGGGACAGTGTTAGCCAAGATCAGAAATGGGGAAGGAAGACTGAGAGCAGGAATGCATTAAACACTGGCTGCTGTCTCTGTCAGGTGTCTGCAAGAAGCTGGGCCAAAAGGGATTTGCTTAAAACCCCAGAACAAATTGTTGGAGCAGATCTGGGACTCTGTGCCCCAGACTTTGGTTGCCTTAGCCACAAAATAGCTCCTTACACACAGCTGGGACAGGAGACAGTGGGAGAAGAATATGGTCTCATAGATCCCGTGGCTTCTCCAGACTTCTGGGGAACTACTGGCATGGCCCCAGATGCTGTGACACAGACAGCTGGCACTGCTGGGGCTGGGACAGGCTCTGGCCTGGGCTGAATTTTGCCTGGATGCTTCATGGAGCCAGGCAGCTCCTGCCATGTGACTCTGCTCTTCCCCAGCCTGGCACAGGAAGATTTGAGCTATTCACTCATTGTTTTGTGGAAGGCACTGGCCTGAAGCTGAGGAAGCAGACTGGATCCTAAGGGATCCCTGAGGAGCAGTAGGCAGGATCCTGTGGGATCTGTGCAAACATATTGCTGGAGCAGCCTGTGCAGCTCCCCCCGCTTTGCAGCCAACAGTGTTGAACAGCAGAACTGAGTGTGGAACAGCTTCCCTGCAGACCCCATTAGCCTGAGCTGGAATTGCCAACTTAAGGCCGGGCTCTGCAGCCCTGGAGAGGTGCTTGAGCTGGGCCTGTGCATCCTGTCAGAGCTTCCCAAAGCAGGAGGGAGCGAGAGTCAATGAGCAACCACTGTGCCCTTTTTGCTCCTGGGCACAGGGCCACCACCTGCCCACTGGCTCCAAGCAAAGCCCTGCTCCCTGCCCGTGCCAGCAGCATTCCCTGAAGGAGCAGGCTGCACTGAGGGTGTCCTTCTGCCTTTGCTGGGGTGGGGCTTCTCTCTGCCTTAATTTTCTCCCAGATGAATTTCTCCTGTGCCTCTAATTAAGCTTCCTCTTTGGCTTAGGACTGTGGCCAGTCTGAGCATTTGTAAATTAGCCCATCCACCAGACAGGCTTTGTCCAGCTCTCAGCCCTCTAATTACTCTGCTCAGCCCCCAGGGACGGGGGATCTGCTGGAGACAGACTGAGCAGAGAATATCAGGTGCGACAGCCCCTGCTTGGACAGCAGCCCTTGGAAATGTGGTGCTGCTGCCCAGCACAAAGAGCTGAGGGCACCCCGAGCCTGGGCAGAGCAGAGCCCTGTGCTCACACAAATGGAATTAAACCCCCTTCCCCACTCGCAGGGCAGGGCTGTGGTCGAGTCCCCCCTGCCGTGTGTGTCACAGGCTGGTGTCCCCCTTGGCACAATGTCCTGCCCCAGAGCAGAGCTGATGGCAGGTCCCCTGGGCTGTG
Source organism: Hafferia zeledoni (assembly GCA_035583235.1). NCBI lineage: Eukaryota > Metazoa > Chordata > Aves > Passeriformes > Thamnophilidae > Hafferia > Hafferia zeledoni. The sequence goes on along the minus strand of JAWWEV010000039.1, from coordinate 1,137,793 downwards.
CCCAGCCAGCTCTGAACCGAGTCCCTTCCTCCTTGCCCACACACCATTGTGGTGCTCTGATCCCAGCAATAAGGAGGTGCCTGTCCCTGCCCGAGGGGGTGACAGCAGCTGAAGCACCAGGATGGGTGACTCCTGTTTGGTGTGCCAGTGGCTCCCCAGCAGCAGGCAGTGCATCAGGGAGCCCGCTGGGGCAGGACAGCACCTTGAATGAGGGTGTGGCTGCTCTGGGAGAGTTTAGACATATCTGTATAACACAGCCTGTGAGATCCAGTGCATCATTTGAAGGAGACACGTTGCAAGTCACTGGCAATCTCGTCTGGAGCTCCTTCACTAGCAGAGCTCGAGCAGCCCTTGCGTGTTGTGAGTGTTTGGATTTGTTTACAGAAAGTATTTGGACAACAAGGCAACTCTGTGTTTCCTGTTTTCTTGTAAACAAACATGCAGGCAAAAGAGCTGGGCTCCTGCAAGGAGTGAGGAAACTTGTCCAGCTGGGCTTGCCGGGGGAGGCCCAGGGAACACAGAGCCCAGCGACTCCTGCTCTAGGGCAGGGCACAGGCAGCCTGGCACTCAGTGCCGTGGGCAAGGCAAGGGGCATCTTTGGGGGCAGCAGTGTGTGTGCCCTGTCCCCCCAGGGCAGGGCAGCTGCTCAGGGTCACTCTTTATGCAAAGATTAAAAAAAAAAAAGCTCCTCTCTGAGCTTGCTGCTTTGTCTAAATCTTGAATGATTTTCTGTCACTAGGTATCAAACTGCAGTTGAAAGGATTTCCCGTTGACATTTAGCAGTATTAAATTACAAAATAACCACAAGTCAGCCACTCAGTATGATATAAACAGTGGGATTTGACAGAGCTTTTTCTGGCCTTGGGGACCAATTTACTCATTTTTACAGTCCCAACTCCAGTCATCCACTGGTAATGCACAGTGCCTTTTGGACACCACCTATTTGGAATTAGAGACACATATGGCAGAGTGTAATTACCTATTTACTCTGCTGCTGAATCAGCAAACTGAGGCTAGTTAACATTACAGCTTATAAGCCCCTTTCATAAGCATGGGTCAGTGCTGGAACTGAGGGAAATTAATGCAAAAGAAAGAAAGAATTCCTCTTGAAAGGAGAGCCAAAAAAATCAGATGATTTAACAGGGAAAAAATGGACTCTCAATGCTTTCTGTGAGGAAGAAATGTGAGGAACCCGAGCCAGGCTTCTGGGAGGAGGGGCCTGGAGCATCGCTTATTCCCACTGGTGTAAGTCGGGAGTAGCTGTGGAAATGTCTTGCTGAAAGTCTAAAATAAATGAGAGGGAAGTCAGGCACATTGGCCAGAGCCCCATCTCAGCTCCCCGAGGAAACAGGCAGCTGCTCTGAGCCCTGGGCTCTGCCTCCTGCCACCCCACGGCTGCAGCCCCAGCCGGGCTTTGTGCTGCCTCCTGCGCTGGGCTGGGCCGGGCCGGGCTGTGTTGGGCCGGGAGCCGCACTCGTTTGCCCCCAGAAAGGATTTAGCTCCTTGTCCCCGGCTGTGGCGCTGGGGCTGGATGGGCACGGGGGCTGAGGGGCGGCTGAGCATCCCCTGCTCCGGGCTCACCTTCCACACACCCCCTGTCCTTGCAGCCCCGCCTGAAGGGGGATAAGCAGCGGCACAAAGTGCTTCTCAACCCTGTGAAGCTCAAACATTTGCTGGTGAGCAAATGGCAGAGCAGCCAAGGTGGGGAACGCTGCCCAGACAGCAACGCTGTGGAGAGGCTTGGCTGGCACGGCACAGGGACATCCCCTGCCTGCAGCCATGGAGAGTCCCTGTGGCACTGGAGAGCCCCTCTGGCACCCGGAGAGCCACTCTGACACCCAGAGAGCTCCTCTGGCACCTGGGGAGCCCCTGTGGCACCTGGAGAGCTCCTCTGGCACCTGGAGAGCCCCTGTGGCACCCAGCCAGCACCTGCAGCACCCAGCCAGCCCCAGCCTGTGGTGCTCCACCAGCTGCAGAGACAACACTGATGGGATGGGGAGGAAAGGCTGAACTTCCCCTGGCACCAGCTGGTCCCAGCGAGAAGCGAGGGGCAGTGCCCTGCCCTCAGGGCTCACCAGCCAGGGACAATCTGTCCTGTGGTGACTGGATGTCTCAGCCCCGTGTCTCAGGGGCACTGGGGACTGCTCCTGTTGAGTGGGGGGTGTGTGTGACCCTGGGGGACCTCAGCCTGGCCACACTTGGCTGCAGGGCCTGGTGGCTTCTGTCCTAATGCAGCCACTGCACATGGGCCTGGGTGCTGTGTCCTTGTTCCTGGGCTTTGCACATTTACAGCCTCTGGATCTGAAGGGTCGTTCCAGCAGAGCTCTGGGGGAATGGCTGGGAATGCCGAGTCCTGCAAGGTCGTGTCTCCACCAGCCTGGGGGTGGGAGCAGCTCAAGGGCTCGGGGAAGTTGTTGCAGCATGACATGTCAGGCTGGTGGCTGCAGAGAGGGCAAAGGTGGATCCTTGGGAGGGCAGCAGAACACCTCAGGTGCCCAGCTGGGTCTCTGCAAGGGCAGTGGGAGCCCCCTGTGTCCCTGGTCAGTGCAGGGTGTGCAGGCAGTGGGAGCAGTGCTGGACAGAGCCTGCTCTGCCCCAGGGGCTCAGCAGCAGCTCAGCTGTCCAGGGCAGGGGAAGGAGGCACCTTCCATTCCTCTCCAGGTGTGCCAGGGAGGCAAAATAATAGCAGGAACCTCAGCTGCCAGCAGAAAAGTGAGAGACTCTTCTGGAAACCTCCATGTAAAGCTGTAGGAACATGTTTCTCCTCCCACACCGACTCTCAAAGCTTTGCAGTGATTAAGACACATCATTTGCCAGGGCTCCTCCGTGGAGCTGCTGTTGGGTGGTTTCCCTGTGGGACAGGGTGAGGTGCAGGACCTCCCAGTGATCTGGAGCGAGACAGGAGGGCAGCTGTTGGTCCCTGCTCTGCCCACAGCTGCTCCTTGCCCGTCTCTCCCCGGGGGAGGTTCGTGGGTCCTGCTTGGAAAGCACCTGCCAGCTGTGCTGCTCACAGGACAGTTGGTGGCACGTGGTGGCCTGATGTGTGTCTCACCCGGCTCCTGCTATTCCAAAATGGAGAGGAGGCATTTAAATTTCCTCCCTCTCCATTAAATTTGCCATGGTGACCAATCACTGCCACTAACAGGAGGAGGGAACTGAGTTCCTTGGCCTATGCCCTGACAAACCACATGATCTGCACAAGTTCCTGGCTCTACCCAGCCCCTCAGTTTCTACAGCCACAGACTGGGGACAACTATGACCAGCTTCACTGCAGTGCTACAGAGGATGAAGTGTCAGCCACAGGTTTAAGCACCTCAGGGAAAGGCATTGCTGTGAAGAGAGTGGCATCCTGAGCAGGGTCCTGCCCACCTGCACCAGCCCAGCAGGGATCAGCCCCAGCTCCTACAGGTGCACCCACCTGTGCTTGTCCTCTTGTCATTGTCACTCTCCAAGGGCTGGGCATCTCCTGTGAGGTGTGTGGAGAGCTGGGATTTGAACTCAGCTTTGTGCAGCCTGCACCTGCATCTTACTTACGTCTGCAGCCTGTGGGTGGGCAAACAGCTTGGGGTTCTTATTTTCCTTCTTTTTTTGCCTTTTTGTTTTGCTTTGGTTTGTTTTTTGGAGGGATTGTTTGTTTTCTTTTGTTTAAGAGGGGAGGAGAGGGAAGACAGAACATGACAGGCCCTTGGGGGGACAGGCTTGGCTGTGGGTGAGGTGCAGCACAGTAGGAGCAACAGAAAGGCCTTAGAGGTGGAACTGTTCCAGGGAATGGAATGTGACTGAAATGCCTGTCCCTCTCACTGAGCTGAGGCCTCATTTGCCTTGGGATCACAAATGAGAAGGGATTGTGCTGGGGGAGCTTCTCTGTGGCTGCTGCCTGGACCTCTCCTGCCTAATGTGTGTGCCAGACCAACCCCACTGTATATCTCCTGTCGTGGATGGGCCTTGTTTGTACAAGCAGAAAATAACACAAAGTTTCTGCCTTTCCACCCCTTTCCCTGCACAGGGAGTGTGTGGAGGAGGAGGAGGGTCGGGCTATAGAGCTGGGCTGCAGGACTCATATGTCCTTCTTCCCTCTGCTATTATTTTCTCTGCTAGCATGGATTTTGTACTTGAAGCTTCAGTTTCCCAATCTGTAAAACAGAGATGGAAACTAGAAACCTCACAGGAGTATTTTACACACTTCAGATGGAGTTTGTCCCATCTGAATTCACATCTACCTGACTCTTCCCCCAGACCTGTATCTTTTTCTTTCTCTGTGATTTCAGATCGAGTCCCATAAATCTTGTTCCAGGCCTAAATTAAATGACTGCCTAGAAGTCAAATCCCATCTGTGGCATGCCCTGTGACCTGGCAGTCTTCCTTTCCATCGCTTGAAGCTGGCAACGCCCCAGGGTCTCAGGGAAGTTCTGCACAAGGATTGTCAGGCTCCTGGGATTTAGTTTAGATCAGTATTTCCATCCCCAAAACCTGTTCTGGGGGGAAGGGAAAGAAGAAAGCAGTTTGATGCAGATTTAAATTGGCCATGTAAAGTCCATACACTTAAAATACAAAGCAATCTGGTTTAGATCTGAATTTGTTGGATCCTCTTAAAGGCTGTGGAAACTTGACTACCAGAAGTCCTGTTTTCTCCCACACTTGCTGTTCCCGGGCTCTGTGCTCTCTGAGCATCCTCCCCTCATGTGCTGCAGCCACTGGAACTGGGGAAGGAGCTGCAGTTTGAAGTCTTGGAGGTGTGAGAAGTCTGAGTTTTACCTCAAGTGAGCATTTCTGCTTAATTTAATACCAGCACTTTGAAGTGTGTGAGCACTGCACAAAATGTACCTGAAGAGTGTGGAGGAACAGCAGCAACAACAGGAAGCTGTTACAAAAGCAGCAGGAGGTGTTGCTGCAGCAGGGCAGGATCAGGCCCTGGGGTGCCAGTAGCGTCCCCAGGGAGGGACCCAGAGCTGGGACCCACTCCAGAACTTTTCCATGGGAATTCAGCAAGACCTACTTTCTGATGAAGCCGAAGTTGGCAGCACCTGTAGCTGTGCCAAGGAGTTCACTCCAGAACGTGGTGATTTTTAATAAAGCCACAATTGCTGCTCTGTGCTAAATGAGTCATTTGAAAGTCAGTCCCTCATAAAACAATCGCTTCCCAGATCCTGCTTCCTTCTGTGCATGTCTCACCAGCACAGCGTACTTTGATGGCATAAACACCACCTTCTCCTGTCCTGCTGCTCAGCAGTTGCTGCTTGTTCTCGCCGGTTTCTCACCAGCGAGATCCGGGCTGTGCACAGTGCCAGGGAACAGCAGGCTCGGAGAGAGGGCCGGCACATCCCACATCCAGCACCAGCCACGGTGACAAGTGCCCTGCTGTGTGCGTGTGACACTGCCCTGCTGGGCACAGCGTGGCCCTGGTGCTGGGGTCGGGGCCAGCCGTGCCCTGCGGCCGTGCCGGGGTGGCTGCTGCGCTCAGCACGGACACTGCTCGGCGCTTTCTAGTCCAATGGCTCTTCACAAACTTTGGCAAACTGAGATCTGCGCTGGAGCCTCCTCCAGCTGCTGCCAAATTACATAAAATTATTTAAAATTGGCCAGTGAGCTCAAAAGATGGGGGTGGAGGAGGTGGAGGGAGCAGACAGATGGATAGTATGGATCAGCAGCCCTGTGTCCTTAGGAAGCCAAGCTTAAAACGCTCAGGAAACCCAAGAGGTCTCTGAGCCATGAACCCCTTTGTTCGAGGCACTAACTACCCAAACCCCCCGAGCTGCTGGAGGGCAGGAGGATGGGGTTCACTTTATCTCTATGCTTTCTGGTTGGGTTGACTTTGTCTCTTTGCTTTCTGGTTGGGTTGACTTTGTCTCTGCTTTCTGGGCCGTGTGGCCGAAGCGGTGACGGGGACACGGCACGGCTGGCGGTGCTGCCCGTGCCCCACAGCCTTGTACACCAGCGCTGTGCAAAACACACCCTGAGCGTTTGGAACCTGGGCCAGACTGCCAAACACACGCTCACACTACTCTGCTATTTTGGTTTAATATGTATATATTTTCTTTTACAATTTGGGCCTAATGAAAACCATGTGGCTTGTGCTGAGCAGAAGGAATAATAGGACTTTGTGCCGGCTGTGTCAGTTCCTGCTGGGCATTACCAGAGCCTGTGCTCTCTTGCTGGCTTGGGACTCCAGATCCTGCAGAATAACTTGAACATGTTCCTCATCCCCACCCAAACCTGAACACTGTGGTTTTCAAAAACGCTGTTGTCTTGGCAACCCTCCAGATCCTTTCTGGGCATTTCAAACTTGGCTGCAAGTGGTGGAGCAGAAGCACGTTCCAAGTGTTTTCCCAGGCCTCTGGCACAACACCTGACTGTGCCACCACGCTCTTCCCGAGGCTCGCTCGCTTCACTTGTCTTTGCTCTTCTTTCAGCAGCACTGGCACCCCTGTGGTACCTCCCAGTTTCCTTCCTGTTTAAAACAAAGCCCCGTATCTGGCCAGCATTTGAACCAGGGGCACTGAACCACTTTTGTTCTGTGGTTATTCACATCTGAGAACTGCAAACAGCGAGGACAGCGACGCTCCACGGGCTCTCCAGAGAGCTGAGTCAGCACTTTCAACTTCCTGAGTGGTACAGACTTAAGAGGGCATGAAACAGGGCTGCTGCTTTAGAAATGGCACAGAAACCCTACAAATGCAGAAAACTGCTCAAAGAAATGTAAATTTGAATGAGTGCCATTGAAACACACAGGAAAATCCTTCATTGTGAATGTAAATTTAAACAAAATTGTCTCTCTCTGCCTTCCCACACAAAGGAAACCTGCTGCCTCTTCCCTAGGAGAGTGTTTTACCGAGCTCATATGAAACTCTTTTTTTACAACATCCCTTTGTCTCTCTTGGAACCTGACCAAGAACTATAAGCCTTTAAAGAGAGCTTTTTGCTTGTTCAGGCCCAAGGGGAGTAGCTGGGTATAAATAATAGATCGGCCTCTTCTGTCTCCAGTGTTTCTGTTCTGCTGCTCCTCACAGACACAACCTGGGGAAGGTGTGGTGTGCCTGCAGCAACAAGAGAGCAGTTCTGTGCTCTGCCTCGAAGGAGCACGATGATAAAGTGAGGAACAGCTGACAGGGCCAGGGCTGGTATGTGCAGCCCAGCGGACGTGAGGCTCCAATTTTAGAAAACTACAGCTGGGGAGCCTTGCTCTCTCGCTGGACCTTGCTGCTGTTTTCCATACAGGGAGCCTTGGGAGAGCAATGTTTTATCTGTCCAGCCTGCTCAGCAGTAACAGCCCTTCATCCAGGCAGTGATTAACAGACAATACCTTTGGAGCACACACCTAGCTAGGGAAAAACGTTAGGGGTTTGCACTACACAGCCAGGTGACAGGAACTCCTGGCTTTCTGAGGGGAACAGCTCAGCCATGTCATCCTGCAAAGCCACAGTTGTCCTTTGTTTCCAGTTCTGCCAGTACTGCATTTTCCACCTCACCCCAATGGCCCCAGCAGTGCTGCTTCCCAACCCCCCAACTCCCACCCAGCCCTGCCTTTCTTCTCCTTTCATCCTGTGCCTGCTAAACTGTTAAAAACCACCTCCCACCCTTTCCTAACTGCTACCCTAACTGTTCTGTCTTCTCCCCAGTGTCAGATTCTGACCTGAATTGTCAAGTTTGAGGCTGGCAGTGTGTCAGAACCCAGTTCCCACCCACTGCTTCTGCACTGCCGTGGGTTGGAAGGAGGGGAGGAAGGTGCTGTACTATAGGCCCAAAAGGAAAATCTGTATTTATCTCCTGGCAAGCAGAATTAGGAACTTGATTGAGAGTGTATATCTGCTCTCTCCTACTCCTCAGTTCCTTTTTTGGTCTCTCTGGGCAGATTAAGGCTTTTGTGCTGTTTTTACCAAGGTCAGCGATCTATTCTTTTGTATTCACTGTTCTCCACTCAATTAGTTGAGGGCATTTAACATGGATTTTTCATATTTGCATCGCAAATTCTAAATGATCCATGGAAAGCAGCTGTTCAGAAACTTCTGAATTCATTATCCCCAGCGTCTCAGAGTAGAGAAACTTTGCCAGCCATTTGACTGGGGCCCTGTGTAGTCAGATGGCAAACTGTCAGTCATTGTAGTCTGCACTGAAGAAACGATGTGATGTTGTGGCATCTGCTTTCCATTTTACGTTCCCTTCAAGCTCTTCCTTACCTGATAATTGTGTTGACTGATCAGTAGCTGCAGACCTGTGTACCAGCACCCCAAGGCCTTCCAGTGTTGGCAGGGTCGTACAAGGTCCTTCCCCATCCTCCTGCTGTGCACCCGCCTGCCCCCTTCAGCCCCAGCACCCTCCCCTCGGCCCTCCAGCACTCCCAGGGGCACAGGCTGGGCCTGGAGACAGGACACAGGCACAGGCTACAGCCAGAGACAACTTTTCATGGACCGCATGACTCTCCTGTCGTACCCACATGTGTGCAAACAAAAATCGCATGCACAGAGCTCTGTCAGCCCTTCTGCATTCCCACCCCGTGTCTCAGTGGCCATTGCATTCCTTGCTGCAGGAATAGCTGGCTGAGAGCCAGAGCCTGCTTTTCCTTTCTCCCTTCCTTTCCTTTCATTTCCTTCCTTCCTCCCTTCCTTCCTCCCTTCCTCCCTTCCTCTCCCTGCTGTGACAGTCTGAGCGCGGTTGTTTATTGCCTTTGTTTCCCCATCTAATCAGGTCTCTTTCCCTGACATTATGCAGCTCAGCACAAGCACTCCAGGTGGGATGAATCCAGTTCGGTGCCCTCCTCCCACCCTCGGCTGCTCCTATCACTAATGAACTGCAAACAACCATGTTCCCCATGTTCAACCTTCACCCTGTCCAATGCATCCATAATCTAAATATAGGACATAATTATTCTGCTGGCGTCTGTTGGCCCATTGACAGACCTGACAGTGGCAGAGGTCGGGAGACCCTTTGCACCTTTAATATATTCTCTTAACCATTTCTCTGCCACTGATTGTTACAGTCTCCCTGACATCCAGTAAATGTCTGGGATTTGTTCTTTGGCTGATCCAAATCTGTCCCTTAGTCTGCTCCATTCCTGAACCACCGAGTGCTGATTATTTTCTTCCCTCTAATTGGGTCACTTCATTTGTTTGTCTGGTTGTGCAATCAAAATGTGAACCCAGGATGCTCTTTTCCAGCCAGTGACCTGCATCTCCCCGAAATGCAAATCCCAGTGCCTGAGAAAATGAGGGCAGGAATCGATCTCCTGCCCACTGCACTGTTTCCATGTGGGAAACAGAGGCACTGACTTTCCATATGATTATTTTTATGGCCCTCTGGAACAAACAGTTGAATATGGTGCTATGAGAGTGACTAGTGGGGGAGAAGCTAATTTGTGCTGTAAGTAATTTGATCGCAAATCATTTAGAGAATGTAAATTGTAGGGGAGAGATGTCACTCCTGGCAGGAGGTCGCCTGTGTCACCTGTCAGACAGTCCCCAGTGGCGATCATGAAAATTTCTTTGTGGGATTATTAATAAATAAACATAATGCTCTGCATTTCTGCAACACTGTTCAGTGCAGGGACAGAAGGCACTTCAACATTAAGAACTGTGCTCTGCAATTATTTTAACTTCCTTTCAAAATATTACTTTAAAGGTTAAATTTGTAATTTGTTTGAATGTTTGAGTGTAACCATCACAAAACACTATTAAATTTAAATTACATGATTTCCACCTCAACTCATTCTGAGGTAAAGTACAATCACCATTTGACATCTTGATGAACTAAGTGAAGTGACAAGTCATTAGTGCTGAGACATACATTAAGGATTTGCAGTGCAGCAGCTCTTGGAGAGTGTAACAGTGGTTGGGAATCCCATGTGCTCCTACAACCGACAAAGTTTTTGCCCCACAGAATTTATAGTTTAATTCAAGACTCAGAAGAGCAGTAGAAGAGAAAGGAAGAGGTTAGATGAGACTGTTTCGACCTGCTGTACGTGTGGGACATCCCACACCACGTGGGCCACGGGGTTGGAATGGTGGCATTGTGGTGCTGTCACTCAGTGTGCAGTGATGTATCGCTGCTCCTGGGGAGGACGGACCCTCACTGTGCACCTCGGCGTGTTAATGAGCCAGAGAACACAGGGAGCAGACAAAGAAAAGATGGAAGAAGAGCTGTTGATGTTGTACAGTGTCTGTGTGTTATGCCACCAATAGTGCTGCAGTTTTCATTTGCATTCTTTTGTCTCTGTGGATCCATATGATTAGTCTGAAATGTAAAACTATCTGCAGCTTTCTCTGGGCAGGAATCTCCTTTTGTCCTGCATGTTTTGTACAACACTGAACAGAGTTGGGGTCCTGCCTCATGAGTAGGACCCAAAAATCCTTCAGTGTTACCAATCCGTCCTGCTCCCATTGAAGGTTATGGCAGAATTCATCCCACCTCTCTGGGTGTGACATGGCACAACATTGGTACGACGAACAGACCTCGGAGAGGAGCCAGGGAACAAATCAGGAAAGCAAAGTATTGCCCAGAACAGATTCCTCAGAAACTCTTCCCCATGCAAGGGGCTGGGAGTGGGAAGGTGCCTGCCTGCCGCGTCTGGCAGGGTCACACTCGTAACATCTGGCTGTGAAAGCTGCAGAGCTCTGCCAGCTCCTTTGGAATAACAGGCTGAGCTGAGGAGACGGAGCCGAGCTGTGCATTCCTGAGGAACTCGCCCAGAACTCTTGGAAGGGGTCACCGGCAGGAATGTCAGGGAAAAGAGGGGAAGGGCCTAGCACTGTTACAGCCAGAGCTGCTCAATCTGGCTTCAATTGCTCTTCTCCTTTTCTGCCCTTCCCTTTTCTATATTTATTTCTTCTCCTTTCTGTCTGTGCAAGGGAAGGCGTTTGAGCCTCACTAATGACCAGACACTGCAAACCTGAGGCAGTTCATTAGGAAAACAGGGGAGACAGAGCAGTAAAGCTCGTGCCTTGCTAACACAGTAATGAAATAGAACAGTTTATCTTTACTCACAGCTTAACATATGGTTTGAGTTCACACCTGAGCCCAGGGCCTGCAGTTCCCCTGCTGCTCTGTGGCTCCAGCCCAGGGGCCACATCCACACCCTGCCCGGAGAAGAGAGAGGGAGGCAGTGAGTTCCAAGGAAGGTGCTTCACAGCCCAGACCCAGGGCAGGGTGAGCCCCGTGGTGTGGCAGCTCTGAGCTCACCCAGCTGGAGCAGAGGGGCAGTTACAGGGCTGGAGCTGCAGAAAGGGAAATGCAGGAGTCAATATTCATCCATATATTCATGATCTGTAGGCTCGAGTGCTGTGATGCTCATTATCCAGGCATGACCTTAAAAACTGCAGTTGATTGAGAACACGGCAGCCCATCTGCTTGGCAACATGGGCTGCTGGGGGCCTTGCCCTGGCACTGCTCCCTGCACTGCTGCTCTGCCCTTGGTTTGAACACAGGTCCAAGGGCACTGGCTTCACCTCCAAACCCTTTCCTGGGGCAGGGACAAGGCATTCACAGCTCCTCCTCTCTCAGGAGCACAGTGAGTGATATCTGTGTGTGCAGGACAGGTTACTCCATGTCCCAGCTCCAGCTCTGTGCAGAAAACTCCCTTCTCCTCCCTCTTGGCCCAAAATAAGCACCAGCCACAAGCCTGGGTGCCTGAGAAACCCCATCTTCCACTTGCCCTTCCACAAAGCTCATGCCAAGAGCTCTCTCCAGTTGGGCTGCTGGCAGGTACCACTCAACAGCTCGACAGGACTGGCCTGGATGTAAGGAGGACAATGTGCTAAGGCTGATGCCAAGGTGTTCCCACCACTGGGGTGAAACATCTCTCCCAGCTCTCCTCTCCATGCAGGGGAATGAGCAAATTCATGAATGAAAACGCCCAATTCCCTGCTCTGAGAAGGGCAGACAACAGGCCTCTTCCCCTTTTCTGTGCTGCCCCACCCTGGTTTCAACTGACCAAAGAAATGAATGAGAACTGTCTGCTGCCACTTCATCATTTCAAACACACAAGCACCAGAAAAGAGGAAGCAATGTTCAGATTTCTGTCTGTGTGAAAAATCCTTCTGCTCCTTCCTCCAGACACCTTCCTAAGCCTGTTTTTGAGCATCCCCTCTTCTTTAAAAGAAGACGTGTCTTTCTTCTAAGCAATTAAACTCTATAAAAAGGGCCATTTTCCCCATCATACTTTCCCATCTCCCCTTTCCTGGATGGCAATCACATACTCCAGATCTCACGCTGAGAGGGATATTCTGCCACTGGTCACATCTGGTTCCCTGATGAGATCTGCAGGCAGCGGGGCTGGAGCCTTGGCTGGGTCACGTGGCAGCTCTTGCTTGCCTTATCTTCCCCAAAGCCAGCACTTTCTGATCTCCCTTGCTTGTGTTTCTCTCCTTGCTCAGCACGATTATCAGTTAGAGACTAAATGAGTGCTCATGAGATCAATCTAGATCTTAACTCTGGTAAGACAGAGGTGTTGGTGTGAGCGCTGTGCTGGGGCCATCCCGCGCTGCCTTTGCCCCGCTCCACGCTGGAATGTGTCCCTGCAGCACCGGGGATGGGCAGGGGACACGCTGCAGCTCCGTCTGCCCCGGGGAACCACAGCCTGCTCCAGCTGACCTGCCAAACTGACCCCTACACACAGCCCTTTTCACTTCAGGAAGAGTGTTACTGTTGGGAGGGGGATCTGTTGCTTTCTCCCCCCCGCCCCGGAAATACCTCCTGGCAGAGCCTGCTCAGTGTGTGCTATTAAGAATGGAAAATAAATAAGTCAATAGGCATATATTAAGTCAGTAAGGGCAGGATTTCATCGATAACAGGCTGAGGATGAAGGATACAGTGACAGTTGCATTTAGCTCTCAGGATAAAGTAAATCAATCAAATTGACTGTATGTTGATTTAAAATCCTTAAAGATTTGGGTCAAAATCATTCTAGTTTTCCCCAAACGGGCTTGTTATGGGAATCTTCATACCACAAGAAATGCAGGAATGTTCCTGCTCAGTTTTCCCAGCCCCCCGACACTCTGAGCTCACTCCCCGTGCCTGGCTCTGCTGGAACAATTAACACAAAGTGGCCCCACTCCCCTGGCCAGTAAACACCGAGGAGGTGGTGGGTGCTCTGCAACCATGTGAGGGTTGGCCAGAGGTGCTTTAGAGGTGTAAAGGACCATTTCTTCATATTTTAGGTTTAAAATTAGGTTATTTAAAATACTATTATTTATGTACTTCTTCATTCCTTACAGGCCTACAGTAACTACTAAGAATTCCTTTGGACAGTTGTATCAGTGGGATTTTAAGTCTTGTAGGTTAAAATGTACATCAACCCATCCTTGACCTGTGTAAAATAATTAAGTGATTGAATGAAATGGTTAGCAGGGTCTGTGAATGGTGCAACTCTCATTTAGATGGGTGTGTAAAAGTACATTTCTTACACTTGGTCTGTGGCTGTTCTTACAGGGACTGAAACAAGGAAGAAATAAAGTCAACATCTTCTGAAAGTTCTCACTTGAGGGGCTGTTTAAAAGAGAATTTCACACAGAACCATAGCACAGATATGAAAGAAAGTCTATTTCTGTCAAGACGTAATTGAGGAAATTTAATTTTCTTTCCTAACTGCATTGCTGTTGATAATTTAAATTAATTCTGTCTGGTCTAATTTAGCCATGAAGAACCTGGATCCTGGAGCTGTGCACAAGAATGTAGCAGATTTTTAAAAACAGCTTTTCTGAATAGAAAGATGGTAACTTATGGCAGCCTAACAAAAGATATTTTTTGGTTGCTGTTTTGATGTAAAGCACTTAAGTTCTTCTACCTCAGTCCACTGACAATCTCATTTTAAGAGAAAGAAATGCATTTTTGAACGTGGCACATCAACAGACCTTGGGAAAACTGAGTTCGGAGAAAAAAAATTGAATTAATTTTGTTTCTCTAAGCACTTTCCCATGTTTCAGATTTTGTACTGATAGATTGACGATATGATTTGCTTTAAAACCAGGTGGCCTCCCAGTTTCCATCTGTTGTGTCTATTGCTGTGTCTCTAGTGAGAAGCATTGCAGAGCTGTGCAGGCATCTGCACCCCGGGGAGGAACTGTGCGATCAGAATCGCTCGGGGAGAGAGAATCCACTTCTACACTGCCTTAACTGGGGGCGTGGCACAAACTCGAGCCCCCAGACCTCGTTCATTTTCATCCAAACTGATTTTCTATTACCTTGGTGTTAACAGCTGTACAACAAAACCAAAACTGAGCAACATTTCCAGAAGAAACAGTTGCAATCTTCCCAAACCAGTTTCTGGTGTCTGGATGCTGGAGGCGGCACTGCTTTAGCAGGGATGTTTCCCCAAAAGTAGGAATTGCGATGCATAAAAGCCATTTGAGCAAAGACCTGCCATGGTGTTTCAGGTTCTGCAAAACACAGAATTACTGTGGAGCTTGAAGTACTGCGTGGAGTCTGCTGGAAAAAGTGACTTATTGGAACCGAACTGTCTCGGCAACGGGTTCCCTCAGCGCTGCTGTGGGCGGGGGGGATGCTGCGAGTGGGGAGCGGGGGCACAGCTGCCCACCCCGCGGGCACTGCCCTGGAGCTGCTCCCGGGAACGCACCCAGGAGCTGCGAGTGGCACTGCGGGCCACTGTCCCCTCCGGAAACCCACACAATGAATGCTGCGGGAGGGGCGGCACTGCGAGCCGCTGTCCCCTCCGGACAGCTGCGGCACACCTGGAGGGGTCTGGGAGCACGGACAGGTCATGGCGTGCGACACACGGGATGGAACCGCAGCCCCATCCCAAGGACGGGGCTCCCTGTGCGGCTCCGTCCAGGGCGCCTGGAGTTATCCCAGCGAACAGCCTTCCCATCCCTGCTGGGATCGGCTCCACGCTCACTGCTTGGGACTCTTCAGCTCGTCTGGCTTAGAGGATTGATTGGAAAAAAAAAAAAAAAAGCCTTAGAAAGTATTATGTTTAACTGGCACAGGGCTGGTGGAGGTGGTTGCAGTGGCAGAGGTGCGGTCGCTGGCACAGCGTGTTTGGTCCCTGAGCTGTGCCAGCGCTGGAGTTTGAGCTGTGCCAGCGCTGGAGTTTGAGCTGTGCCAGCGCTGGAGTTTGAGTTGTGCCAGCGCTGGGAGTTTCCCCCGTTCCAGCGACATCCCGACTAAGTCCGACAGAGCCGATCGCAGCTGACGGAGGGGATCGGACCGCGCTCCGTCCCGCGCCGCCCCCGCCCGCTCGTTCCGCCTGTGCTCATTGTCAGGTTCACTGGCAGGTTCGCGTTCGCTTCTAAGGAAAACCCGTTGAGTTTCAGATTCGAGCTCTGCTCTCCCCGCGCCCAGCCGTGCGGCAGCAGAGCACAGCGGTGCGGGGGGGCTCGGTGCGGGGCCGGGCCTCGCTCGGGCCGTGGCTGCGCCGCGAAGGGGCCGCGGGGCTCCGGCGCGGGCGGGGAGGGCGGCGGGGCCGGGCGGGGGTGCCGAGCCCCCGAGCCTCTCCCGAGCACTCCGGAACCCGCCGAGGCTCCCGAGCCCTCCCGAACCCCCCGCCTCCGATCCCTCCCGAAGCCCCCGATTCCTCTCGAACCCTCCGATACCCCCCGAGCCCCCCGGCCCCGGGCGCGCTCCAGGTGCGGGGGCGGCAGGTGTGGCCGAGCGCGCACGCGCCGCCCCCCGCGCGCGCTCCCGTTCCCGGCCTGCGTGGCAGCGGCGGCGGCGCGCGCGCCCGAGCGGGAGGGGGGCGGGCGAGGGCGCGTGC
>JAWWEV010000039.1:1099197-1121538 GCA_035583235.1 Hafferia zeledoni | reverse complement strand
CACGGGCCGGGGCCGCTCGGGGCCGTTGAGGGGTTTGTTCCGTCCCAGCAGCTCCGAGCCGTGCCCGCAGCCCCCAGAGCCCCCCGTGTCGCTGACCGTGCCCGCCGGGGCACTGCGGGAGCTCCCGGGCGGGCGGAGGGTCCCCCGGGCGGCCCCCAGCCCTGCCCCGTGCTCGCTGCGCTGCCCCGGCCGGGGGGTGGGAAGCCCGAGGTGACCCCGGCGCTGCAGCGATCGCACACGCGGCTCTGGAGGGAGCACATGTTGGAGCTGAACTGTGAAATACCAGCTTTTTCCCCAACACGTTCCTCCCTCCAAAGTGTGATTTGTGCTTGTTTAGAATAGCGGTGGATCTCGGGGCCCATCTGTTTGTCTGCCTGTTCGCACACATGGAGTATCTGCCTGTGCCGATTGCCTATGGCGGTATTGCAGGAGAAGTAGTTTGGTAGGAAATATTGTAGCAATTACAAGTCCAGTGATGCAAGTTCCTGACACATTGTGCCTGTCTCGCTGTCAGTGCTGTGTCTCCTTTTAAAGTTCAGTTTTGTGAATCACTGTAAGTAACCGTTTAACTTGTGCAGCATTTCTACAGCTTTAGCATTTGAGACATCTCTTGACATTGCGTCAAACTCTTTCCACTGTTATTTTTTTCCTGTCGACGTTTTTTGTGACAGTCATACTCTGTTAAGCAACAAAAAAAAGAAGGAACTCCTTATAGATAAGGGTGTTGCTGCCCCTGTTTCTTGTGGCTCTGAGCCTTAGAGACCTACAAAAGATGGGGCTGTGAGGAACTTTTATTCTGATGGCAAAAGAGCATCTTCTGTGGGAAGGTGAGATGTCTACACAGAGCGTGAGTGACTGCTGTCAGCCCAAAGGAGCTGTCAGAGCAGAACCAACCTTTGGCTTTCTTAACACCTGTGATGTATAAGATGCTTCTGCTTGTTTGGTTCCCCCCTCCTTCCTCTGGAATTCTGTTTCTTGACAAGTAGGTGTTTTATGACAGAGAACAGACATAATTGGAATGTGAGTTTTAATATACCTTTTCAAGTTCTTCAGTGTTCATTTTTGTTGGGAGAAAAGCAGGTGAAGGTGAATAGCTTGGACTCCAAGCCCATACTGGGAAACAGGTTTTTTGGTTGTACTTGCCTTCTGTGATCCTGCCTGAAAAGTTTCGTGTCTATCTATAACAGTGAATGTACATTGAACATACTGAGCCTGCCCTGGCTTTTCTCAGTTCCTGTAGTAATGGAGTCTGTACTGGAGCAAACAGTGACAGATGCTGAGATTTCTCCTGCCCTGTGTGTTTGGGCTTTATTCACTCCTACCTGTTGGTCTGAGGGCCTCTGCAATGACTTGGAAGAGTTTTTTTCCACACTGTTGTTTACTTGGAGTAAAAAATGCTCCCCATATTTTTGTTTGTGTAGGGATAGGAGCCAGAAATACCCGTGTGGGTTTTCCTCCTGCTCTGCCCTCTTGGCTGTAAAATGGGGGGGTTACCAATGAGTCCCCCTCCTGTGCACCTGCAGCTTTCTAGATGTGTGAGAGACTAATTAGTGGACATATTTTTACATCTTTTCCTCCTTTACGTGGTGCCGAGTATGTTTAACCTCAAGGCTATGCAAAATGTATGACAACACCCAAGCTGGCAGTGCAGAGCAGCCCCTGTGACTGCAGCAGCCAACGGTGGGGGCAGGCAGGAGGAAACAAAGGGGTCCTGTCCAAATGCAAAGCAGGAAGATGGACTGGGGCTGAAGGACAGGGAAATACTTGGAGGAAGATTTCAGAAATGAAATGGCAGAAGTGGGAATCAGGGAGAGCACTGAGGCATGGAGGGCTTTGGCTCTGTCCTGCTTGGGATCCAGCCCACAGAGAAAAGGAATTTAACAGCCCAGCTTGTGCTTTAGTTTTTGTCATTCTAATTTGTTTTTCTTACATGTTCTTGTTACAGAAAAGGTTGTTTGTGGTGATCTCCAATAAATGAGAATAGTCAGTGCATGAAAGTTCATTTTAGAAGTTGTGCTGATCTTCACCATTGAATGAACGTGTTTCTAATGGCACCTTCCACAGTTTGACTGCAACTCAGCACTTGTATGGGCAGACAGTGCTCAGGATGCTCTGTGGGGTTTGAGCACAGAATTGTGATTAAGGAAGTCAGGAGCAGCCATTGTGCCTGTGCCACACTCCTGCACTTGTGTTGTAAACTCACTTAACCAGCCCGGTTTACCTTGTGGGAACACGGTGACTAACTCAGTGTGCACCTCTCTGGGTGCTTGATGGAGCTGTTAGTAGGAAATTATGGGATGTAGGTTGTCATACCCAGTGTAAATGCAAGATGCAAGAAAGCAATTTGTAATATTGAAAGCACAGACTAGATGTTCGTGCAGCTGAAATACAGTTCAGAATGGCCTTGATACCACCCTGAAAATGTGTCCTTTGGCAAGCAGAGGGTGACCCACTGTGTGCTGGGCTGCAGGACAGGCAGGGCAGGGGAGGCTCCTGGATGGGACAGGACAGCTTTTCCCAGCACAAAACCATGTGGGAGTTAAAGGTTGTATAAAAGGGGCAGAATGAGCACTTTGTCCTGTTAAAGGCAGAGGCCTCGAAAATAGTTCTTTCTGTCACTGAATGCTGTTTGTGCCCTGTTCATTGTACTCCCCCTTCCCTTGGAAAGCTCTCAGTGCCAGCACATGGCAGAGCTCAGCAGGGGCGGGGGGGGTTCCCTGGGGGTGTGGGGTGCCCAGGGAGAGAGATCTGTGGGGTTTGTGTGAGGCTGAGCCCAGCACAGCAGGGAGAGCTGGCATGGTGGGCAGTGCCAGGGGGGCTGAGCTGGCCTGGCCTGGCACAGCAGGGAGAGCTGGTGTGGTGGGCAGTGCCAGGGGGCTGAGCTGGCCTGGCACACTTGGTGCTCCCAGGATGGAAGGTTTCCCTTGTGCCCAGGCTGGCATTCCACATCCTGGGAGCTGGCCCAGCTGAGTGAATTATAAAAGCAAGGAACCAAACAAAGTTTTATTTATGAGAGAGTTGAACCCCTTGACTCCAGGTGGCTGCTGGAAGAGCAGTTTGTGCATCCTGAGCTGTGTCCCTGTGTTTCCCAGAGGGGACTGGCACACGAGGGGGCAGATTTGCTGCAGGGCAGGGGTGGGATGGGTGCTGGGGAAACAGGCTGGCCCTTCCCCGGGTGTTCCCCAGGCACGGGGAGTCTTGGCTGCAGAGCACGTTGGATGTGCTGGGAGGGAACGGGTCTCTTCCCCTGCTGAATCCCATGTTTCTCTGGGGAGCTGTGTCTCCAAGGTTAAATGGAGGAAAAAGTTGTCTCTCTGAGGTGGAAGAGGAGTGTGTTCAAACTGAGAGGTGATGTTGGTATTTTTCTTTCTGAAGAAAAAAACCCCTAGAAGCCAAAACATTTATAAGCAGAATCCAGATTTAGGTCTGACTTTAAAGTCATGATGTTTTTTTGCAGCACACTGGAATTGCTGCCCTTTGTCTAAATTACATAGAAAATTAAGCTGTATGAAACCTTTTTGAACAAGTTTCCTTGCAGGACTGGGGGTGTGTGGAGGTGTGTGTTTGTACAGCCAGGCTGGGAGCTCCTCTCTTTAGTTGGCTGAAATGCAGGACAAGGAGGTTCTCTGTGACCAAGTGGCTGTTCCAGAGCTTGTGAGTCAAGTTTTGTTTCAAAACAGAAAAGCACAAGGAGTTATTTTTAATAGTGGATTGAATGCAGAAGTCTGTAACACTGTCAGATCTGTTTATGGGTAGATAGGTCTTTTTCTATCTTGACTTATTTTTATATGCATATTGGCTTGGATCAGGATTACTTCAAGTTCTAACCTGTGCTAAGTATTTCAACATCTGGACTCGCTGTATGAACTGTTGCTGTCTAGGCATGAGAAGTCTCTTGGATTGTTTTATAACATTTTAAAATATTTCAGGAAGAAGTTGTATTTTTTATTCAGTTCAAACAGTATCTGTGGTTTACGGTGTTTAGTCTTGTGACGTGGCTTATCACATGGCATGATGCAATAAATTGCAAATAGTTTTAAACTGTCAGTACAATTAAAGAAATTATATTTCTAAATTGTTTACTTCAGCTTGGTGCTACTTTAAGTGTCTGCTCTCAGAGGTTCCAGGCAGTGAACAGCTGTCTGTCACAGATGGGAGAGGAAAAAAACCTTCCCCGTAGCTTCTTACTCCTAAAAAGGTTCCCATATAAATCCAGGAGTAATGTAATACAACCTTTTAGTCAAATTTGAGTTTCCTGTTACACGTTTAAGTGAAGCGACAGCAGAGTCGGATCCATCTGAAACCACATGGTGTAAGTGAATGCGACTCGAGCAATTCCAGACTCCAAAGCATTCTTGAAACCTCAGGGATGCTTGTTGAGCAGTCAGAATGCATTATTTATTGCAGCTCAAAAAAAAAAAAAAAGCAAGCCGTGCAGGTAGTTCCTGACTGGTGTTGTGTCTGCTGAGTTTTGGGAGGATCAGGTGGTGGTGGTGTCTGTCCTGTGCTTGAACTGTTTTACCCAAGGAACTCGGGTAGTTTAGACACTATCAAGGAAATAAGCAGCAAATGCACGTTTTTAAAAGAGTCCAGGTGCAATGAAGCCTGAAAAAGAGCAGGTTTGGGGCTGAGTGTTTTGTGCTGAGATCTCAGTGTGGCAGGAATGGAGCTTGGGCACAGAACTGCACAAAGTTAAGTCTGAGACTGGGAATGGGGTGTTTTATTGCTCTATGGTCTAATTCACCATGGCGATTATGAACCTTATTCAGACAGTTATGACATGTCTGATCACAAGGTGCAGAAGGGGGTAAGATGGTTCTGTCTCAATGCAGCAGTTGCTTCTTCTGGCATCAGCTTTTCTGCTTATGGTGATGGCCTTTTTTTTTTTTTTTGTAACCCCTCTGGACTATTAACAGGCATTTTACAGTCCCCAAGCACTTCTTAAAGTTTTTGTGCGTATTTGCTTTGGGTAACTTTGTTCTCCAGCTCTGGACTCCAACCTTTGTATTGTGCTGAATCAAAGGAGGTCCCAGCCCATCCCTGCCCTTGGACAGGCCTTAGGCTGCAGCCCAGACAGATCAATGCATTTGCTTTTTAGGAAGGCCATTAATTTCCTCATTTTATCCGAGTATTGACTGCCGTGGGTGGCAGTGGGAGCTGCTGTGCTGTCTGTGTGGGGCTGGCAGGTGCAGAGCCCTGTGCTCAGCTCACCAGGCTCTGTGGGGCTGCACCCCTGGATGGTGCATTACAGCTCAATATAAAGTGTAATAGGCTGTTTTATTAGCTCAGCAGCTGGAGGGATTGTTTGTGTACCATCAGTTGGCAATTTTGTTGAAATGCTGTTTTTCCCAAGTGAAAAGGTGCTGCTGATGCTGTTCCAGAAGGCCCTTTGGAAATGAACCTTCTGGTTGGAGGGACAGACCAGTTCCCGAGCCCGTGTGGGCAGGGGCAGGAGGGAGTGGGAGTGTGTGAGCTCAGACCTCTCCCAAACCCCTGCACTGAGGGAACCAGGGGTGATAAACCTGAGCGTGGCACTGCCAGAGAAAAGGGCAGAGCTCCCCTCCGGGCAGGGGGAGCTGAGCTGTTCCCACCAGGCAGGGCTGTCAGCAGCAGCCCCACACAGCACAGGGGCCGCCCTGAGGAGGGCTCGGTGCCC
The DNA here is from genome assembly GCA_035583235.1 of Hafferia zeledoni. Lineage (NCBI taxonomy): Eukaryota > Metazoa > Chordata > Aves > Passeriformes > Thamnophilidae > Hafferia > Hafferia zeledoni. The sequence goes on along the minus strand of JAWWEV010000039.1, from coordinate 1,115,882 downwards.
CATCGCAGTGCATCATCCCACCTTCTGGCCCCCAAACCCCTGGGTGTTGGTGTGGGGGGTCCCCAGGGGAGGCTGTGCTGTCCCTCTGGGCAGGCTGCTGCTGTCCTGCTGCTCCTCCCCGTGCTGTGTCCCAGGGAATCTGCTGCCCTGCTGGGGGGCATTGCCGGGGCAGAGCTGGCCCTGCGGGGCAGTGACCCTGGCCCAGCCCAGCCTGCTGACAGAGCAGGTGTTGCTCCACACCCCGGCAGGATTTGCAAGTCTCTCATTTTGCAGAGCTCGGTGCCAGCGCCTGCTCTCGGGTTGCTTTTGTCGCTCAGGCTGTGGGAACCCCCTTGCCTCGGGGTGGGAAGTGCCCTCCAGCCTGCTGCAAACTGGGGTGTGCCTGAAGTGGGGCTGTAAGGCCGTGCTGACAGGACAGATGGTGCTGCCTGGCTGGCATTGCTCCCTGCCAGGGCTGTGTGCCCAGAGGTGGCCCAGCCCCACTGGGGCACCTGCTCTGCCGTGCTCCCTCCCACACTGCCCTGTTCCTGCCTCCAGTGGGGCAGGACAATGCCAGCTCCAATTTTAATTCTTTCCTCAGAGCCAACTGCCCTCTTTGATTTGGGAGAGTAACTTTTCTCTAAACTTAGTGATTTTCAAACTGTGGAATTGGAGATGAGAATTGCTGCAGATGGTGCAATAGTTGGGGAATGCTGACCTGCAGCATGAGTTGCAACTTCACAGTAAATTCAACACAATCCTCTCAGGAATTTCAGTTTAAGTGTCTTGTCCTGTTCTTAACCTCATGGGCACTTGTTGCTGGTATCCTGAAAAGGTGAGGGGTTTCTCCTTGTTGGAACATTTTGTTTCCTGCCTGGGAGCACTCTGAGTGTCAAGCCTGTCTTGGAGGGTTTGTGGTGGCTCTGGTTCCTGGGGCATGTGTGTGGCATTGCAGTGACAAGGACAGGGACTCGGGGTACAATAGTTATCAAATGTGAACACAGACATTCCTTCCTCTTTCAGTCATGGAGGTTCCGCTTCATTCTTTGTGCTGTTGGTGTTTCATCAGCTCTTCTGTCAGAATTGTAAAAAAACGAGTCTCAAAAGTGTAAAATTGGAACAAAAAACCCCAAGCAACCTTCAAAGGCTTTAAAAATATCTGAATGTATTCCAAGGAAGGAAATAAGTCACAACTGTGTGAGTGTTACCCTTTAATCAGTCGGGAGGCCCAAGTGGTGCCTCTGAGCTGTCAGTGTATGAGGACCCAGCGCTGCCTTTTGTGCAGTCTGTGTACTCTGAGCCCAGGCCCAGGCAGTAAATATTCTTGCTGTGTTTTCATAATCATTCCACTTAGAGTAAGCGCTTCTTGGGTGGGTATTACAAATCTGTTAATCTTTATGGTATTTATAGGGTAATTTTTAACTCTCTTGAGATCTTTACTTCCTTGTGGGTCAATTACTCAATTTATAACATTGTGTCAGATGTAAGAACTTTACCATCCAAGGGTAAACAGTGCTGGGATGGTTCTCTACCTGTGTTTGCTCTTAGTTCTTTGTGTATTAAGGTATGCAATAACTTACTCTGTCACTGACTTATTGGGATTTCTTCTAGTCCCCCTGGTTTGTACTTTAAAGTGGCTGTGATTACTTATTTTAGCTTTCATGCTTCACCACTAATAAGGGAGAGGGACAGTTCTGCTTTTGCATTTGCTTTTCCATGTTCTTCCAACTTCCCAGGCCAGGAATGGCTGCACTGGGTTTTGCTGGACTTGAAAAATTTCTCTTGAGCAGTGGTGTGTTACTCACAGGTATTAACAAGGTGTCAGCATAATCCCATTGATATTATTAAACCATATTGTAGCTTATTTTGAAACGCTGCAAATATTTGTGTTTCTTTCCTGAAACAAGCTCTGTGTCTGTGCCAGGATCTGAAGGTGGACAGGTGTCCTTGAGTTGATGATCTGGTCCGTGGTAGGTGCTCTCAGCCATGTTCTGCATAACTGCTCTTAAAAACTGGTTCATAATTACATTTTGCTAGTCCGTGGCTTGCTGGAAGCTGCATTGGGTCCTGGACCTCAGTGGCCGCTTTGTTTCCTCCTGTTAATGGCACAGCACTTTAACCCAACCCTGCCCACCGTGGCTGTGGCTCCTCCTGGGCACCTGCTGGGAGCCACACCAGGGGCTGCGTTTTGGGAACACCAGAGAGGCCTTTGCAAAGCTCCTGTTACTTCTTTGCTTTGGTGCTCTGCAGAACAAGTGCTTGTTGTGGTGTTGCCCAAAGGACTGTGCAGGGGGAGTTAAACTGTGTGAGGTGCCCTTGGGTGGCCCGTGGGTGCAGGGGCAGGGCAGGGGGAGTGCCCTGTGCTGTGTGGGGACACTGCTCAGCCTGGCCGTGCCCGGGGGCAGCTGGGGGGCACAGCACAGTGGCCTTGGCAGCACAGAGGGCTTTCCCCACTCCCTCCAACTGCTGCTCTGCCAGCACAGCATTGATGGGAGGACGATGTGGGGCTGGCAAAGATGCTGGGTGGGCAGGAGGGAAGCCTTTTGTTTCCATGATAAGCTTTTGGGTTTAATAATCTGGTACTCCTGAGTCTGTGCTTCAGCACTGAAGCTTATTAGAGTAATAGAAGATTGTTACAGAGGGCAGAGTACGGTGTGAAGAAATGTGATTTGTCTCTTATAACTAAATGTGCAAGCTCTGTATAATTTTCTTGAAAGGTTAATTCCCATCTTCTCTTCAGAACATTCTGTGCAGGCCTTTCTGTAGGGGAAAAAAATTGGACCCAATTTAAATAGACAAGTCTTGTGAATCCTGAAAGAATTTGGGCACTTAGCCCAGGAAAGGGAGAGTTCTCTGCAAGAACTTCATTAACCCTGCCTGTCATCAAAATAAGTAATAAAAGTAGCTCTGCAGACATTAGAAAGAACAGATCCCCTTTGTTTTACCCTGTGGCCTTGATCTGCAAGGTGCTGGTGAATCATTCCCATGCTCTAAGGGCAACTGTGCCCGTGCAGGGAGATGGAGCTGGTACATACAGGGGAACAGAAGTGGGGGATGAACTAAAGAGCTGCATCAGTGTTTGGGAAATTGTGCTCTTAGTTCTGGATTCTTGGGAATGTGCAGGGAGGCTGGCTTTTATTTAGAAGCAATATTGATAATAGGGTCTTATTCAGCGTATTTTGGGGTGGACAAACACAAACATTTCTAATGTAGCTATTTTTGTAAGTAGAAAAATGTGAAATCCTTTCACATGGGAAGAGTTCCTGCTTCCGTTTGGCTGTTCCTGCAGGATCCAGATGCTGTGCAAGCTCTTCCTGCAGTGCCAGCATCTGGTGCCTGCAGGTTTGGGGAGGGTTTGATGAGGCAGCTTTGAAGTTGCCTTTGGATTGGAATCACATGGATCTTTGCACTGGCTGGGCTGCTCAGTCCTCAGCATCATTTCCCCTTCCTTCTCACGATGGGAAATGGAAATACTTCAAACTGCTGCTGTGTTTGGAAGTTGGGTGAATATATATCTGTATCTTGCTGCATTCCTTTTCCTTGCATTTGAGACAGCTCTGGTGGCTGTTAAAGACCCAAATTACCGGGTGTGGAGAGAAGCTGCATGGACAGGGTTGGTTACAGCAGCTTCCATGGGGTTTGAACCCACCTGACACCAGCTTGTCTTGTCCTTTGATCTGCCTGAGCTTTCCTTAAGCAGTTACAGCAATATTTCAGTATTATCTTTGTGAGGTTTGCTTAATATTTCTTGAGTGCTTGGAAGTGTGCTAATTAGAAGGTATTTATCAGTGCTAAGTGGGGGTGTTCTCCATCACATATGTATATAAATATTTATAGAAAACTTCGTTAGGGTTTAAGGTCTCGTGTTTAACGTTAAAGTTTCTGAGAACAGGCTGGGCTGAACAGAGCCCCCATTTCGGGTTTGGGGCTGTAACAGCAGAGCTTATTGAAATTTCTTTTTATATTTTGGGTGTTACTTCTGGTTTTGTCTCAGTGGCTTTAGATGGTGTGTTTGCCTGTGCTGCTGCCTGGGCGGGTGGTCCTGAAGGTGTCTGAGAGGAACGGGCTGTGGAAGTGCTTTGGAGTCTCAGTTATGTCTGCCAGAAACTTATTTTAAGTATTGGCTTAAACTGAGGGGTTTCACCAGAGCTTGGGAACAGCCAGTCTGCCCCCCTGCCTGGGGTTTGGCTCCTCTTTGTGCCGAGGTTCTCAGGTGCTGGTGGGGAGCGGGGCCGTTCCACAGGCAGGTTGGCCCCGCGCCCTGTGCCAGCAGAGGAGCAGCCAGCCTGGAATGCAGCTGCCAGCACTGTGTGTGTCAGAGCTGCATGGGATGGGACTTATTTCAGTTATGATTTAATGAGGTGAAAATGTCTGGCAGTTTCTGTGAACATTTACGTTGTGAATACATTTCCAGGCTATATTTAATCTTTCCTTCATCAGAAACCAATGAATTCCAAGGAGGATAACAGAAATGTTCTTAAATAATTTGGCTTCATGTTGGAAAGCTTTATTGCATTATAAATTAGAAGGTGAGCATGTTGTTGCATGCTTGGTAAGCAGTACAGTGAAATTCCAGGTAGATTTGGTATGTGTTTATTTTTAACACGTGTTCCATTGGCAGCAATGTGGCCTGAGAGCTCTGTCTGCAATGGGTCAGAGGCTGGAAAAATGGATATAGGGAATCTTCTGGAGGACTCAAAATTGCAACTAGGAGAATATAAATTAAGGCATGTTGGCTTCTTTATCTGAAACAGCTGTCAGTAAAAACTAGTTGGGGAAAAATGCAGCCTGGTGTTTCTGTGCCCTGGTCATCAGTGTTATCTCCCTCTGAAGGAGCTGTTTGCACTTTAAATGCTGCTGTCCCTCCTCCCGTGGGATGTGAATAAGGATCTGAGGTTTGTTTCTTACACATAAATATTTACCTGTGAGGTTGCACTAGGAAATTCCGTGCAGTGAATTAAGGGGCAGGAACAGTCCTGTTGATTATTTGGTCATAAATGTAAATCTCCAAGTACTCCTGGCCCTGATCCTGGGGCTGTTTAATGGGAGCTCTCAGAAACCATCCCTTGTGAAGGATGGATTGAGCTGCAGAGCATCTGAAGTGTGTTCAGAAGACTCACACAAACAATTATGTCTAGATTTGGGACCCAGCTGAGGGAGCTGATACTACAACAGAAAAAAAGCGTCCAACCCTTAACTGAGATTTAAACTTCTAAAACCATAATTGTTTTGGTTTCACAGTAAATTACCTGCCTTCCTGGTGGGTGCTGAGAAATGGGCATTGAAATGTTCCCAAGAAAGTGTTGTATGAACTCAAGTAGCATCTTCAGACAGTGACACAGCTGAGGGGAGGAGGATACGGTGCCACACCTTGCCTTTTTCAGGACATTTCACTTGGGTTTTTTTCCCCAAACTAGAAGACAGAGTATTAGAAATGCTAATCTTGCTTATTTAGAGTGGGGATATGGGCTCGAGCTGGGTGCAGGGAGTGATTTGAACAGAGTGGGAAGTCTGACAGAGCCAGTTAATCATTGGCAGGAAGCATTTGTTTTATTGACATCCACACTGAGATGGCTCCGAATGGCTTTAAATAGTTGACTTAATGTCATTTTGCTTCTAGGTATGGAACAGGGAATTACAGTGTCTGTCACAGCATTTGTTTAATGAATATCAGTTGTTGACATGGTATGAAAAAGCTCTAGGGCTTCTCAGCCCTTTCACTGCAGTGCAATTGCTCAGTTGGTGCCTTTGGGGTCTCTGGGAAGCCCATCCCTTTCTGGCTGGGGAAAATCTGTTTGCACAAAGCTGTGCCAGGAACCCCCTGCCCCACTCGGGGGGTAATTCCAGCCCTCCGGCAGGGGGAGTGGCACTGGAACCCTGTTCTGGTCAGGGGGCAGTTTGTTACAAACCTCCTCGTGCCTCTCAGGGTTCTGAACTGCAGGGGCAATTCCCCGAGGGTGGGACCTGGGGCCTGCACTGGGGCTGGGCAGGAGCTACTGGGAAATTTGGAACTGAAATACAGAAATATATTTTTGTGTTATTTCTTGTTCTCAGGTCAGCTCCACAGTTTGAATATTTGTAGGTTCTATTAATATGAGTTATTTAGGGCTGATGAGGATATCCTCCTGAAGTTTTTCAACATATCCATCTGTTAAATAGAACTTGAGTAAAGGTTGAGTTAAAAAGCACAGCTGGGGTCCTTAGTACTTAAAAATAGCGATGGAGAAAATTTTACTTTAAAACCCAACTACTGTCTGTGTGTTTGGTGACTGTTGCTTTTATTGCTCTTTAGTACTCAGGGCCTGCCTTTTAAATCTTCCCTGGTACGAGAGGTTGGTGAGTTGATTTCTGCCAGTTTTCATTTGCCCTTTAGAATTTGCCAAAGAGCCTGAGTAAAGTTGGGCTATAATAATATATAATAGTAAGATAATATAAACTAGCACACATTATGGAATATATATATAATATAGTGTATAATATAAAATAATGTAACTAGATAATATAAAATTGGTCACAGAGGGCATTACTAAGTCTAACAAAGTTGTGTAACTGGTGATCTTCTCTATTGGTTTCAGTGTCAGTTCACACTTCCATACACTTTATGCATTCCAGGCTTTGCAGGTGGAACTCACACTGTGTAATGTTTGTCTGTGTGAATACAGATACAGTTTCATCTTGATTCTAAGCCTAAAATTCTGAAACTACTGGTGATTTATCTGCACTCTGTTTAACAGTTTGTGCTGTTAATTAACTGCTGAGCAATTTTTTGATTTGTATTCTTTAACGCTATTTCAATTCTTCATATATATTTATATAAATAAAAATTCTTTAACTGTGCTCTCTGTGTTCTCTCCTGTCTGAAGCGTTTCAGTGCCATTCCTCATGTGGTTGCCTTTAACATTCATATTCATATTCTTTCAGTGTTGGCAGGTGTGTATTTCACATTAGCATGAGGGGTTTTTTGGATGTTAGACTGCTATTTGCTTATGGTAATTTCCAGTCATCATAAGGTGACTGTTGAGAGAGATGAGCAGAGAGGAAAAAAATTGTCAGGCATTTACAGTAAATACTCCCTGCTTTTGGAAATGCTGTCAGAAGTTTAATTGTTGGGTTCAAGTAAGTTTGTCATGTGCCAGACAGAATCAGTCTGCTGTAATGAAGGGGTGGTGCACTCCACCAGCAAAAAGGGAGAGTGAGAAACCAGGGGCTGCTCAGGCTCTCCTGTCACCTTGCACTGCAGAAGGATCGGGGCAGGCTTTTTAACCCAGCCTGTAATTAGGTTTTGCATGGAAGCATCTATTACTGTGCTTGCTTTGCCAGAGCTCTTCAGTGTGATGGATGAGATTTAAAGGTTGATCTGACTAAATTGCACTGAGAATACTAACGACAAAGATATTTCTGTTGTGAACTATTCCTACCAGCCATCATAGCTGTGACAGAACGGTGTAAGATAATGGACAATAAAAGTCACTGGGAAATAATGCCCTCCTAGGACTGGGCTGCTTTCCCCACAGCACATCCCCTGAACCACAGTGAGACGTAATCATGAGCCAAGATCATCATTTAAATAGATAGGTGATCTCACAGAGTGTCCTGGCAGATTTATTTTATGAGCAGGGCAGAGGAAGGAAGTGTTCCTGGTGTGGCTGTGTTTGTTTTGCAGAGCACTTTGCTCTGCTCCAGCCTTTGGGAGCTGCAGTGGCAGCACCTGCTGGCCCTGGGGAGGGCAGGCAGCACAGCCCTGTGGGTGCAGAACCCACCTGGGAGCTCCTGGGCTGCACTGCTGGGGTTTAGTCCCTGGTGATGCTGTGTATACACTGAAAGATGGAAAACTGAGCAGTTGTTTAACGAATGTACTCAGCTGTGTTTAAATAACTCATGGATTTCTGGAACTCCACAGGACTCGCTGTGCTGTTTTGGTTTGCTTTGTTTTACACAGGGTACCCAAACAGAGCAGCTTGGCTGCCCCTCTCAGTCCCCATGTAGAAGGATGTAGGAGCTGTGTGGGAAAGCACCTCCATGTGTGGCCGTGTGTGTGGGCACAGCAGAGCTGGGCACCGGGCACGCAGAGCAGCTGGCGCGTCTTGCAGGAGGTGAAAAGTGCTGGTGCAGGGAAGGGTTGTAACACTGAGCACAAACTGCTGCCTTGGCGCCTGCTTAAGAGGTGCCCAGGCCTGTCATGTTGATTATACATCTGGGAGCAAATCCTTTGGCCTGCAGTGGAGTTGGAGGCATCCTGGGACACATGGTGATACCCAGCCAGGCTGGGCACAGCTGTTCCGCCGAGGAGCCGCACTCGGGGCACTGGGGCAGCTGACACTGGATGCCAAGATGCTGATGAGGTTCTGCTCCTTAATGAGTGTCTCGTAACTAATGATCCTGGCCTTTGCTCCTGAGTGCCCTGGGCTGTTGTGCCCTGAGAATCCCACCTGTCAGGTACCTGCAGTGGGGGTTGTGTTTCGCTCTCTGCTGATGGGGCGTCAGATGGACAGGATGGGGTGGAAGGGGCACTCGGTACCCAGACACGAGTTGCAGCTTGGGGTGTGGCAGGGCAGCACAAGAGGGGGTTTGTTTGCCTTGGCTTTGGAAAAACTCTGGGTTACCTGGCAGTGCTGCCACTGAATGCAGTAATAACTGCACAGCAGAAGGGTGGCAGTAGTTTGAGAGAAGCTGCTGCTCATCCCACATGGGCTTTGGTCGTATTTCCCATGATGATGATGATGATGATCCTGTTCTTTTATTCACTTTCTGGAAAGACATGTGATGCTACATGCAATTTAAATTTTTTTTAGTTCATAGTCATGGTCAAGACAGTCTGAAAATGTTTGACACTGCAAAGCTCCATAGGAAATTCAGAGCAGGAATGAAAGAGCCTGTCAGTGGAGAAGGAAAAGCGCAGCGCGAGGGCGATTGAAACAAAAATGTGCCAGTGTTGAGAGCACACCTTGTACCTTTGTTGGCAGAGTGCCTGGGTGGTGTTGGCAGCTCTGTGCAGAGCCCTGTGAAGCCCCTGGCCGGGGTCCCCATGGCACTGTGCCCTCTGTGCCAGCAGCCTGGCATAGCCGAGCTGCCAGCGCGGGGCAGGACACGCTGTCCCGAGGTGTCAGCGGGCTCAGCCCTGCCACGTGAGCTGGGCTGGATCTCTTTTCAAAGCTGCTCTTCTGTTCCTGCTCCTTCCAGCTGTAGGGCTTCAAACCAGCAGTGCCCAAATCTGAATGCTGCCCCGTTCCCGTTGCCCTCGTGCCAGATGTGCTGCCCAGGAGCTGAGCAGTCCCCTCAGGAAGGAATTGTACCCTGGGCTTCCTGGGACAGCTGCAGAGCTGCCGTTCCTGAGCCCTGTCCCAGACCTGGGTGTGGGCAGGTCACTCAGGTTCCCACACTCAGGAGTAAATCCCTGCCTGTCCTGGGGCTCCAGCCCTTTGCCAAGGCCAGTGCAGTGGGTACATGGTGTGATCCCCGTTCCACTGTGGGTACCTCAGCTGGCACTGTCTGGACGTGCCCTTGTCTCGGGGTGGGAGTGTGCAGTGTCTGGGTTCCCCTGGAGCTCTGGGGTGAGCAGCCAGGTGTCAGTGGCCTGCAGGGTTTGCTCTGTGCCTGTGGCCTTAGACAGAACATGTGGTGCATTATCTCTTCAAGTGAACAGCCTTTCTCCAAATCTTGAATAATAAAATAATTAAGATAGTTCCAGCAGTGTAACACAAGGCAGGAATTTCATAGAACACTTCAGTGTTGATATAAGAGATAGTTTTATTTAAGTATTCACCTGATTGCTAATAAACCTACAGATGCTTCAGATGAGACTGGAGGAATCTTAAAATCCAACTTCTTCACATTAGCAGTGGTTCTCCTTTTCCTACTGGAGTTTCATGATACAAACTTCGTTTTTATTGAGTGCAACCCTTGTGTTCCCCTGTTTTTGTGCAGCAGGAGCTGCAGCTCTCACAGTTCTTGTGTAGTGAGTGTTTGTTAGAGTGAAAGTTCATTTACTGAAGAAACAAGAGCCTTTTTTCTGCTTTCTCCCCACACTGCCTGTGTTCCAGTAGCTGCTGCTGGGAAGGATCTGCCAGAACTGAAGGTTTATTTCACTGACAACTGTTACAAGAACTGAGCAGTACTTGCTACAGAATTTTTTCTGCGTTGTATTTTCTGCCCCGCTCCCACAAATATTTCAAATACCTTTGTATTTTAAATGAAGAGTTAGTCATTGCCCAAGTGCCAGGCATGCACTATTAATACACTAATGAGGTCGGGCTGTGCTCTTTGCTGAGTGAATACTTGCCAAAACTCCTGAAACAAGTTTCTGCAAATGCTCGAGTTGGCCTCTAAATCTTCCCTTGTCACCAGGAGGCTTCAGCCTCTGCTGAGGGCAGGAACAGCGTGGCTGGGAATGACAGAGCACCCCAGGGCTGTGGGGTTGGGGAGGCCAGCTGGGAGTAACACTGTTAGAGGAGCTCAAACCCCTGGGGATGGCCCTTTGTGGGGAAGGGGCCTGAGTTATTCACTGTGTGTGTCCTGTCAGGGCTGTGACTGTGTTTTGGGGACTGGAGCAGGGAGCCCTGGGAGCCCCTCCAAGAGCCCTCAGGAGCTGCTCCAGTGCCCAGGGTTTGTCCCAGAGTCAGGTTTGAGCACACACAGTGTGGGTGTGGGGTTTGTTTTGGTCCCTGCTGCCCCTGCACACACAGGAGGTCTGGGAGGGGTCCAGCCCAACTGCCCTGTCCCCTGCAGTGTTCCTGAAGTCCCTGCCCAGCTCTGTGCCAGGGAATCCCTTGGTCTGGGATCTCAGTGTGGTCCCAGCACTGGAATGTCTCAGCTGCCTGATGGGCAGCTCTTTGCACTCCTGCCTGTCCTGGAACCCCTTTGGAAGGTGAGGGGACTCTCATTTCTGATCCCTGTCTGGGGCTGGCCTGGAACTGCAGGGAACAAATTAATTCATGGAATTTTCCCTTGTTTCTCTCTTTGTTCCTACAATAATACTTCAGCCTCCTTGAATCCAGTATGGTTTCTAGTTCCTTCTTTTTGTCACCAACCTGCATGAAAACTTGTCATTGCGGGGAGAGGGAGAAAGACTGTGGGGAAAGCTACAATTTTAGGTTGTCTTTGACCAAAGGAAGCTGCAAGTCTGGTGGGACTTTCTGTTGTGTTTGTTTTACAAATGGAGATGTGCTGACCTTTCTGGAGATGTCCCCCAAGTGTGTGACACCACTGGGGACCATCAAGGCCAGGTAGCCCTGGGGAAGTGACAGTAACCCCTGTTCTTTAGTGGATAACAAACCACTGACCGAATCCACCCATTTTCTGCTGATTGTGAGACAGTACCAGTAACATTTGTGGTAGTGGCACCTTTGTTGGGTGGTCCCTGGAGGGAGGGAGGTGGCTTTGCCCTGGTCAGTGCCCAGCCCTGGGTCTGTCCCTGAGAGCCACCTGGGAGGTGACCAGGGCAGGAGGGGGAGCTCCACAACCACTTGCAGGCTCATCCCTGGGGAGAGTTCCCCACTTTCAGCATGGCTGGGCAGTGATGAGCCCTCTCTGCCCTTTGTTTCCCTGCAGCAGAACTGTGAGGCACAGCCTGGTATGACACCATGGAGGGGCAGCACAACCACCCACACCATCTCGGGGACCAGAACAGCCCTCTGTGCAAGCTGCCAGGGCAGGACTTCCAGCATGACCCTCAGGTAGGTCTGGGTGGCTCCAGGCTTTCTCCTTCTGGGTTTCTCCCCTTCCTCTTATACAGCTCCATATTTCTCAGCATTAGGCTCCTTTTTCTAATTCCCCCTCTTTTGTTTTTAGTGCAGCTATGGCAGATTGAGGGTATATCCAGTCTGGGATTCTGCCAGCCAGCCAGAGCTCCCTGAACTCACTTTTCTGATGATGATAATAAGAGAAAAAGGAAATAGTTTGATTTTTGCTTAGAGCAAGTATTTCTAAACCATCTTATGAAAACATGTACTGTATTGGCTTTTCTCTTGTCTTTGATTCTCTGAAGAAAAGGCCAAAGTAAAGCAGATGATTGTGTAAGTGAATAAATGTATTTTATTTCCTTTTATAGTTTAGTAATCAATGCTGAAGAGGCAATTACCAAGTAAAAAGTTCATCCTACATGAGACTGTAGGCTCTCTGTGGCTCTGGAATCCACCCCACAATGTGCTTGGTCTGTCCTGTTACAAGGGCTCAGTGTAGCAGCTCATCCCTCTGCTGAAGAGTTCACTCTGCATTCCATAGGAACCTGGACGTTGTGAACTGTGGCTGTTGCCCTTTCCAGCCTGTCTGTGTGGCTGTCAGAGCAGTTGGGTTTGAAGGAGCAAACAAAAAGCATCCTGGACAAGCTGGGAGAAAGGAGAGTGTGGGGACTGTGGTGTGATGTCACTGTGGGCAGGGGGCTGGGCTGGGGTCTGTCACTCCCTGAGCACTGGTGAGTGCTGAGAGAGCTCTGGCAATGCCCAGGGTGGGCCTGGCCAGGGCAGGGAGTTCCTGCACCCAGAGTGCACCTGTGAGTGTATCCTGGGCAGCACTGCTGGGAAAGTACCAGGGCAGGGAGCAAAGCCCCCTCTCCTAATGTAGCAATTTGTCATATTAAGTCATTTAATAATAATTGAATCCCCTTGATTAATCTCCTAGAATTAGCCAGTTGCATTTTGAGCAATTAGGGTTAATTACTGCCTCATTTGGCAGGATAGTGCCCCTGTAATTATTTCATGAACAAGATTAGGAAGTGTTCCTGTGCAGCAGATACGTTCATGGCATCTTGGAGCACATGTTAGAATTTGTAATGACATAGTTAAGTGTAATTAGTAGCTAATAATCTGTGTTCTGCTGTGATGCTGATGCTGAGTGGGCTCATTTTGCTGGGTGGTCATTGTTCAGTGAAACCTCCCCTCGACTCTGTAATACCCAAGTTGTGTTAATGGAGGGCTCTATTAAGGGTTCTGAGGATGATCTAATTTGGAATTAGAATTGCAGGAAGACTTTCTTCAGTGTTGCTGTCAAAATAACAAAACAGCTGAGGAAGAGAAATACACAGTCCACCAGAGAACTGGGGAAAATGCATATTAAAAATCCATTGTATTTAGAGGGCAGCCTTACACGGGGGGCATGATCTGATTGATGATTACAGAGTTCTGATTTTCCCTTTTTAAGGAATATAATTATATACAATTGTCAAGTCTCTGGTCCATTTTACCTGGAAGAATCCCAAGTTCCATCATCTCTTTCTTCTGAAGACACAGGTATTGCAGACATGCTGTGCAGTGCCCTGTGGAGGGCAGTGAGGGCTGGGGGGCTGCAATGGACCAGACTTGGCTAACCAGGAACATCATGAGTGGCAGAGAGAAAAACTTGAGCAGAAAACACCAGGATGTGGAGTCCTGGACGAGGAGGGGTTTGTATGGAATGGCCCTCCCTCCCTGTTCCTTCTTTCCAAAGGGCTGTGTCAGCCCCCAGAGAGCAGAGCCACAGTGAGCTCTTCTCCTGCAGGATTTTCCTGTATCTCTGCTGCTTCCTAAAGTGTTTTTTCCCTCTGACATTGTTATTATTTCTGCTTTATGACTCCTCAGTCCAGAGCTGAGTGTGGCAGCTTCTGTCTGCCTTTGGCTGCTGTAGTTTAGTTAGTAAGAAGAAACTTCTGAGTCATGCTGGGTATTGAGAAGCTCTCTATAATACAAAAATAAGCCAAAAACCCATAAAAAATGGCCAAATTAAACCACAGCTTTGGCTTCTGCCACCCTTACCTGCCCAGTGTTACCCTGAGGAAGTTTGTCAGCAAGAGGAGGAACATTTTCCAGTAATGTTCCAGAGTGAGAGTGTCAATTAGATAAGGCTCTAGATTGCTGACTGTTTATAGCAGTAAGTAATAAAAGTTATTTAGGAGCAAATCAGTGATCTGAAAATATGGAGCTATAATTTTTCACTTAGTTTTCATACTAAATACACACAATAACTCACTTTTAAACAACCCTTTTATATACTCACAGCCGAGCAGCAGAGCTGCTAAGAGATTATTTCCATTATTTCCAACTGGTATTTCTTTCCTTGTCATGCTCAAGTACAAATTTCTGCTGGTAGGGATGGTAAAACTTCGAATTTCAAACCAAGTTCCTCAGCAAACTTTAAATTCCAGGTGACAGGTGAGGTGAAGGATATTTTATGATGACTCTGTAGTCTGGTTTTGAAGCTCAAATTGAAAAACCTGATGTATTCTTCAATAATTACTTGGCTACCTGTTTGAAGGATGATCCATATTTTAAAAGTTTCCTCATCTCCTGCGAGCTTAGAAGTTCTTTCTTTAATCAATCTGTTCTAATGTGTTCTCATAAATTCACACTGGAATTTCAGCCTCAAATATGCACAATGGCTTGCAGGGAGGGAGCACTGACTGGAGGCAGGTGTGTAATTTGGGACAAGCTGGAGGGGTTTGGAACACTGATGGTGAGAGTAAATCACTGCCTGTAGTGTGTGTGGCACTGGAGGGGCTGCAGCTCCCCCAGTGCTGCTGCAGATGCCTCTTAAAGGTGAAATTAGTCACAGGAAATGTCAGTCAGATGAAGGATGCACTTTAGAAGCAGGGAAACCATCCTTTAAAATTAATGATGCATTGCAAATATCAGAAAAAACCTTCTATCCAGCGTAAAGATAATTAAAATTCAGGTCAGAAGTGTATGACTTAGTCGGGCTAAATTTTTTAATGAGATTTCAGAAATTTAATTGGGCGAGTACGTTTTTACTCTTCTAAAGAATATTTCATTTCATGGCTCTACAGGAAAGATGCTTTTATTGGCATCTGAAGATTGCAGTGCCTGACTTTTCAGCTGTTGGTTAACCCATCTTTAGCAATTTTGGGGCTGATTACAAACAATCTGAACTGACCTGGTGGTTTGTGCAGGCTGCTTGGCTGGCGCTGCTTTCCAGTGCCAATCAGCACTAAAACAACTGGCTTTATTATTAATTAACGTGAGCACTCCGGGTGTGTGTGTTGTGCAATTAGCAGGGAATATTCCCCTTTTCCAGCTCGTTCAGGCTTGGATTTGCTGCCCCTCTGGGGGAGCAGCCCTGGCTCTGCAGCAGGGCCACCCAGCACTGTTTGCTGATGTTTGGGGGTTTATTCACAGGGCACTTCTTTGCCCCAGTGAGGGCTCAGAGGCTGCAGGCAGAGCTGCTCCCACAGTTCTCTTGGGGCTCTTCAGGTTTTCCCCACATCTCAAGTAATTACGAGGAGATAAATTTATTGGCCAAACACTAATTGTTCTGGAGATTGAAAGTCTTTCTACAGAACAGGTTCTTCTTATTCTTTCTTATCCCAAAATACAAATTCTGGGCTGTACAACTGCTCATTAAGAAGAATAAAACAGAAAAATGTGTTTAGGGTGTGTGTCTGTCCTGCCTGTGCTTGGGGCAGGATGTGGAGGGGACCGTCCCAGGGGTGAGTGAGGTTGGCCCGTTGGTGTTCCTGCAGGCACAGGGGCTGCCAGGTGGCACTGCCACAGAAACCCCCGACAGTGGGGAGGTGGGAAGCAGAATCCAGTGCCCAAGGAGCAGGTGCATGGCCAGGGACTGTCCTGGTCCTGCCTGCCCCGTGCTTGGCAGGGTTGCTGTGTGCTCTGGGCTGTGGAGCCTCCTGGCACTGTTTGTTCCTCGCCCTCACACGTGCCCACTCAGGCTGTGCAGGGCAACTGGAGTTTTTATTTCACTGGGGGTTTTTTGGTGTTACAAGACCTTACTAATGTGAGGCTGAAAGCCCTGGCAAAGTTCTCCCCGGAGTGCCGTGGCAGGGGCTGCTGTCCCAGCCTTTGCCAGCTTTGGAGTCTGTGCTCTGGCACCAGTGGCTCTGTCTCAGAGCACATCTCTGCCAGAGGAGGTGCCCAGAAGAGCTTGTTCTTGGAATCATCTCTGCATCTCTTCTTAAAAATGAATGGCCTCTTTATCTAAATGAGGAATTAATTGACTTCAATATTTGGTGCTTTTTTTCCTTTTTAACGGAGTAGGAAGAGAATGAGACTTCATTGTGTGGGTGAAGAGAACAGCCTTTGTCTTAAAACAAGTTCTTCCCCTCCCTGCATCTGCCCTGGGAACAGAAATGTGCAAACAGCCCCATTTTCATGGGTTCTGGGCCTGGTGAATGAACAGGCCTTGGCTGGAGGTTGTGGGGTTGCATTTCTGCCTTTGCTGGAGCTCAGAACTGTCTGAGCTGTTGGGTTTGGCAGCAGCTCCCCCTCCTCACAGAGCTCCATCCCCAGCAGGTCCCCAAGGCTGGCACAGGGCAGTGGGGTGGCAGGGCAGGGCAAGCTCTGCCCACAGCCAGCCCTGGGCTGCAGGACATGGGGGGCAGGGGACACCCAAACCTCCTGGTGGGCTTCCTCTGGTTTGGAATTTCTACCTGATCTCTGTATCTCCAGCATTTATCAAATATCAGTGGGGTTTTTGAGTAACAAACTTCCTTTGTGGAGGTTTCTCCTGTGTTTGTTGTGATAACGATGCTCTAAAGGGGACACTTTGAAAATAGCTTATCTTGGTTAATTGATGCAGTTTGTGGGGCAGAAATTACTATTTAGGGAATTTTATTGGTGGGTTTTCTTTAAAATGCTGAATTTTACAACTTTCTTCACTAAACCTTTGCCAAATAACTGTGATTATAGTTCAGAGTAGCACAACCCACCTGGAAATCTGGAGGCCTTTTGAAATGCCTGATGGATACTTTTTATTGTTGTTAAGTAGGG
>JAWWEV010000039.1:1057795-1099097 GCA_035583235.1 Hafferia zeledoni | reverse complement strand
GAGTAGCACAACCCACCTGGAAATCTGGAGGCCTTTTGAAATGCCTGATGGATACTTTTTATTGTTGTTAAGTAGGGGTCAGTTTTAATTCTGTTGCAAAGAAAAAAAACACAAACTTATTTACTCATCAAAATAAATACACACTGTAAGAGATCCAACACAGTGTCTGGTACGTGGTGCTGACAGAAATGCTGGACTGAAAGTTCTGCTTGCATTTGAAATCTCAGTTCCAGCCCCTTCCCCTGTGCCAGGCACTGGCAGTGGTGGGCACAGCCACCCCCTGAGCAGGCAGCTGTCCCAGCCTGCTCTCCTGGGCCCTCGTGCTGGCACTGCTGCCCAGGTGGGCTCAGCCCTGGCAGCCCCTCCCCACCCACTGGTGTTGGGGGCTTCTCTTTCTGTGGTTTTGCTGCAAACTCTGAAACTCCTCAAGATGCTGAGGCTTGAGAACGTTCTGCTTGGCACGTGTGGTGCTTGGGGTAATTAATTTCCTCATTTCTCGTTAAGCACTGTTTGGCAGTGGTGCTAATTGCGGAGGAGCCCAGGGTGGCTCTGGGGGGCCGTTCCCACCGGGGGGCTGTGCCCCTACCTGGCTTCTGTTTCCCTGGCACTGCTTGGCACCGGTGTGGGCACCTCCCGTGTGGGACGGGCAGGGGGGCTGGTGAGGGGCTGTGCAACAAGGGAGAGCAGTTTGGGACTAATTAGTTCCTTACAGGCCAGGCAAGGCTGCAATTCCCTTTTGAAAGAGGCCTCTGGCTCATCCTGGGGCTGGTCCATCCACCAGGAGCTGCTGTGCTGGCAGCTGGGGGGGCAGGTGGAACCCTGAGCCTCGGTGAGTGGGGCAGGTGGAACCCCGAGCCCCGGTGAGTGGGGCAGGTGGAACCCCAAGCCCCAGTGAGTGGGGCAGGTGGAACCCCGAGCCCCAGTGAGTGGGGCAGGTGGAACCCCGAGCCCCGGTGAGTGGGGCAGGTGGAACCCTGAGCCCCGGTGAGTGGGGCAGGTGGAACCCTGAGCCCCGGTGAGTGGGGCAGGTGGAACCCCGAGCCCCGGTGAGTGGGGCAGGTGGAACCCTGAGCCCCGGTGAGTGGAGCAGCAGGTGGAACCCCGAGCCCTGGTGGGTGGGAGCAGCAGGTGCCCCCCCGTGCAGGGCACTGACCCCACTCTGTGCCCCCCAGAGGCACCTGCCGGCGTTCCCCTATCGCTGCACCCTGGCTGACTTCCAGGTGGAGAAGAAGATCGGCCGAGGCCAGTTCAGCGAAGTTTACAGAGCGACTTGTCTGCTGGACAGGAAACCCGTGGCCTTGAAGAAAGTTCAGGTAAGCATTTCAGTGCACTTTTGTGTTTATTTTACATTTCACCTTCTTATAAAGTAAAAAAGTTTAAACTGAATGTTTAAAATGATTGATGAAGTGAGGTTGAGATTGGCAGTGTGTGAAAGGACGAGGCCCTGTGGCTGTGCTGGCCCTGGGGGTTCCTGCCCTCGGACTCAGCCCCACCAGGGGATCACCAAGGGGACAGTGCCTGAGCTTCCCTGGGATGTCAGAAGCATTCCTGAAAACCTGAGCTGCCAGCAGTGTACATTTGTCACTTGGCTGAAAGTACTGGGCAGTGTTCAGAACAGCGTTTTGTTTGAGGAAATTTCCCTTTAATCCTTCAACAGATCCTCTAAACTCTCATTTCTAGTGACTGACTCTCTGATTATTACAGAATGAATATTAATGTTCAATGGTATTGCTAATTATTACAGAGAAATCAGTGGTAGCTGTCTCTCTCTTTAAAAGGGAAAAGTAAATATTTTGCCTTTTATTTACTATACGAAATTAATGGTAACTAAAGCAATGAAAATCACGACAGCAAATTCACAGACTGGTATCTTTATTTTCCACGCTGCTTAGAGAATTGCCTGCAGGTTCCAAAAATAGTTTTACCCCAATGTTAGCCCTGTAGTGGTTTCAAAATAAAGAAAACATTGATCTCTCTTTGATCTGGGTGTTGTGTGAATGCTCATTAGAGTACAGGATATATAAATTGGGGAAAGAAAGACCAACTGCTTGTTAAAGTCTAAAGTAGTTTTTTGTTGTTGTTTCATTTCTATCTTCTATGTTTTTGTCTTTGAAGATTTTTGAAATGATGGATGCCAAGGCTAGGCAAGACTGCATTAAAGAAATTGACCTCTTGAAGGTATGCATTTTTATAATGACTTTTTCCAATTTTTTTGTTAGTTTTGCAAAAAAATTGTTTTCAGGTTGGCAAATAAAGCTTATAAATATATGTGCTTGTAAGAGCATAAATAATCAGAAAAATAAACTGACATATGGAATTTGTGCATTATTTTCCTCGGCCAAAATTTTCGTTTAATTTTGTTCTTGTTTTAAGGGGCAAAAAGACCCCAAGCAGTGCTGGAATCAACAGCTGGGGTTTTGTTTGTATTTAATGGGGGAGAAAAAACCAGTCACTGCTTAAGGAGACTCCTTTCAGGACAGAGCTCCTGAATATTTTGCAAGTTTGTGATAGAAGAGGTTGTTTCACTCCCTTTGGGTTGAATCACTCTTTACTCAAACCACTTTTATTGTGCTGTGCTTGTGTGGAATGGTGTCCTTGCAGGTCTGTCTGTGGTAACTCAGCCCAGTGGGGCTGCACTGGGGGCAGCTGTGGCTGCAAAGGGTGCAGGGGCTGGGCCTGTCCTTGTACAGCACCCTGAGTTTCCCTCTTGCATTCCCTCCACCTGCAGCAACTGAACCACCCCAACATCATCAAGTATTTGGACTCTTTCATTGAAGACAACGAGCTGAACATCGTGCTGGAGTTGGCTGACGCCGGGGACCTCTCCCAGATGATCAAGGTGAGGCCGTGCCCGTGCTGGGGGTGCCACGGGGGGAGGCACAGCTGGGCCAGGAGCACCTCCATGCTCCTCCTGCAGCTTTGCACACCCGTAGGCTGTGTCCAGAGCTGGCCCAGTGTCTGGGGGCATTTCAGACACCCCAGGCCATGCCGTGAGCTTCAGGGGCTGTGGTTTGGTGGGACGTGTGTGTTCCTTGCAGGGTTGATTTTCTCAGCCTGTGATTGATGGGGACATTTAATTACTGTTGGGTTCACTGCTCACATCGTCTGTCTGCCACTCTGAAGACATTCAAGAAGTGTATTGACTTTCTTTGCAGTGGGGATTTGGGTTTGAGAAAATGTTTCAAGTACTTGTTCTTCTTTTATGTTGCTCTTAGGAATACTTGTATTGCTGCAAACCAGCTTTAGTTAAGCTGTTACCACCTGCTTTTATATTTTCTTTGACATGTTAATCTTTAGACATACATCCCTTGTGAGAACAGATGTGTTATATCATGTTTGTTAGCACTCTCAACCTTCTCTCCATGTTTTACCTGGGTTTTGCCGTCATTATTCTGTAATTATCATAAATGAATGTTTGGAAAGTTCTCCTCCTCCTTGTTGTCACAGTTAAAATATCTTATTAACAGATTTGTTTTCTTTGCCAGCAGAGCCACGAGGCACTAGGCCAGGGGCTGTCAGACAAGTTATCTGTGCAGTCCACAGGCAATGGCTAAATTACAGCACCAGGAAAATCTGCTCCGTGTCCCAGGAGAGCCCCTGGGGAGAGAGCTGGGAGCAGGAGCTGGCAGAGCCCCTGCTGGGACAGCCCCAGAGCTCCAGCCTCAGTCCCCAGCAGGGGAGGGTGGTGGGATGTGTCCCACCCGAGGGGACAGCCCCAGAGCCCCTGCTGGGACAGCTCCAGAGCTCCAGCCTCAGTCCCCAGCAGGGGAGGGTGGTGGGATGTGTCCCACCCGAGGGGACAGCCCCAGGGTTCCAGCCCCAGTCCCCAGCCCTCAGCAGGGGAGGGTGGTGGGTCTGTCCCACCTGCAGCTTTGGGGTCCAGCTGGGATGGGCAGCTGTTTTCTTGTGGCTTCTTCTGTGTTTTACCCCTTTCCCACCAGATCCTGAGAACCTGGAGCTCATGTCAGGCTTTGTGTTGTTGTGTTTAAAGATGGGAAGAGGATTGTGAGAGCAGAACTGGGGCTCTGTGTGACCATCATGGGCTGTGCAGGAGTTTGGCTTGATTTTTGAGTCTTAGCTTATAAAACATTTTACCTACAGAATCATAATATTTCATAATATAAAAATGTGCACTTTTTTGTCATCTGCAGTTTTTAGTTTCACACATCCCCTACTGATAAATATACTCATTTGTCTATTTGTCCTTTGGCTATTTAACTTTTTAAAAATGACTTGGTGTGCCATTATAATAGGCATTGTATTTCCAAAGGATCATTGGTACTCTTGGTTGGGTGCCTTGCCCAGCACTGGACTGTGCTGCCTGTCAGTGCTCTCTGGCTGCTCTGGGTTCCCTCTGTACTTCAGGCATGAAAACCAGGAATTTGGCTCATTCAAGGTCATAAAAATGAAGTTTCTCTATTGGTGCAACTCTGGGAATTCCGTTGTTTTGTTTGTTTTATTTAACCAAACCCAAAATGCAGGAGGGAGCCAAGGCATCCTCCCAGTGTGTCCCCCCTGCAGCAGTGGGGCCTGGCTGTCCCCTCAGCCTCCCTGGAGGGTTTGCAGTGACACAGCAGTGACAGCACCGGGGTGGGAGGTGATAACGCCAGGGCTGTCTCTGTCACGCCCTGGGCCTGCATTATTTATGAGGGATGTAGAGCTGCAGGAAAACCCACCCGAGAGTTGGGGCTTCCTTGTAAATGTCAGGCAAACCTTATTGGACATGACATTTAGAAAATTATCACTTGTGGTCTTGCATATCCACTCTTAAGTACTTTATTGAGAATTAAATAATTTTATTGTGTATATAACACTTCCTCCCTCACCCTCTGTGCTTCCCCGTGCGCTCCCTCGTTTTGGGCTGAAACTGTTGCAATCTGGCAGGTTTGCTGCCTGGGGAATTGCAGGGTTGTGCCCCTTCACAGCTGATCTGCGACGGAGGATTTGCTATTGCTCCAGTCAAACACGAACCAGTAACAGCATTTCACATAAAATAGAGAATGTGACAACGGACATCAGATGTCAGTGCTGAGAGGGAAAAGCACGAGATACAGCAAGGGGCAGCAAACAGTTCCCTCCTTTCTTCTCACAGCAGATGGGAATTCTCTCGGGTACAGTGCAGGAGAAGTGCAGCTGTGCTGAGCCAGGAGGGTGCACAGCACTCCAGAGTCATTATCCAGGGACACCTCGTGTGTCACAGCACGAGGATCAGTCTGGAGCCTCCAGCAGGGTGTTACAAGTGTTTTGTTAATGCTGTGGTTGGAGGGCAGGCTCAGTGCGCAGCACAGGATGGGGCCATGAGAGGGCAGGGACAGCAGCCCAAGCCCTGCAGTGCTGGGATGCCTTGGCAGGGGAT
Source organism: Hafferia zeledoni (assembly GCA_035583235.1). NCBI lineage: Eukaryota > Metazoa > Chordata > Aves > Passeriformes > Thamnophilidae > Hafferia > Hafferia zeledoni. The sequence goes on along the minus strand of JAWWEV010000039.1, from coordinate 1,093,741 downwards.
GGACAGGGCTGGTTGTGCTGCTGAAGGGGAAGGAGCAGGGCAAGGTCTGTGCTGTTTGCCCTTCCCTGAGGCTGTTGCTGCAGTGAGTGGCAGGTTGCAGAGCTGCAGAGGTGCAGCACCACTCCATGCATTACACCTGCCATTGTTCTGGGGGCTGCAGGCGTCCAGAGGGCCATGGAGCCTGTGCTGGTGCTGCCCAAACACCCACCAACAGCCTTCTCCCTCCTCTGTCTCCTGATCAGGGGTGTCCTTCTGTCTCGCTGGAGAGTTAATTTAGCATTCCTATTATGCATGAAATAGAATATATTATTCTTCCTGATCACAGGAGGAACACGGATAGTTCATTGAGGCTCTGGCCATCTTTAGAAAAGGGAAGCAGATTTCCTTGTCCTTGTTAATAGACGATGCAATAATGAATGTTTACAGGGGGCTTTTTAATGGTCTTTTGTTTCTTAAGGCAAAATATTTGAGACATTTGTTGTTTTGAGGCATTAAATATGTTTTGCAAGGTAATTAAGGAGATTAATGCTAATCATAATTGTGTCCATTCAGAAATGTCAAACCTATTTAAGCATATTTTTCATAATAGTTGTTAATTAGTGAACTGCATCGAAGTTTCCATACAGAGAGGAGGAGCTAAAAGCTAATCAGAAGAAAAGTCTTGCAGCTGCAGATCTGGAAGACATGAGCAACCTGCAGCTGACTAACACAATTCCAGGAACGAGTCAAATATGTTGCTTTTTCCCTGATCTTTTCTTTATTTCCTCCCCCAGTATTTTAAGAAGCAGAAACGGTTAATCCCAGAAAGGACAGTGTGGAAGTATTTTGTGCAGTTATGCAGTGCAGTGGAACACATGCACTCCCGCAGGGTGATGCACAGAGGTAACATTAATTCAGTCTCTTTTCACTGAATAATAATATAATGTTCCAATTAGTAAGCGCCTGCATTCAAAAACAATTATGCTGATGTTCAGCCAGTGCATGTTTAGAGGGGCTGAGGTTGCGAGATGGATTCCTCCTTCTGTCTCTGCCTTGCTGGGAAAGGGTTCAGGCCCAAGTGAGGGGGGTATTAGGGAGATGAGCTGCTTTGTATTCCAGACACTGATATTAAGTAGAAGTGTCAAACTTGCCATTAGAAAAGTGTCAGAAATAAAATGCTGAGACTCCTGGAGCCGGTGAACTCTTAAGAAATAGTCTTCATTATATTAGCTGTGACCTTAGAGAGCTGAGAAGAGTTTTCTTGTCTTGCAGGCTTTTCTGAAATATTAATACAAATATGTCCCACACTCTCATAACCTGTTCTCTATTTTCATTAATTATTTTTGAATCTCTTGTCTTAGAACGTCTCGTAACTTTGAGCTCTGTCCAAAATTTACGTTGGTGCTTTCAGTGTCAGTGAAATGCTCTGTGAAGGACCGAACTCAGGAAATGCAAATACCCCAAAAGGCACCAGCACCTGCTGGTTATTTCCTTGCTCCTTTGAAGGAGTGAATTCTTCACTATATTTTTCAACAATGTGATATCATTTTTACTCCTTTATGCATCCCCTGGTGCAGTTTATCAGTTGCACTGGAATTAGCTCTGTAAATGGTGGCTGAAATGTGAAGCCTCACACATTGAGCCTGCCTGGGAAACTGAGGTTCTAGTGATTTCTACACTAGAAATGAACCCTGAACCAACTGGTCTGTACAGAGCCAGAATTTATGCATATGTGGAACAGTAATTAGCCCTTGCATGAGGGGATGGGCATGGGCAGTACAGTTTCTGTGGAAAACGATCATTCCCAATGAGAACTGAGCTTATTTCTTTGATTTCCCACAGTTAAAGGGGTTGCCTTGTTCTGTTGAGCTGTTTCCTACATTTTCCCTCACTGCTATTTCTTGTGTGCTGGGCAGTGTGCTCTGATTTTCGTGTGTGTGCAGAGCTGGAAGCCTTGGAAGGCTGAGCCCATCAAAGCTGTAAGGAAAGGCGGTTCAGCTCGAGCCCTTTGTGCAGAGAGTGCTGCAGGCAATGCTGCTCCTGCAGCGCCAGAACCACCAACCTTCTGTGGCTCTGACCTTTTACCTCCTCCTCCTTGCAGACATCAAACCAGCCAACGTGTTTATAACAGCCACGGGGGTGGTGAAGCTGGGAGACCTCGGCCTGGGCCGCTTCTTCAGCTCCAAAACCACTGCAGCACATTCCTTGGGTAAGTGGGGCTGGCTGGGCAAGCCCTGCCTGCAGCTCAGCTGGGATGGTCTGTCTGTCCTGGGGCACACAGAGGTGCTGGGCCAGGGCATGGGCACTGCATCTGCTGGGCTGGGCACTCCAAGTGCTCTTGAGGCGTTCACAGGTGTCCTCTGCTTTAAAGCTTGGCTTGTTTTTTCTGGAAGGTCTGGCCTGGTAAGGGCGTGATTTGTGGCACATGCAACAAATGCAGCTTTTCCACCCTAAATAACGTTTGCCTGCACTGTGCTTGCTGGAATTTAATGTTTCTCCACCACCTTCTACAGCAGGTGCTGCTCAGGCTCCTGCCCCTGCCCGGGCACTGGTCTGAGGTCAGTGAGGTCTTCAAAGCCCTTGTGGCTCATCTGTTCCAAAAAGGAACTGCACTTGAAATCCAGCTTAGGCTTTAAAGGCCCAGGTTTTCTTCATGTCTTCCACATATCTCAAGGTTGTCTCCCTTCTTTTTAGCATTAGCATTGATTCCAACACTACAGAAAATTCCACAGGATAAACAGTTAATTGTTTAAGTCTCACATTAAAAGTATTTCATAATTGTGTCTGTAACCTCTTGAGAGGTGATTTTCCATTTTTATGAATAGGTCTGAATTTTTTGAGTCCCAAAGGTGCTTCTGTGTTAGAGCAGTGCAGGAACTTTGGCTTCTGGTGCATTATTTGGGGTCTGTTACATTTACCCCTCTCAACTGATTTTGGAACACGTGGCATTTGTTTCACTCTGTTTTGTGCAGTTTCCTCCACTGAGTGTGAGTCTTGCTGAGTCCTTTTTTCCATGTGTACAGTCTTTATTGATAACTCTGGCCAGTACACTGAGGCTTCTCAGAGCACAAGGAGGGAAGATTCCTGCCTGGTTTTGTGTGTGCTTAAAAAAACAGGAGGCATTTCTACAGTTTGGTTTCATGAAATAGATTTCAGATTTCCCTTTGCATCAAAAGCTGTCCTAGGATATATCCCCACTGTGCTTAATAGATGAAAATAAATCCTTTTCACAGAAAGTTACAATCACATCATCTGAACAGGCCAAAATATGATCATGTCTAATTATATGATCTTATCTAGTTTGACTGCTGCACTTATTATATTAATAAGAATAAATTGGGGCTTGGAAACTGGCTGCACATGTAAGCCAAGCTGTGACCTTTAGCAGGGCTGCTCCCTCTTAATTGAGAAAGCTCAAGTAGGAAGAGCTCAGCCCCTTGTGCACAAACCTGCCCTTCCTCGTGTCACCAAAGCCCTGGAAAGAGGAGATTGAGGAGCAGAGCCCTGAGGGAGCAGCACTGAGTGAGACTGGGGAGGGGTGGGCACACCACCATTGCCAGGGGTTCCTGATCCACGTAAAAACATTGGAACAGTCACAAAAGAAACAGACTTGGAGCTTCTTTCCTTTTGGAGGTGATTTGCCAGGGATAAGGCTTTGCAGCAGCAGCAGCAGGGAATGGGCTGGGTCTGGTGTGAGGAACCCACCACTGGGTGGCTGGGAGGGACAGGACGATGCCCACGCCTCAGCGGTGCCCGGCGGCCGAATGGCACTGCCCATCCCAGATTGCCATGGCAACCGCCCAGCCAGCCCTTCCCTGGCTGCTGACCCACGAGGGGAATGTGTGGCTTATGCAGATGTGTCTCTCCCATCCCTTCCCTGGCTCTCCAGCCTGGCACTCAGGGCAGCGGCGGCCCCGACCCGCTGGCAGGTGGAGCAGCAGCGGCAGCAGCTCCGCCGTAATTAGAGCGAGGAGCAGAGCGAACGTCACATGAATTACCAGGCAGCAGATCATATTTGTCAGGGAGGATTGCATACATAAAAACTAAGTGACAGTACATGCCTGGGTAATGAAAGAAAAATGGCAGATTTGCCTGTACACAGCTCAGGAGATGCGGCGGGAGCGGCGCGGGTGGGCACTGAGAGCCCTGGGAAACCTGCATGGGCACAGCTGCCAGAGGGGACACCTGGGCACCTCCAGTCTCCCTCGAGGTGGGGACAGGCAGCAGGGCCCAGCTGGGGCACGAGGGTCTGGGCAAGTTCCCCCCAGCCACCTCGGCTGAGCTTTCCCTTGGGAGAAGGCAGGAGATGCTTTTCCATAGGGAAGAGCATTTCCTGCACAAGCCTTGCCAGCAGTCCCATGTCTTAAAGGTAACAGCCTTCCAGTCCTTCCTTCCCTAATTTTAGACTTTGGAAAACTTAACTATAAAAAATAGAGAATTTCCATTGATATTAGAATGGATAACTGTACTGAGAATGGGTATAATGCCCATTTTTAGCCTGATAAACTTGGCATTATCCAAAGCTTCTGACTGGCTTTACATTTCAAAGAAACAAGAGGAAAAAAACCCAACCAAACAAAAAAACCCGCAGGAAACTGATTTTGCACAGAATAGTCTTGTTTTGGAGCAGATGATTTATTATTTATTCTTGGACAAGAATATACTTAGAGCAGATTTTCCTGTCAGGGGATGCACATAAGTCAAACTTCCCAGCTTAGAACATGCCAATAGCCACGGCTGGAGTACATGGGGTGTTACATGTTCCTTCTGGTTCCTGCTTGGGTAGGAGGGTTAAGAGGGACTAACTGAAGAGCTCTTTAATAAATGGCCCATTTGCCTTTCTTTTTGTTTCCTTTGCTTGCCAAGCCAGTTTGCCATCTGAAACAAAATCCCAGGGCTTGGAGGGGCTGGTAAACAGGGCTTGCTTAGAAAAATGGACACAAGAAAGCCACTGGAACTATCAACAGCCAATATTGTGGGAATTTTGACAAGTTTGGGCCTTCTGGTCTGTGCCTCTAGAACAGTATTTGTGGAAGAAAAGACAGATGCAGAATTTCTGCAGGTGTATTGTACTACAAACATGTGAAAAACCCAGCTAAACAAATACACCCAAAAGGACCAAACCACAGAGCTGGAAGCACTTGGGCAGGGCTGTGTGATTAAATGCTAATAAGAAAAAAAAAAAATAGAGAGTCCTAGGGCTGCAGATCTTGTAGCAAGAGCTGCAATATTATACACAAAGTATTGGGGTTTTTTTATAAGAATAAGTAGATTTTATTTGTTTGTTTTCCCCCTTGAAACAATTAGTGAGGGCACCTCACACTGAGATTTGAAGGAATTTAAAATGTATTTTAATGCCTTTGACCACAGTTTCTCTTTAACTAGTTCCCAAATTCTACCCTGGGAAAAGACCTGAGCCACCTTGTTGGAAACACCCCAAGGAATGAAACATTTATAAAGGGATGCTTGGGAACTGGGCTCCCTTTAAACAATTCTCTAGTTTTCCTTGGTGTGGCTTCCCTATGGTTTTGCAACCTTTATAACTTCAAAGGCATTACTCTACCACCTGGTGAGTGATATTGAATCTGAACAATATTTTGTATTTTCAGCAGGGCAAATGCCAAAGAAAGTTTCTGATTAATAGTCTCCGATTAGACCATTCTTGTCAAATTGACTAATGGGATGCACTGGCCAGCCCTGACTGATTGCACTGGAAGCCTTGTGCAGTTTTCTAGAAGATGCTCATTACAGGAGATTCCCATGTAATGCTGGATGGGCCATGAAGAGAATTGGGCTTGTCAGTCTTTTATCATGACAGTTATTTAAAAATTAATGCGTTGGGTTTGAGATGCAGAGCCCTGCCCTGCTTGCTGGGACCTTTGCTGACAAGGCTCCAGTAATGGCAGTAAATGTGGTGGGTGGGACTGGGGGACAGGAGCTCAGGCCTGGGCTGCTCCAGGGCCGTGGGGCAGGAGGGCACTGAGCTGTGGCACGAGCCCAGAGGAGGGCACTGAGCTCTGGCACGAGCCTGGCACTGCCGGGCCCTGCGAGTCCAACAGTGTCCAACCCAGGCGTTATCGGGAACAACGGGCACTGCCCCAGCAGGGCATGGCCCTGGAGCCCCCTCCCTGCTGCTGCTGCTGCTGCTGCTGCTGCTGTGAGGGGGCCACGCAGTGACCTGGAACAGCTGAGGCCAGAGCAGAGCCCTGGCACGGAGCCCCCAGGGCAGCAGTGGGGCCACTCCTGGTGTGAGTTCCTGCAGCACAGAGAAGCTGCACGTGGGGAAGTGTCTCCCACTCTGGGGCTCAGTGGAGGCTTCCACAACTGTCCTCAGGAACTTCCTGGAATGAGTCACTGCTGCTTCTGCAGCTGCATATTTGGGAGCAGGAAAATGAGTCAGTGCAGCCCCAGCCAGGTCTGTTCTTGCACAGAAAGCTGGCACTGTGGGGATTGCTTGGAGAGCTGTGCTGGCCATCGTGAGTGTCCTGCAGGCACAGGGAGAGAGCCATGGAGAGGCTCCCTGGGCTCTTGGAATGAGCCCTGTCTGCTCTCGGTGTCCTGGGAAGTCACTCTATGTAGTCTGTTAAAAACTATTGGCAGAACTCTGGTCTCTTCCACACACAGGAGCCTTTCCCTGGCAATTAAACCCAGCCAGATCTGGGACTGTCAGGCTGACTTGCTCCTCCTCAGCATGGAAACAAAATAATCTCCACGTGGTATTTTCCCTCTGTTGTGGTTTGTATAGAATTTGCAAAAATGTAACTTCTCATTAGGGTACCCTGCACATTTATAGGGAGTAATTTCTTATTTAATGACCTGAAAGCATGAGCTGAGTTCATTATCCAGGGTAGCTGATTGCAGAACATCTTGGGGGTCCAAATAAATGACCACCTCTGTGCTGGGTCACCTGTGTAGGTGGCAGGGGTTGGGTTTTCCCTCTCAATGCTGTTGCTTTCTCCCCAGAACTCATTTATTTCCCACAGTGCAGATCCCTCCTAAGGAAGGCTGGGGAAGGTGGTGGCTCTTCTTCCCCCTCCACCTCCAGCATTATCCTTCAGCTGCTTATTAGTCCTCCAGCTGTCTGCAGTCAGCATTTCAAATGGAGAAATTGTAAACTGAATGTTACAGGCAAATTAAACATTTGCCATCTTGTGAGGGAAAGGTCTTTAATTAGGAGAAGGATCCACTGGAATGCCAAAAGAAAAAAAACTGACAGGGGACGGACAAGCAGGGGAAGCAGGAGAAAAGAGCACATACAGTCCTTGGATGTTTTAATAAATGATGTATCTGAGGATTATTTGATGTAGTTGAGACTGCCAGCATGTCTTGTATTTTCAGTACCACAACTGAAACTTATTTAGGATTTAAAAAAGAACCTTTTTGAGGTAAGGAATTTATTAATAATTTCCTGTAACTTCTGTCCAAAATACTGCAGTAAATTTCTTTTGATAAAATGCAGACTTGTGGAAGTACATGGAAATCCCCCAGCTTCTGATGTGACTGCAAGTTGGAGCAGGGGTTTAAAGTTTGGAATGATCACCTTGGTTCTTTCAGCAAGTTTTTGCCCTGGCTGGTGCTGGGCTTGTCCCTCCCCTCTTGCTGCAGTGCCTGGGGAGCTGTGGGGGCCCCACTGGGCTGGCCCAGGACTCTGCTGGGGCAGGGCACAGTTCTGGCATCCTCCTGCACCTCAGTGCTCTGGGGTGAGCCTTCCCCAGGGCCCTGTCTGGCCAAGACACTCTGAAGGTGCTTGGGAGCCTGGAAGGGGAGGAAACCCCTTCCCAAATGTAAGAAATACCGAAGGTATTTCACATAATTTCCCCATCCTCTGGCTCTGTACCTGGTGGTGTATTTGATTCTACTCCTTTGACACCATGATTTGTCTCCAGAGTCTGGTGAGCCCTCCTGAGGAGCCCTTTGTGCCCCACCTGCCCTTGGGTGAGCTGCTGTTTGGGTCAGGCTGCACAGCCCCTTTGAGACAATAACCCCTGGTTGGTGTGTTTGTTTGCAGTGGGAACTCCCTACTACATGTCCCCAGAGCGAATACACGAGAACGGCTACAACTTTAAGTCTGATATCTGGTCCTTGGGCTGTTTATTGTACGAGGCAAGTATCTTCTCCCTTTTCTCCTTGGGTTTGTCTTACCATGGGGTGTGGGGCAGGAATGAGTGGGTCAGGCTGCCTGCAGGTCCTTGTGGGAAACCTCAGGAAAGGTGGTCTCATTTGGGGCTGGTCATGTGCTCTCTGAGCAGGGACAAAGGGGCTGCAGCATTCCATTCCAAACTGGTATTTTTTAATGAAGGGTGGTGTGCCTGTCCTGTACATCCAGGTGTGTTACCTGGGTGTGCTGGTGCTGCTCGGAAAGGAATGTGGAGACTCGTGTGGGATCAGGGGGATGAAAGTCTGAGCTCCCAGGAACTTACTGTGCTGAGCAGTTGCAGGGGTTGGGCCTGAGAGGAGTTCTGAGGGCTGGCAGGGAGTGGGGCAGGCAGGGAGTGGGGCTGCCCCTCTGGGCTCACCCCTCGGGTGCTGCCACAGTGCTGGGGGCTCCGTGTCCCTCCCAGCTGAGCTCCTGGGGATGGGAGCCCAGATTTATGCAGAGAGAAATATTTAGCCTTGTGCTGAGATGTGTTTCTGTTGCAGGCAATATGGTCCCCTTATGGCACAGGAGTCCTGGTACTCCTTGTATTTCAAGAAGCTGAATTAATTGCACACTAAACATAATTCCCTGGTAGGAGTAGCAGTACTACAGTAACAGCTGAGGGATTTGGCGTGTGAAACGTTCTGAGTTTCCTGCCTACGTAGGTAAGGCTTAACTTAGGGAACAGGAGCTGTGAGATCTTGAGATTCCAAGGAGGACTTGACAGGTACCAATTTTGTGTTCAGTACTTGACTTTTTAAACTTTCTAGAATTTCAAAAATTAAACCTCAGCTTTGTGTGTCTTTGAAGGAGCCGTGTTTTATCTGCACTGATTTCTTGTAAGGAGAATGTTTTTCCATTTGGCTTAGAAGTCAGGAAGGGGGATGCTTGTTTGGGTATGAGTCACTTCTGATATTTCTCCAGATAGATTGTGCAGATAAGCTGCAGAGAGATTTAATGTACAAATTGCCTTCAGAGACGTGTGTGTCCACTGGAATCCACTTAGGGAACATTGAGGGCTTTGGGATATGATGCCACAAAGCACCACTTAACTTTGACATTGATAATCATACAGTGATTTTTATTCAATCTTATCAATATAGTAGTAACTGTCTTCATCCCTCACTTCCTGTAGATATCTGTCAGCAAGATAACTTGGAGGGGATAAAAATAAGTTGTTAATTCCCAGAATGTAGCTACAAGCAGTGACTTCAGCAGCTCTGGCAAGAGGATCAGTTGGAGCAGTAACAGGATCCCCATCCCTGAGCTGTAACCAGCCCTGCTGTGTGCTGGGTGCTTTCCACAGATCTGCCTGCCCTGGGCTAATTGCTCTAATCAAAGTGTCAGGAGCAAAGCCCAGCGTGGCATCACGACCCACAGTTAGTGAGGGACTTGGAGTGCCCATGGTCACAGCCCTGCAGGCCCAGCTGCTCTGGCCACCACTGGGTGCTCTCTCTTTCCACTTTGATTCCTGCATTTGCCATCCCAAACTCCCCAGTGTTTCCTTTTTGGGGTTCCCGTTTCGTTCCTCCCCATTGGCACATCTCTGCTGAACTAGACCTGGAATGGAAAGTTAATGGGAATTGGCAACCCCTCCCAACCTGACTGGCATTATTGATGTTTGTATTGAGATCCCAGGGCCCCTGTTTAACCCCTGCTTGCCTCCTGTGCTTTGCCCATTGCCCCCATTAGTGTTTCCCTTGGAGCAGAGCTATGTGATGGGCTCTCGGGTTGTTTTAACCGATGGAGAGTCGTTTGCCATCAATCCTAATTGGAGAGTAGGGGCTCTAATTGGACTCTGTAATTTTTCTCCCACTGATTTGCCTGTTCCTGACAGTAATGAAGTAACAGTGATACTTCACCCTTTGCCTTCAGAGCCTCCCAAACACTCTCCCCAGCCCTGGGGCTCGCTGGGAGCCTGTCAGGGGCCTCCCCAGCCCAGGTCAGTGGCTTTGTGGGTTTCTGCTCACAGGGGTGGTGAGGAGAGGGGAAGAAACACAGCAACTTTAAAGTCTTTTAAAAAGCAGTTGATGGTTTAAACCAAGGGTGTTTCTCTTGGTGTGTGCTGCATTGCTCACCCTTGGACATGTGTTGATGGTCCTGAGGTTTGGGTGAGACCCCTCAGCCCAGCCCGTTCCTGCAGTGCCTCTGCCCACCGTGTCCTGCTGCTGGGAACCAGCCCAAACCCAGCATTTCCAGCCCTGCCCCAACCAAAACCGCTTGTCTGTCACCAGATCACCAGGAATCCATCAGTCTTGGTTCCTGACTGCAGGGTGATGGATTGGAGGGGCTGTATTGGCTCTCTGACTCTGCTGGGGACTCGCCATGTGTCAGCACCACACACAGTAATGAGCAACAGGCCCATAATGATCAGATAACCCCGTTACAGCTGCAGTGGCAGCGTCAGCTTCAGCTGGCCTGGGATGGAGAGTGTGCCCTGTGATGGGGCTGGGCACAAAGGGGTTTGGAAAGATCTAAACAGAGGGGACAATCCCCCCAGTGGTGCTTCCACAGGAGGAGCTGTTGCTGTGCTGGCTGAGGCTGCTCTGATCCCCCCAGCTCAGCATGTGGACCCTGCAGGGCTGGGGTGGCTCTGCTGGCTCAGGGCCTGGGTGGGAACACGAGCAAGAAGGTTCTCAACTCCCATGAACCTTCAACAGACTCAACTGGAGTCATGTTTGCTTGGTCAGAAGTGCCCACGTTGCTGCAGCTGTTTGAGCCTTGTGATTCAGGGCCTGGTTAGACCTGGAGGCTGAGAACTCACAGTGTAAAGGGTTTGGCACCTCAGACAGGGAGTTCCTTCCTGAGCCTCTGTCAGGAGATGTGTTTGCTTTGAGGTTATTTTAGGGGTTTTTATGAGCTGAAGTACATTCCTCATGCTTGTAGGATTCTTTGCATTCAAAGTAGCTGAATGTCCAAAGATTGAGAGAGACGATTGTTTGAGAGGGTTTCAGAGTTGTCTTAGAGCCAGTTGGGTTCTTACTGATGCTCTCAGTGGTCTGAGAATCCCATTTCTTGTTTTTTTCCTTGCCCCAGCCCTGCAGAGCTGTTGGGATGCTGGAGCAGCCTGGGCTGGGGCAGTGTGGGAGCAGCAGCTTCCCTTCCTCACTGGCACAGAACGAATTGGCTCTTGCAAACCAGCAGCACTGAGTGCTCTGAAATCCTTTGTGTTTCTGAAATGTTTTCTGGTTTTTCCTCTCCAGATGGCAGCTCTGCAGAGTCCCTTCTATGGAGATAAAATGAACCTGTTTTCTCTTTGCCAAAAAATAGAGCAATGTGACTACCCACCTCTTCCAGCTGAACATTACTCAGAAAAGGTGAGTTGGGAGTGTGTTTGCAGGGGAATGGGATGGGGTGCAGTGAAGTTCCTCCTGGCACAGGGGAAGGGAACTCTGGAGGAGAACCCCCCACCTCCAGGGCAGGATGGGGGATGGCCAGGGATGTTGTGATGTCTGAATATGGACAGGCTAAATTAAGACAAAAAACGTTTCTTCATGTGAATATGTTGAAACTGCAAGTCTGGGGTGCTGGCAGGAACCAGCAGCAAGCTGTGGGAAAGCCTCTCCCTGCTCCCTTTCCCTTCAAACAACATTCCAGAAACCAGCACTGCAATGTTTGTTTATCAAGTCTTCAGTGCGCAATGAAGGGGGGAAGGAGTCTTTTTAAGAAAAAGGAGAAGAAAAGCCATTTAGTTTAATGCAATAAGCATCTCTGCAGCAGCTGCACGGGGCTGTTTAAGTTTGTGCATCAGAATGTGAGGGCTGGGAGCAGCAGCTGGAGCAGAGGACGAACCCGGTGTGGCTGTGCTTGCCCTGCAGACACACCCTGGGGTTCCTCAGGGCCTGGCGAGAAGGCCTTTGCTTTTTCCTCCTTTACCTCGATAAAGCAGCTGGTTTTCCTTACCTCCTCCTCCCTTACAGTTGCCTCTTTGAAAGGAAATGGGTAATGGAATTTTAAATGTTCCCTGTATCCTGTGGGGCTTTGCTTTTGTTTTACTCCACCTCAGAGTCCTGAGGAGCGAGGCAGGATGCCTGGGAAATACCTCGTGCAGCTGGAGCAGCCAGTCTGGCCTCCACCCTGGGAGGAACCCACGCTGCTACTTGTGTTTTGCTTAGTTTTTGCTTGCCAAGTAACTCTTGCAAAGGGATGCTTTGAGAACTAGTCTGCAGACGTGAATTTTGCATTTCCCCCCAAGCCGCCGTGGCAGCCCCAGCCCCTTTGCCGTGTGTTCCCTTTGCCACTCACTGCAGCCTTGCAGTCAGGATATGCCTGCTGGCAGCAGGAATTAGTGTAAGCTGACAGATGTGTTTCCTGTCTTTACAATTACTGTCTGTTTGCTTCCCTCTGGCAGTGCTAAAGAGTGTGTGTAGTGCAGTGATACAGCGCGGGCTGAGCAGGATGGTTTGAAGCTCTGGGTCCTGGAGAACTCGGCTCCAGATGGTTCATGCACTATTCACGGGATGCTGGCGAGGCTGTGCTTGTGGCTGCAGCTCCTCTGCTGCTGCTCCTGAGACAGCAACAGCTCCAGCTCTGGGGGGTTACACGGGGCTGCACCAGGAGCATCCAGGGTGGTATTTCCTTGTGAAGGAGGCTCAGGGAACAGGGCGGAGCGTTTGGGGCAGAACTCCGGCTTTAGTCGTGTTTCCTTTCAGGGTTGTTCCTCCTCTCAGGGGCCTTTTGTGGCTCACCAGTCCAGATCCTCCCATGAGCAATTGCTGCTGCTGGGAGCAGGAGGAGGAGCTGGGCCTCCAGCCAGGACTGGTTTTCTATACTGGGAGCAACTCTGCTGGGAACTGGAGATGCTGGTTGGTGGTGCCCACCCAGACTGAGCCACCAGTTCTGCAGGTGCTGCCGAGGTGCCTGTGAGGACAGAACCACTGGGGCTGTTCCAGTGCTGCACTGGCACCACAGCACAGCTCCTGGCTGACCAGTGGCACTGAGGGCACAGGCCCTGGGCACAGCTCTAGAAGCGTTTTCATTTGTTTGTGGCAGTTTTGTGGTGATCTTGGCTGATCAGGGCTGAGGTGTGTTAAATCTTTAGGGTCTCAGGGTTACAAAGGCGCAACATCCCTGCCCTCAGGTCAAAAAAAAGCCACCAGAAAATGGGGCAGGGCCAGGCAGCAGGTTTGGGCTGGGAGCAAGGATGGGACCTTGTTCCATCCAAAGCTGAAAACCTCGAGGACGTTCAGTTAATGCAGCTGAAACCATGTGCTTGATCGCTGTATGGTCATGCTTTTAATTACTGCTAAAATAATTGGCACTGTGGCTACTGGGAGGATGTGAGAAGATCAGAGGCTCAAGGCTGTTTCTCCTGGTGCCTCGGGGGTACGAGCAGCTTTCAGTGCCTGTATAATTAAAAGCTACAATCTTTCATGTGCACAATAAAGAGGGTTGGGAGGTGGGGAGACTCCAGCCCTTCTGCATTTTATTTATTAAACATAATCAATGACCAGTCTCTCTTCTTCACAAAGGTTTTTAGGGAACACCAGGCTCTCACAGCCATGTCCAGTAGCTTAAGAGACACACGTGTTACACTCAAAGGTTTGAATAGGTTTGGTGCTGGGGTTGGTGTGGGAAGGGCAGTGCAGTTGTTGTGCTGAGGAGCTCTGCTCAGGCTCCCCCTTCCCTCAGAGTCCCCTTTCACTGGCAGGTCCCTGACCTGCCCCGCCCCCTCAGGCACATTGTGGGGTGATCTCACTTTGCCTTCCTTCATCCACGTCCTGCTCCTGCCCCCGGTGCCTCGGCCCTCCCTGTGCCCCCCAGCCCTGGGTGCACACACTGGTCCTGCTGTGCTGGGCTCCATCAGCTGCTCTGGGATGTGCTGGGGCGGGGGGAGGCTGAGACCTTCAGCCAAGACTTGGCAGAGCAGGTTCTTCCTGGCCCATGTGGAGGTGGGACAGACAGACAGACACATGCCTGCAGTCTTTTCCAGGGGGAGAGCAGCACATCATTCCCATTTGCCTGTTCTGTCTTTCAGCTGCGGGAGCTGGTCAGCATGTGCATATACCCCGACCCAGATCAGAGGCCTGACATCAGCTACGTGCACCAAATAGCCAAACAGATGCACGTGTGGACCTCGAGCACATGAGCGGCCGGAGCCACCACAGCTCAGTCTTACTTGAATCGTTTCTCCGCTGCAGCAACTGGTGCCAGGTCACAGGGGGAGCTGAGCACTCGCAGCAGAGGCTCCATCATTTGCAGGTTATTTGACAAGGACTCTTACAGGTGGTCGTGCTTTAACGTGAAGATTCTGTGAGGTATTGCAAGTGATTCTTTTATTTTTTATTTTTCAGGCCAATAATGTTACAGATGTAGATCATTTAAGGGTCCTTTCTTAAAACTGTCGTGTGTAATCTAGGATAGTCGATATTACTGCGGGGTCGGCGCCTGCCAGACCTTCTATCTTAACTGTAATGTGAAATATTGAAATAATTCCTTCAGTGAAATCACTTTATACTAATGTAAGAACTACCATAGATTTTGTGTAATTTGTATAACTGCTACTTTGCCTCTTCTGCAAATGGTTAATAGCAAATTCAGTTTTTACTTGGTGTATTTTAAAGCAGCCATTTATGTGTTTTTATTAATTCCCTCCTCTTCACACTTAGAAACTGGGAAGGGTCAGGAGTGGGAAACACTTCTGGTTTCCTTTTTTTTTTTTTTTAATTGAGAACTGAGTATTTTGCTGATGCATTTCTCTGTCAGAGATAAGTTAAACATGAACCTGGGGAAAAGAAGCCAAATCTGCCAAGCAAAGCCAAGCCAGCCTTGGTCCTGCAGAGACCTGCTCCTTACCCTCCTTTTCCCCTTCGGAATGTCCTTCTCAGCCTCCAGGTTCTTGTTTAAAACCAGTGTTTGTTTATCAAAGCCAATTCCATTTTGGTGCAGAGACTTTTACACATCCAATAGTACGTTGGGTACTATCAGTGGAACTTCAGCAGTGTTTTAAACACTTGGGTAATTTTTAAAAAATAAATGAAATGCTTTGTGTATGGAATTCTGCATAGGATCAGCCCCGTCTCTCAAACTGTGAAAGCTCATTATTACAGAATGTGAATGTTTGTAAAATCTCAGCCTGATCTGAAGGAGTCATCGTCTCTAACTGCATGAAAATTGCCAACCAGCTAAATTCATTCATTGAATCAATGATTTGTTCATCACTCACTGCCTGAGGAACAGCCGTGGATTCACGTTCCAGTGTTTCCATTCCATGTGCCCGTGCCACGGGA
The DNA here is from genome assembly GCA_035583235.1 of Hafferia zeledoni. Taxonomy (NCBI): domain Eukaryota; kingdom Metazoa; phylum Chordata; class Aves; order Passeriformes; family Thamnophilidae; genus Hafferia; species Hafferia zeledoni. The sequence goes on along the minus strand of JAWWEV010000039.1, from coordinate 1,078,396 downwards.
CGGGCTGTGCCAACGTCTCCATTTGTGTGTGACAGTTCAAATGCAGCCTGGGCCTGTTTTTTTTTTCTTAAGGAAAGCTTACAATCCTTAATTTTTTTGATCTAGGATTAGGGTTAGAGGGTTACATACATATATATGCTTTTAGTGGATTTTTTTTTAACCTAATTTGCTCTACTTAAAGGAAAACTGCAGTGCTACCTTCAACTACTTCCTGTCAAACTTGGGAATATTTTTATAGGGTACCAAGAAAAGCCATTAATTGCTGTGAATAAGGTTGGTATCATTAATGCAAGGTGCCATTTTACTGAGGCTGCTGCTCTAAGGAGAGATTTGGAAAATTCAGATCAGCAGGAGACCGTTGTGGAGGCACCAAATTGCTCCCACCATTCCCACATCAACCAGCTGGGTTGATTCACAACTGACCTCTTTAGCACTTGTCGGGTTTGGGCTGAGCCTGTCCCTGCACTGCAGCTTTCCTGGAGCCGGGGAGCAGCTCCCAGGCCAGAGGGAGGGTTGGGCTGGGGGCACATGGAGAGGATCTGTGGCCTCCAGGGGAGCTCAGCTCCAACACGAGGGGCTGGAGAAGTCTGGTCACTTTCTTGCTACATAAAATCTCTTAGTGCTTATAAGAAAATGTATTTCAAAAGGTAATTTTTTGCAATTGTGCATTTTTAGATAATAAAAAAATTATTTCAAAAATAAACACTTTTGTTTAAAAAACTAAAAAGTCCAGTATTAAAGGAAATAAAAAAAAACCCCACCACAACCTCAAAACAGGCCTAAATCTGTGTGAAACTGCTCCTACCAGCTGTTGTGAGTAGCTGCTTTTCCAGAAAATGGACAAAGGAAGAGAGACTGTGTCAGTTGTCTCAGTGGAAAACCATGTGAGAGTCTTTTCCCTCTGAACTGTGGCTTATCAGAGCTGATTTTATAGGATGTTTATTGCAGGATGCCAAGGCTGGGGACTGGCACCAGTTCACTATTTCAATCTGTCAATGCTACACCTTCCTTTCTCACTTACAAAATAATTCTGCAAGGGGTTCTGCTGGCTGGGTTTTTCAGGATTATGTGGTGCTGTATGAAACAGTCTGAAGTCAGTTTAACTCAAATGGTTCAGGCATAATATTGCAGGACAAAACAGGTCTAAGTGAAGGTGAGTACCAGGACAGTCAGACATTGAATGATGCTGGATCTACCCTGTCTTTACCCAGAGGAAACAGGGGAGAAGTAACATAAACATCCCCTGCTGCCCAACGTTACTCCCTGCACTGAGGTAGGACAGCAGTGTCTGGTGGAGCTCAAGGGCAGCACTTCAGAACCACCTCTGCTCAGTGTTTTCATACTTTTTTCCTGTTTCCATCAGGAAAAGAACATTATATAGAATAAAACTTGTCAAATTTGGCTTACCCAGAGCAGTTTTGTTCTGCTCCTGCAGTGAGGTAACCAAGCAGCAGGTTTGTGACCCCAGGGGAGGGGCAGCCCTGCCCTCTGCTGCCCCAGCCTCCCCCCCCAGGGCAGGAATGAGCACCACAGACACACCAGGAGGGTGGGCAGAGCCCTCTTTATTCGCAGCAGCTGCAGGACAGACCGTGCCGGGCAGGGCTCAGGACGTGTCCATGGTCTGCACCGTCTCGTCCAACACCTCCAGCTCCAGGAGTGCCACATTCTCTGTGAGAACAGCAGTCGTTCCCTTCTCACACTTGTACCTGCCAAACCTGGGAAGGAAGGGGGGGAAAATTAGTCTGGAAGATGATAAATGGGAAAACTTGTACTTAAATTTCACAGAACCACAGAGAATATGCTGAGCTGGAAGGGACCCACAAGGATCATTGATCCCACAACCCTCAGCCCTGCACAGGACCATCCCCAAGAGTCACACCATGTGCCTTCAGAGTTTGAGAACTGAGCAGCTTTAGAAGTTTCCTATAAAAGTCCAAAATAGGTAAAGGAATTGTGCTTACTGCAAAATCTAAGCTAACTGCACTAACTGACAAAGTTTCAGATAAACCAACAATTTAAAAAAAACCAAGATTACAAAAAGAAAAAAATTTCTACATAACTGGAAAGGTATTTACAGACATCAGTGGTCCATCAGTGTGGCATGGGCAGCAAAGGCAAAACTCTGTTACTTTCTCAAACTGCCCAAACCTGGTTGTGGCAGAGAAGAACTCACCTTGTTCCCTCCACACACCTGTACCTGCCACTACCAGCCCCTGTTCAGCTGCAGGTACAGTCACTCACCTGTTCTGGTCAGCTGAAATTCATACACAGACCAGAGATCACTGACAGAATTCAGTCTTATGGAAAACAGGACCTGCTGGGCAGAGCAGGAATGACACAACCTCAGGCTCACTGACCTGTCCCCCTTCTTGTTGGCCACATCGTAGGGCCGCAGGAAGTCCAGCTTGTTCTTGCTGATGACGCAGATGTCGATGTTGCTGCCCGAGCCCAGGTCGTTGTAGATCCCGGCCGCGATGGCGTCTCGCACCAGCTGCTTGGCTTCCTCCTCCTGCAACACTCAGAGCTGTCACTGCCCAGTGCTGGCACTGCCCAGGGCCCTGTCCCTGGGCCAGCACAGGCTGAGCCCAGAACAGTCAGTGCTGCACCAAAACCTCTGCCATCACCAAAGCACTGCAGGGCATGAACAGGGGGAGTGTCCAGGGACAATCCTCTACCCTGCCTGGGATCCACCACCCCTGGGTGATCAGACTTGGTAGAGACAGTCCAGGAAGCAAAACCCAGATTTTTTTTTTTTTTTGGCTTACTGAATGGAGAAGGTAATTTTTACCATGTTTAACTGCCAGGCTTTTGTGCAGGTGTTCGTCCCAGCAGCCGGTCCTGCCCCTGTGTGGCAGCTGCACACACATCAGTCACCTGAGTTCAGGTACAAGCTGCCCCAGGTCAGGGCTGTTTAACCAGCCTTTCTAGTACCACAATTATTCCTATGACTTTGTAGCATGGCTTAGTTTTTGCAAAATTCATCTGCTCATCCTAACAGGAGCTGTGGGACAAAGCTGAGCTGAAGTGGAGAACAGCTGTAACTCCAGGCCTGAGCACAAATGCAGAGAATTGAAAGGAACCTGCTGAAAACACTGGTCAAAGAAGGTACCATGTAAGTGAAAAAAAGGAAGCTTTGCTACAGCAATGGATGTAACTGAGACAGAGTTACTATTTAGAGTCAAACAGCCTGAACCGGAGTGCAACGGTGCCCATGTTACACAAACAACATTCACGTGAGTGTCCTTTACATGGAAACATTTCAAATTCACCAAATGCCCATTAAAATGTTATACCAGATCTGGAATCATCACAGTCTCACCACCATCAATAAAACACAACTGGTATTGCTGTGAAGGCATCAGGAATTGGGTGTTGATGGGATGGACTGAGAGCCTTCCCAGGTCATTCCAGCAGCACTGGCTCCCTCTGCAGCTCCCAGTGAGGGCAAGTCCACACCCTCAGCTCCCCTGAGCTGTCCCTGTGCCCCACTCACCTGGCAAAGTGTCAGAATGCAAGAACAGGTTGTGTCCACAGAGATATGGACAGGGACACACACATACACACACACTCATCTTTTCAGTAGCCTCTAAAGTACAAACCAGCACACATGACACCCCTCACTTTCTCTCAAAGGTGTGTAGGGAACTGACTGGAAACATGAACTAGAGCTGCCCGTTCCAGTGGAGAAATAGACTGAAACACATCCCTGGACACAGAGGTTGGGGCTGTTTTGTGCCCAGGTTGTGGGCAGCAGTTGCAGGGCCTGGAGCAGGTTCAGTCAACAACAGAAATAGCTGCAATTTGCTCCCAGTTTTACCACTTTACTCTTGATTAAAAAAAAAAAGCTTCCTACCAAGCCGACTAGAACAATACAGCCATGCTGTAAACATAATTCCTGTACCTTTTCTTCAGTGCTTTTGGCAATAAAAGCCTGATAAGCAAGTAATTCCTCACTCAACTGGTAGAAGACTGTCACTGATTTGTTGCAGACTAAGGGTATTTCAGGACTATAGTGCAAGTAAATACAATAAACCAAAGAAGTACGTGTAGATTTGTTTTAAAAATTAAGGAAGCAAAACCAGAGTAATTTTAAGCTACGTGAGTGTAAGAAAAGCAGCTTAGGAAGACTAACTCAGGCACACAGACTGGTGGGGTCTGTTCCATTCTCCCTTTTAGCTTCATCTTTTTAAGACAACACTGTAAATCTCACAGACTCCTCTAACTTAAATTTTACTTACTTTTAAAAGTGTACTCTATCAACATATTGTTATCAATGCACTTCTACAAATGGCCCTTAGAACAATGAGCAGCTGAGCTGTGGGTGCACCGAGGCAGCTCCTTCACTGGCACAGCCTGAGAACCTGCAGTAACTGTCCTTTTACAAAACCCTGCCCCAGTGCTGGTTCCTGCTCCTCTTTTTACAATTTAGAAAGCTGGCCAGGACAGCCCCAAGAGAAACCCCCAGCATTCCTTCCAGAGATCCTGCACAGAGTTCAGCAAGGACTGCTATTTACAGTCACAAAACTGGGGGCTGGCAGCAAAGTGCTGACACAGTCTGAAGTGCAGGCGCCTCAACGAGCTACTGGAATAATTAATCTTAAAAAACTCTAAAAGTTCAGAGTATATAAAAGGAGCACTTCCTGCTTTATGGCTGCAAAGACCAAGCTAACTGGGAATATCCTCCTTGGGGCCCAGAGTGCCCCTTAAATGAGATTACAGCAGTGATGAAGTGCAGGGCCAGTGCCGGGGACGAGCAGCGCGTTATGGGGCGATCTGTCTGTCCCCATCACCCCCCAATGTGTCCCTGGACTCCAATGTGCAGCCCCATTTACCTCGGCATGACAAATGGCAGCGCTTGGCAGAGGCGCCGCGGGGTCCGGCGCGCCGGGTAATGGTCAGCGCGGCCGGGCTGGGCCACAGAGCCCAGTTCATTACAGGGAGCAGGAACGGAGCTGCCAAAGGGTGCCTGAGGAATAGGGCAGTAAAGGCTAAAATAAATAACTCAGCATGGAAGGCTAATCTGAAACGGTGTTTGATAAATTATTTATAACACAGACAATTGTCTGCATTTAATATTGGTGCTACTGGTAGCGTCTTTAAAAGATGATTTATGTGCTGTAGTGCCATTAAGCTTTATATGGGCCCACTGCTGGCTATAAAGTCTGCTGAGATTTAGAGAATGAGTTTTAAACTGTCACTGCAACATCACAGTAGATAGAGCCTGTATTAAATCTTTACTTTAAACCTGTTATCTGGAGAGTTGCCGTTTGCAGGCACTCAGAGCTGATGGATTATCTCTCACAGCTGCTCCTGTGCCAGCCCCAAACTGCACCGAGGAGCAACTTTTGCACATTATTCCTGTATATGACCTGAACCAAGTTTCTCTTCTCACTTAAGCAATTTCCAGATTTCAAGTGCTACTGGAGGAAAAAAGAGACTTTCCTGCAGGAGATGAGGGTATTTCTACATCACTGTCTTTACTAATAGCCTGTAAACAAGTTTTTATCATTGTGCTCCAGCAGCAAAGGGGCAGCTGAAATGCCTTTGTGAACGTTATTTCCTCAATGTTTTGTAACTTCACAAGAAAGTTAAACAGGAGGTGCCTTTTCCAGATTTAAAAACTCCAGCCATTACTGTTTTTTTCCAATTCTTACCCAAATGAAATCAATCACTGTGGGTCACCAGGGTGCTGTTAGAGATGCAGGACACAGTGCAGTTCTCCAACAGCAACCCTTAGAAGAATTTGAAATGTGCTGCACTATCAGTATTACTATAAAATGAATATAAGCAGGAAACTATTTTTGTAAAAATAAACAAATGCAAATACGTATCACAACAGTCGTTTACATCAATGAAATTTGCCCAAATTATACAATACAAAAAACTGATACTACTTAAAATGAGAATCTCCAAGTCTCCCGTGGGAAGAGAAGGGGAGGTAAAAAATCAGAAGGCTCCAGTAGTGAGCATGGATTTGGTTTGGCTGTGCTGGAAAGGGGCTGTGTCATTTAAACCTTCCCCCAAGAGGGCGCATTTCCAGGGCTGCCTCAGAAGCAAGGGATGACACTCCTTGTCTCTTAATTCTTAATTTCTTTTATATTAGACCTATGGATTTCATGTCAGTTTTGTTGTGCCTAAAGTGTCAGTAAATGTTTGTTTTTCTAACCATTTTCCACTAAGAACTTTGCAAACAAACTGCTCTGTAATCCCTGATTATTATTCTCAGACAACACTTTTTTCCTGTTCCAAGGAAGCTGCCTGTGAGCCCGGGCCCATCCCCACCCCCTCTGATATCACACACCACCAGTATAATAAACCACGTTAATATTTCATACCAGGGTGAAATATGCTGGAGTATCAATTCAACATCTGCTGTCTTTAGGGTACCGGCATCCCGCAGAGACACTTTCAATTTGTAATTGAGTTCTATACTGAATTAATCAGCAGTTTATCTTTTTTAGTAAAATAATGTCTTCCCCACTAACCTGGATTTACATTAACAATTTATGTCAAATTACCTGCCAAGGCAAGAAACGCAGATGATTCGGAACTGCTCTTCAATAACAGCAGTTGCTGTTTGTCATTCCCTACATGGGATTAGCACAATCCATATTTCCAGTGGCACAGAATTAAATTACAAGCTCCTCTCACAACTACGGCGTTTCTTGTAATACTGTTCCCATTTCTGAGCTAAGAATGAATACAAAAACTCACTTAATCCATCACTTCTTACATATGGGTGAAGTTTGTGTGGTTTCAGGGGACTGACTCAATACCAGGACTCAGCAGCACCAGAGCTGTAAATCCTGCCAGGCTGCACGTTCTCCTCTGACACTGGGAGAGCCTCAATCTTCTGTTCTGCTGTGCAGTAACACCCTGACCCTCACCCACCCTGATATGCAAACCCTGCAAAAGGCTACAGATAAAATCACTTTGTATTACTGCAAATAGAAAAATCAGTATCAAGCAATAACACGTCTGGTTTCACATAAAGCAAATCTCTGTTCTTACAACTATTGCCTTACCTCTGACAAAAGGATGGAAGGGAATGAAGGTCAACATTTTACATGGAAAAGAAGCCCTGGGCTTTCTGGTAATTCATCCTCCCTAACACACCAGAACACTCCCTGCAGGCCAGGCTGGCTCTCAGCTCTGCCCCCTCCCCGTTCCCTCCCACAGCTGCCCCTGGCCTGGCCGGCCCTCGCTGCGGGAGCCCCACTCGGGCTCTGTGCCATGTGAAATATTTTCCAGTACATTTTGCCTGTGTTCTGCACTTATGGGAGATACACAAACTGGAACAATTTAAACTGGAACACCTGCTCCTGAGAAATGCATCAAAAATAATTACCTGTCCTCCCCCTACCCTGTGCAGTGCAATGATCTCTTAACACAGCCCTGCTTCTGGCCAGCCTGTCTACGTTATTATGGACAAAGTTTAAGTGTTACTTTCATAAAGGTGAAGAAATTGTTGCTCTTTGTCATGCAGCAAGGCCCAATTTACACCAAGGTAACATTTATTTCCCTCACTACAGTCTGCAAACAGCAAACGGGAAGGCAGCACTCCTGGGCATCACCAGTAACTCAGCCTGGTCGTTGGGAGCATCCCACCGACCTCTGGGCTTTGACCCATTCAGAGAGGACACCTCCCACACCTCATCTGTAACACCAGCCACTCCAGAGCACTCCTAGCTGGCACACTCCAAATCAGCACACAGTTCCTGTTTAACACCAGTTCCACAAAGGAAATCAATCCAGGGCACAGTTCTGTGAAAGAAAATGAAAACAGCACAAACTGTCCAACATGTCAGGCAGGAACCAGGTTACCACAGGATAATTGTTATCTAACCTAAGAATAAGAAACAGTTATGATAAGCCTTTATTTTCTGGCTGACTGTGTGCACTAACACCTGATATTTACCCATGAAAATCCATGTCTCCAGCAGACACTAACGCAGCTCTGTCAGGAAAGCTGAAACTGCAGTGCCACGAGCTGAGGATACGCCACTCACAGCCTCAGTTCCTGTCACTGGTAATGAAACACAGAAGGCACACAAAGTCCTGATTTTTGCTCACCTAGTCCAATCTCCCCCCCTACATTTACTTAATCCGTGTTTGACACCAGCAGGGGTTCAGGCACCTCAGGCAGCTCTCCAGCCTAACTCCCATGTCTGGCTGGCTCTGCACTGTCCGAGCCAGGCTGAGCCCCGGCCCGGCCCGCGGTGAGATCAGGGCGGTGTCAGCTGCGGGCCCGGCGCTCACACCTGAGCCTGAGGGGCACAGCAGGCTCAGCTCATCTCCATCGCTAATGAACGGGCTCATCTGTGCCTGTCACCGCTCCCGGCCCAGTCACACGGCTGCTCACCAACCACTGCTGGAGATCACAGAGTCCTGACAGGCTCCAAAAATAGCTCAGGATTACTGTCGGTAGTTAATAAACAAAAATAATGCCACCATATTGAGGGACAGTAGGAAATGTGAGCACAGAACATTCGAAAGATCTGTGTGTCAGCTGCTTAAAAATGGAAGAAAGTGACATGTTTTCATACTATTTTGTACTGTGCCCATGCATTTTTTTCTGAAATGAGAGGTACACAGTGAAAGCTGCACTCGGGCTCCTTTGCACTGTGGCAGGGCACAGATCCCAGAGCACATGGAGCATCCAGAGGAAAGCGTTCCCTGTGCCTGAGCTGCCTCACTCAGGGATAAGGGGCTATTCCAAAATCACTTCTCCCAAACCTGCCCACCAAACTGCTCATCTGAGTGCTTGCTCCCAGCCCAGGCTGATCCAACCCAAACAGGTGAGCAGAGGAGTCAGCAGAGAGGGAGGGCAGGCACCTCCCGGTGGGACAGCAGCCTGCAGGTCTGGGACAGCTGCTGCAGGAGGCAGAGCTGTGCTCCATGTGGAACACAGAGCAGTCCCCTCTGCTTTTCATCTGTTCTTACCCTCCAGGGTATTTTTGTTTTCATTCAGTAACACATGATTTCCTGCCACACTTCAGAAACGGTACAATAAATGACTGTAAATATCATCTCACCTCTTTGTAGTGATCTATTCTAGAAATAATTATTATCTGCCAGACTATCTTCTTTCATTTTTTCCCACCTATTCTGTGCTCCTGAACTCATTACTCCAAGATTTACTTCCTTTTCCTTGCAATAGCTCTGCTTTCTGTGGCTTCTACTGGTTCTCTTCCTTTTGGAGCCTCTTTTTATTAAACCTGGTTTTTTTGATGAAATACAGAAAAGAAATGAAGTTACAAGCAGCCTATTTCTTTGCTTAAACAAGAAGGATACCACACAGCCCCACTATGGATCAAGTATTTCTTCTACAGACAAAAAGCTTCTACTTTCAAACACCAGAAATCAAACACCAGAATAAAATACATCCCCTCTCCCCATCTCCTGAGGAATTCAACAACCATAGGATAGATAAACCCAGAATTCCAGCATGTAATTCCGCAGACATTTTTCTCCCAGATCACGGATGTTCCCATATCCAGTATTCCTTTGCTATTGTTTAACACCAGAAGGCACGAAATGCATTTGCAAAATGACTGTAAGGTCTAAAAACCATGTGGTGACTCTACTGGAAGAAAAATTGGCTGCAGTGAAAGATCTGAGCTCAAAACACTCCATTAGATGTGCTGTTCCTCCACTTATGTTTTTTAAGGCAGATCTATAGCTGCCCACATGACAGATTGATATTGTTCCCCAGTAGTCAGGTGCTTGGCATTACATTTTTGAAGCATCCACAGGCCTTGAGGGCTGAGTGTTCCCATGCCCGTGATCCGTAACGGCTCCTCCGGAGGCCCCGCCGCCTCCCCCAGACGCTGCTCCATAAATCAGGCGGCACAGGCGGCACTGGGAGCATCCCCAGCCACCCCAAGGCCGGCGGGGAGGGACCATCTCCCGGCACTGCACCGGGGAAGGACCATCACAGCTGGCACTGACAAAGCATGTGCTGCTGGAATCTGAAGACACACTAAGTCTATGGAAAAAAACACATCCTGCTGGTGTTAGCATGCCTCAGGCAGTGGGAGAAGCTTCAGCAACTCATCTTCAAAAGGCAGAGAGCCAGGGCTCTAGAAACCTGCAAAAATTGGCTAAGCCTGCAGTCTTTTTTTATTTTATTATTTTTTTTTTTCAGTTGAGCATCTTCAAAGTCTACGATTCTAACTGTAGGGCACAGCAGCTGCCACTGCAGATTTGATCCTCTCAGCTTTTGGCAGCTCTCAACTTGAAATTCTAGCAAAAGAATTTTTCAAGTTGCTATTATTGCCTGTCATGGATTTATAAATATTGTGCACTGTCTGCTGTGGCATGGCTCTCCTGGGACACCAGTGCACGCCAAAAGCGTAACAGAATGAAAAACAGTTCCTATTCTTCAAATAAATGCTAATTTTTTTTTAACTGTGCTCACACGATGCGTTTGGTGATCAGCTTCAATAGTACAGAATATATATCAGAGGCAAAAAAGCTGATTGTCTTTTCCAGTAGTATTCAGCTGCTACTTTCATTAAGCTTGTTTAATTACATTCCAGATGCTAATTTGCAAGTTGATACCAGAGGGTGCAGGACAGTTTGCCTTTGAATCATTTTTCTGTGATGTGATGGTCTTGAAGCACCACTACCCTCCAGTAGCCCTAGCAAGATATTCTGACAATTAGTGCAAAAGAAAGGAGCATTGATCTTGACAGAAAAATAATAATTTTCTATCTATTTTACTAAATTAATCTCCAGGAATTTTCAGTTTATCTTCATTGCCATTTCATAGTAAGTTTTATGTAAAATAGACGTAGTGTACTTCGGATTTAATTTGGATTAACTTCAATAGAAATATTGGTTATTTTTTTAATTTACTGTAAAAAACCCAGATCTGGGTTTAAAGGTAAATATTATAAGTTGGCAGCCATAACAGAGTATGAGGAGGTGTTTAAGAGAACAGCTGAGCTTTATGACCCGAAACTTTGCTGGTTTGGTCAATACAATTCAGAAATTGTTAACAGAAAACAGATTATCCAGGAAAACCAAAGGAAGGGTTAAAGCACATGCAAGTCTCAAAATCTAAATATCTGCTTCAACAAATTGGTAGGCTGCATTTCTACATGCTTGTTATAACAGTGACTATCTGCTGCCACTTATGGTTGTGTGCGAAGACAGTTTAATGAGGATGACCTTTCTAAATAGGAAAATTTGGAGATTTACCAAGTTTTGGTGCCTTTTTTGGTTGCTCTCACAGAAAATTACTTAAAACACAAGCTTGAGAACTAGCTGAGGATAAGATGAACACTGAGTTGCACAGCACAGCTCTCTGACATTTGTGTCTCTGCAGGGGGATGCTGTGCTGGAGCTGCGGCTCGCCGGGATCTGCAGCCCCTGTTTGCAGGAACAGCCCCAGCCAAGAGCACAGTCAGGGCAGGAGGGAAAAGGAGCCCGGGCTGCCCTGCCAGCGGCCCAGGGGAGCAGAGCCCTCCTCTGCAGAGGGGCTCCATCAGCCACCTGCTGCAACGCTCCTTCCCCAGACACCAGTGCCTGTCTGTTACAGCATTCCAGCATTTATAACACACTGAAGGCCACAAGTCCAGAGCCTTCAGACACTGCCCAAAGCACTGTGGCATCAGAGCCCTGGCCTGCTGTGTGTTCAGAGCTCTGCACACCTACAGCTGCTGCACAGGCACTGACAGCAAAGGAGCAGGGACAGCTGGAGAACTGCTGGGCACTCACACTGCAGCAATCGGCTCATGGCAAACTCCCCAGCAAAGTGGGGGGGGTTGGGATGTGTTTTTGGATGGTTTTGGGCATCATCCTTTGTCAGGATGGGTAACAGGGTGTAACAGATCAATTTACATTTTAAACTTTATTTATTGGCTTTATAGAGAGGACCTGTGAGGACTGATGGGACCATCACCTGAAAACACAGTGCACTTGAAGGGCAGAAATAACCCACAGCAGCTGCATAACAAAAATGAGGAACATCTGAACACCTTTGCTGACGTAAAGGAACTTTTTCCTTTTCCACCTTCCTCAGTGATACTGAAGAGCTGCAAGATTTGTTTCATCTGCATTTTAGACTGAAATGATTGTGACTGTTAGTGCTACAAATCATTTTTAATGAGTTCAATTTTCTGTTCAATTCTCGTTTTTTCTTTACTGTGGAATTATTAACCAATTGGAATGAGAAGAAGCATTCACAGAAAGTCTGAAGAGATTAATGTGGTTTAAGAGAACTTGACATTACTGAGGCATTTTATAAAATGCAGTTACAGAAAGCCCTGTAATTGTTCTGGGGTTATTTTTATCAATAGTGGGTCTGCAGACAACTGGATTTTCAGGGTTTAGTTTAACAGCACTGAACATGGTGTAACCAAGTGTAAGGAAATACTACAGAAAATCCAAAAATAAAGCACTGCATCCATTTGTAGCTGAACAGCTTGCTCTGACACTCATCTTAACATGACACTCAGCTTTTTGCTCTCCTGAATGATTCTCTCTAACAACCAACCACACATTTTTCCATTTTTACCAGTATCAGCAGCAAAACACAAACCCCACAACCTTCTGAGTCCTCTGGTAATCAGCTTTAAAGTAGATATTAAATTGCAGACACAAGTTCTGAACATACCCAATAAACAAGAATTGTTTCACGTACTACTTGAACACTTTTTGTAGCATTCTCTTTTCAAGACTGTGAGAGAAGGATTGACTGAATGACTGACAGAAAACCACCAATATTGGCTGAGCAAGGGCTGGTAAATTCCTGAGGTCAGCTCTAACTAGTAACCACTAGAACAGATTTAACATTTTTAAAACTTCAAACCCCTAAATTCTTATGACCATGGGGATGACTGAAGGAAGAAACACAGATTTAAAAACTCAAGATCTTACCTCCATGTCAGTTCTGTATTTGTCCTCAAACACGGCCATGGCTGCCAGTGATCCAGAGCCTGTGGTGACAACATCAGAACACTCCTTGAGCCAGGGGTTAGGTTTGGAATTTATTATAGAGAAAAACCCAATAGATTTCAGCAGCATAAACCAGAGGGCAGCCCAGCTAGGCCTGCTGTACCCTCTGAAGGGTCTGCACCAAGCCCAGCACCTGGTGAACCCCAGAGGGGCAGTTGGTGTGCACAGACCTGGCACAGCCCGGCCTGGAGCCCTTTGCTTTGCACCAGTTTGGACACGGGTGTGAAATGAGGCCAGACCAGAGAGTTGTGGAGTCCCCACTCCTGCCTTGCTCCTGCCCCACAGGGATGGCCCTGCCAGGCTGCCCTGGGCACCTCTGCCATGGGGAGGGTACCCAGCCATGGGCACGGGGCAGGGGATCCCCCCTATCCACAGCCTGTTGTGTGTTTCTTTCGTGCCATTATTCTCCCCGTGAACAATAATGGCTGAGCAAAGTGAGGGAGAGGAACCCACGAGTTTCACGTTCCTCTCCAAAGGGATGAGGTGCAAGCGCAGGGATGGACCAGCAGCCACCTCTGCCCACAGCACTGAGCCTGCAGGTTAGAAATGTGCTTGCCATGAATGAACACAAGAAGCAGGATGATACCACTTGGAACTGTAAACCTGCTTTGTTCAGGAGGAGTGAGCCTTCAGGAGGATTATCTTGTCTGTCTGTGGCCCTACCCATATTTCTGAGAGCGCTACTTTTGGGGAGTGAATAAAGTTACCTGCAATTTTTTACTCCAATTAGAAGATTTTCTGGCATTTATTACTTTTTAACTTGTTTTGCATACTGCTATCTGTTTAGCTGGGTCACAGAGAAAGCCATATTTCCTATTTAAAATGATTTGTGGCTATCGCTTGACCACCTCAATGGTTTAGTGAAAGCAAAAGGCAGCGATTAAACAGTTTCAAATGAGGTGTCCTGCTGATTTTATCAAGTCTGCTGAATGTATAATGAAAAAGGAGAAGCTGACAGTGACACTGTTGAGAAAATACAGACTACCTTAGCTGAACCATTTAAGGAGGTCCAATTATAGATCAAATTTAAAGGGTTGGAACAGCAGATTTACAGACACAAATCAATGAGCGTGGTAATCCCGATGAAGATGACAGATATTCCTGTTACAGGATATTGCTGTGGTTGAGCATCATTACCTTTACAGTGCCAAATACATCACATCTAAAAGCAGTAGGACACTCCAAGTGTGTACTTGTATTACAGGCAATGACTATTCATTTACACCTTCAAGCAATACACAACTCCATTTTTTAAATGCTGAAACTGGGAATAAAGCAGATTTTTAAGCAGAAATGAACTGCTGATACAAACAGCTGATACCACAGAGCAAATCACAAATGAAAGGAATTTTACTGATCCTTCAAACAAGGTCAAAATAAGGTGTGTGCCAAAACAAATACAGGACCTGAACCATAAAATAGTAATTCTTCTGGAATGGCACAGGAACATTTCTAATAAGGGGGAAAATAAACCTGAGCTATGGTCTCAAACTAAGCCTACGTTCTTGCTGCACCCAAATAAAGGCCAACCATGAACAGAACAGGAATCCTCAAAGCTGGAAAACAATCCTACCCTTGGAGAAAAGTTATTTGACAAAATCGGAGTGCAAAATACTAAAAAGTATGCAAGAATTAAAGTACAAGAGGTGTAAATGCCCAATTTGACTGAAATTAATACATTAGCTACTGAGCTAAGAGAAACTGGTCTTAATTTCTTAAAGCTTCTACTGACAAATAAAAATTACTGATGACACATTTTCATCCATGGCTCAGGCTGGATTAATTCCTCCACCTCCTTTTAAATACGAGTTCCCAAAAGAACCAATGGGGAGGAACTCAGCAGACTTAAAGAAGGAAAGAGGAAAAAGGCAGAGGGAACCTTATGTTACAGTACATGAAATCCTTTATACATAAAGAATTACACTTAATTATTTATCTTACTATGTTACCAAGACACAAATAAATGCCAAATCCAGGATCGACTTTAAATAACTAAATACAGACAGTCCCATAATGTAAATTTTCAAAGAGCTGTTGAAAGCCTTAACTTAATAAAGCCTACATGTAGACATTCACAACTGAAAACCAAGATCCTAAAGAGGTTCTAACAGAACAGGAAGTAAAGCTGGAAAAGCTGAAGAGACTCCTTTGCTTTTTTCTCTAGTGCTTATAAATCCTAAATATAAGCTTTACAAGCTTGCATTTTAAAACTGCCTGAGCAAAAGCCTCCCAGCACAGCTAAGCACTGTCTGAAAGAACAGATTTTTGTCATCTTAAATAACACAATGCACACTCTTCACTCTTCCCAGCACAGATGTGAGCCTGGTGTTCTCAGAACAGCGATGGATGAACTTCTGAGCATCTCCATCCAAACAAACCATGTGCTGTCTGACAGCAGCAACGGGAACTGGGGTGGGAAATCCTCCTGCCCTGCAGTCACCTCCCTGTAACCAGGGACAGCCCCCTGCCCTGCAGTCACCCCCCCTGTAACCAGGGACAGCCCCCTGCCCTGCTGGGATGGCACAGCAGAGAACTCCACCATCCATCCCATCACACCACCTTCCATCTCCTCGGCAAATTCCACACACAGTCCCAACAACCCCACAATGTTCCAGGCCCTTCAGCTGCCTTGTGAAAGCTGCACTGTAACAGGAGAGCAGGCAATAAAATCTGGGAACTTAAGTAAACACTGCAATAAGGTTTTCTTATTGCAATAAGGTTTTCTTATTGCAGTTCCTATAAAAACACAGAAAACTTGGGATATGAAGGGTCTGTGGAGAACTTGTTTGTATGTGTGGAAACAGCTGCTCTCTTGTCCGTGCACTCACACAATAATTCATTTTTAACAAGCATGCTTTGCCTTTAGGTAGAAACAAGCTTCACAATTCCCAAACACAATGTCTGGAGAAAGATAAAATCCAAACATGGCAAAACACCATCCATTAATTAGGGATGGATTTCCCACTCATACACACAGTAACTGATTTAAGTCACTATCAGATCCAGCCCTCCTAAGGTGCAGGTCAGCCTCGGATCTATCACAACCTCCAGGTATTTAATGTATCATTAAATTGTGTCTCTACCTGAGCTCAGACTCAGAGCGACCCCAAACCAGGTGTTTATCTTGGTAAGACTTCAAACTAAGGTTAACACACAGCTGATACAGAACAAGGAAATTTCCTTGCTGGATTTTTATTTACATGTTTAAAGTTTCTCTCTCTCCTGTGCACGAGCAATAAGAATTAAAACAAAGGATAACTGACAAAGCTAACATTTATTTCTATTATATAACATTCAAGGAAAAACCCTTTCAGCTGGATCTTTAAAACTCACTAACTGGTAGGAAGGGTTATATTTAACATCCTTGGAAACCCAACCATCAAGAAAAAAACACCATCTCAATTACAGAGAACTTTTTTGGCATACATTTTCAGTAAGCTACACTTTAGAAACAAATATTCAGGGAGCATTAATCTAGTATCTAAATATATAAAAACTCTGACTGCCAAGCAAATTCTAAAGAACTACAGAAGCTGAGAGGTAAAGCTCTACTCTGAGGCAAGTGCTTTTCAGTCTGACTACTGGCATGAACCAGATAAATTATGAGACTGTAAGATTTTTTTTTTTTAAGTAACATTGGTTATTTCCTGAATTTTCACAACAAAGTTACTAAATTTCCTGGATAAATTTACTTTAAAAATACCATCTGGTCTACACTTGAGCAGATGTACAACTTCAGTATTGACTTAAAGTGAAAAACAACTATTGATACATAGCAAAAAAATCCAGCTGACAGTAGTTTTCCCTGTGTTTTGCAACTGCAGGAGCTTTCCTGAAACTCGGAGATGAACTGGATGTTTTTAGCAGAACCCTCACTGAAGGTGAGCTCTTATTGCTGAGCCCATTTCCTCACCCAGGACCTGTTTGCTGCCCGCCCTGCCCGCTGGAGGCTGAGCAGAGATCCCCGAGAGCAGCACTGAGCACCTCCTAATCCATCACTGCCAGGGCTCCCTGACAGGGCAGTTACTCACAGCACTCATTGTTAGTCAACGTGCTGCTCAGCCCAGGTACAATCCGTGCTCTGGGCAGCCCCAGGGCCCGGGATGGTTCTCCAGCCCTGGCAGTGCTGGCTCTGCAGGACGGCACTGCCAGGGCACGAGGAGCTGATTGATGAACATGAGGCACCGCTGGCACCGCGGGAGCAGCTCCAGCCACCAGAGACTGGAGAACACCCCGCCTGCCTCCACAGCTCAGCCACACACTCCAAGGGCTTTAATTTTATGCATGCATTTCATTATAAGTCTTGGCCAGAAGCTTTCCCAGACAAGCCAAGCCATCAGACAATCTTGCATCGTTTGCTGAAATCCAATTTTGTCCTTTGTCAGCACAAACAGTTTAATTTGATGTTCTCACTCCTGAGTAAGCACCAAGCACCTTTTACATTTCCCTTGCAAGGCAGGACACCACTCTGCCCATCCACAGACAGACTCCAGCACCCCGAAATAAAATCCAACTTCTCAACGTCCTTTCCTATTTAATACTGGATTTCCAGAAGTTCACTGGCCAAAAATACCTACCCTGATTTAAACAAACTGCCTTTAGAACATTTGGGGAAAAAAACAACAAACAACAGATTAGGCTAAACAAGACTGAAATACAATTCCAACTGCTCTCTACAATCTGACTTTTGATAGTTCTTCTGCTGTCTCAATTCTATCTTCCATCTACATGCAGAGGCTCCCCTTTTACTAACACAGCCCAGTCACTGGAGGAAGTGTCAGAGCACCAGGGGTGGAGGGTGAAGGCCCCTGGTGCTGGGAAGGGCTTTGTCTGACAGCCTGGCCTAAAGGAACGGATAAGTACCAGCCAGACCTCGTACAGCCAACAGCAAATCAAAGTTGAAGCTACAAGCAACTTAATGCATTGATATTCTACTTCCTACCATGTCAACTTAGTCTGCTAGTATGGTATTTCTGTGGAGGGAAAGTGGAAAGGCCAGGATTTTCAGAAATGCCACATTTTAAGGCAGGAAAATCACCATGTGCCCAATGGAAACTGCAAGGCTTGATGCAGGAGAACAGGCAGAGCAGCTCCCAGCACAGGTCTGCTCACAGCCCAGCACAGCACTGGGACGGGGGCAGTTCACCTGGAGGGGGGCAGTTCCCCCAGGAGAGGGGCAGTTACCCCAGACTGGGGCGGTTCCCCCAAGAGAGGGGCGGCTCCCCCCAGAGAGGGGCAGTTCCCCCAGGAGGGGGGCAGTTCCCCGCCCCGTGTCTGCCCCTCCGTGCCCGGGCCGGTGGTGCCACCCAGCGGCCGCGCGCCGCCCCTGCAGCACTAATTGCGGCAGCTCATCAGCGCTCATCAGCGCTCAGCACCAAGGAGAAACCTCACCGGCTCCAGGAACAGCCTGCGTGGGTGTTGCATTCACAGGTGCCAACCAGGCGCAGAAAAAATGAATGAAAATCTATAAACGTGCGTTTTCCCATCACAGAAGCTGCACCAGGCGTGGGCTGAACCTGAATTACTGATCCCACACTCTGCATTTGAGGATCAGTTTCCTGATACAGTCATTTGGACTCTCCATTACACTTCCATGGTTCTACCAAAAACAGGTTTCCCTTTGCAATTACCCAAGTCTTCCAAATGAAACACAAGTTCCCCAATGCAACTGGTATGAACCAGAAGTCAGCACCACATGCAAACCATGTTTCTGAGGAACTTTTTTCCTTTCAGCAAATTTTTGGGAATCCCCCAGTTCTCGTGCTTTCAGGTGGGGAACACAGACAGCAACGCTCCCAATACCAGTTCTTTTGCAGCTGAGATTGAAACAGTATTCCAGCCCACGTTTGTAAAGAAAGAGAACATATAAATGCAGGTACAATTTAGCCCTGAAGTCCGAGGCACACACCCCTCCCAGCACACACTGGAACGTAAATAACCCCCTCCAAAGCCCGCTGTGCTGTGTCACTCACTCACCCATGGTGACGTAGGGCAGCTTGTCTGTGGATCCGTGGGGGTGGATGCTGTACAGGTGGGGGCCCGTGATGTCCACCCCGCCCAGCACCAGGGAGGCTCCGATGTAGCCTTGGTACCTGGGGACAGTGTTTGCCTGTGAGTGTGACACCCCACCCTGCAGCTGAGCTCTGTCTGACACCACACAGGCACTGGAGAACAGTGCCACGACCACCCCAGGGCAGCCACTTGTACCAGCTGGCAGCAGTACATGAAGGAAGTTACCAAAACACAGTCTATTTCAGTGTCCAGCACACATTCTGAGCACACATTCTGATTCTATTATAAGTCACATAAATTCCCAGTTTTACAAATTTGCACATTACATTGTTACTGGCCCAGCCACCTCACCAAAGATACACAACAGTTTTTCATGGGTGAGATCAGCAGTCTGTTAAACCAATAGCACAACCATAGCACCAATTCTCTAAAACACCACAGACTTGATTCCATCTCAGTGCAAAGTGCCAAGAAGCACAGAGCAATTATGAAGTCTCATTACGAGGTAGGAGCTCCTTAAGCATCGTCTGGGGGTTTAACAGCACTGCCAACAAACAAGAAGCCTGCTCAGTTACCTGAACAGCATCTGCTTCAGCATCCTGTTGGCTGTGACAACCCTTGGAAGTCGTCCCGTGGACAGGGAGTGAAGCTCCAGGTTGGAGGAGATCAGCTGAGTTGTCATCTCAGTGTCTGCAGCAGTTCCAGCACCACAGCAACTGAGACACAGTGAGCAGATCAGGAGAAGGTGGGGAGGGCAGGGGGGACAACAAGCCCTAGGCTTTATCCAACAAGCAGACATTTTCTTGTTGTGAAATTAAGTTCTCATACAGTATTTTCAGAGCATGAAACAAGTATAAATAGAAGTATAACCATGAATAGAAAACCACAAATCCCCAAGCCTTGCCAATAAATTATCATTTTCAAGCACACCTTAATAACTGCTGTTAGCAAATGAAAGCTAAAAACCCCAGTGCCATCACCAACACCACTGCACAATACACACAACTACCCACTTACTGCACAACAAACACCACCAACACTTACTAGATATTGGGGGAAATGAAGTGTATTTTTGAACAGTTCTTGTCAGCCACAACCATCCCCTCGGTTGCTCTCGTGTCCGCTCCGAGGACGATGCCATCCTGCAGAAAGGCAAAATTATTTACCCCGCTCTGCAGGGGCCGTTCCCGGGCCGGGGGTGACTCAGCATTGCGGAGCCTCCAGAGCTGGTCCCAGCTCAGCAGCGACTCGGCCCGGCCCGGTCCTGATCCCGGTCTCGGTCCCAGCTCACCTTGAACACGACACCGGCGATGGTGGTGCCGGTTTTGCGCGGAGCCGGCGGTCGCAGCCCCTTCTGGGTGAGCTCGACCTCCAACAACGAGTTCCTGCAACACAGCGGAGTGAGGCGGGCCCGGCCCAGCATTCCCCGGCACTGCCCCCGGGTCGGGTCGGGTTGAGCGAGGTCAGCGGGGCCGGCCTGGGCCGCGGGGCGCGGGGTGAGCGGGACCGGGCCGGGCCGGAGGGCGCGGGGTGAGCGGGACCGGGCCGGGCCGGAGGGCGCGGGGTGCGTGGGGCCCGGCCGGGCCCGGCCGGCCCCCCGCCCCCCGCGCCCCCCACCCCCCCCCG